>CP045899.1:11727960-11753270 GCA_013387185.1 Caligus rogercresseyi
CTATTACCCGGAGTTGATTAATGATTGATAACACAGGCCAACAAATTTTGGTCAATCTCCCTTGATTTTAAATGTACATACATACTAAAATGAGACCTCCTGAATCCAAATCTGGCCTTACTTTTTCTGTGGCACCTCCAGATTTTTTGATTTTTGAGTTTTTTTGAAACGGTCACTTTATGATGAGTACATTTTTAAATACGATGTTTCGTTAGTATATTAAGTTTAAAAGAAAATTAATAAAATAATTTGTTCGTGAGAATTAACAAATAAAAATGGTCATTCAAATTATTTTCCTTCCATTCAAAGTCCTGGTATGATCTCAAAACTGGTGAAAACAGTAGTCAAAATGGTTTATTTCAAAGTAATGCCTATAACTTCTTGGATTTTATGAAATTCTGCAAAAGAGACCATATTCCTATAGTCGTAAACCCTTGCAATTCATGTTAAATTAATGTATTATTATTTAATCATTTTAACGACATATATTAGCAAATGAATAAAAATTAATAAGCGTTTTAATTTCAATTTTTTCCTAGGTTTGGTGACCATTTACAATGGTGCGGGATTTGAAATAAGAAAACTAAGACATATTAAACATAGATAAACTTAAGTATATTATTATACTACTGATTACATTGAAATTTTAAACTGGTTCAATTTTCTTTTTGCACTTTTTCGTTGTATACTTTGTCCAGAATCCCTTTGAATCGTCCAACAATAATCCGCCATCATATGTGTGCTCCATCGGCTTGTATACGCTCTTTCCATGGATCTTCATGTCTGATGAAAACGCTCTCCCTGTTCGTCACTGAAAGCTCCTAAATTGTCTGAAAGACTCAAGGTGGCTATGAATGTAATGCATTGTATGCTCATATACACCCTAGGTCCCAAAAGCCGTGATCAAATCCTCTACAAGGTGACGGAAATTTTCCGCTTTAATTGTTGCCTAAAAAGTTATTAATTAGCTCAATGAAGGCAAACCATGCATTCTTTTTCTTTGGACTCATTTTCTTTAAGAAGTCCTTATCTTGTATGAGAGTTCGAATTTGCGTCCATCAAAACGCCCTGCCCTGATCTTTCCAAGTGACCTTTAAATCTGTTGGAATAATGTTTGAAGCTCTCACCATCAGGGGTTTAATGGACCTTTATAAATTGCTTCATAATCCGAGTTTAATGTGCAGGAGTGGAGATAATTTTGTCTCTCTTAACCAACATCTGTGCAAATATTTGGGAGGCCTGCTTCAGGGTTCGCGCTTGGCCAATCCTTTCGAATCCAGTGCTGGTCTCGAGCTCGGCTGTCCCCCATACAAAGATAGCAAGGAAATGTTTGTATCTCTTTGCTAACCGAGAAGAAAGTCATCATTTAAAGTCCACACAAATTTGCCCCTTGTGCTCTTTATATTTTTATAATGATCAATACAATTTTAAATGTCGTCATAATTTTCTCTAATCTCACTGAGTATCCTATTGTACGGATCCATACACTTGCCATTAGGAAAATGACCATTCCAGGCTGCTTTTCGAACTATCGCTAAACATCGACATTCCTTAGATCATAATTTGGCATCCCCAAAGCCAGCAGAAGACCCCTGAACCTCATGACCATTAGACTAAATCATCCTGTTCTTCAAAAAGCGTAAAAAAGAATGCTCTCTTCTTCTGTAGTATGAAACCTTTTATGTAGTTGAGTCCAGTAAACTATGTTCCTGTAGAAAGTGAGTCCAACAAATGGAACGTATCAAGACGGATTTTGACAAAGTAACAAAACGAAAAAGTGCAAAAAGAAAATTTGAACCATTAAATTCATTGTAATCAGATAGTACAATAATATACGCAATTATCGCAAGTTGAGAAAAAAGTTATCGTTTTATCGTTATCGCAAGTTGAAAAAAAATTTATCGCAGAAACCACTGATCAGGAGTCTATTACCGGAGTTGGGATTAGATGATAATTATCACCAGAATAACGATTATAATCGTTATTCTGGTATATCAGAAGTACTTACTGCTCCCGATTACATTTTACTATGTACATTAAATAAGTACATAGATGATATATTTTCCCCCGGAAATGAGATTTCTCGATTGAAATGCATCCCAAATCCATTCACATCATTTTTTCTTTGTATCCTCCCCATATCGGTACCCCAAACAGTATAATATTAGAATACGGTATTAATTATAAATCACTGATTGAAAAACATCTTGCTAACGGCCTTGAATGCAGCGGTAGACTAATTCTACTGAATATCAGCTCTATCATTGTACTATCAATCATGTGATTGGCACGAGAGTGGGCTCTAATGAGCGAGGCTTTTCTTTTTCTTTTTACGGTGTCCGTTCATTTCTACGAGGAGTGGATTGGGAGAGTTTTGTTTGAACGATGATTCTCTTTGTTCGAGGCTCGTTTGAGCGTGTATCGTTTTCGTCGAGTTACTCAAGGAACTCTAGATCTACCTGGCATGATGTCACGCTCTCAAAAAGCGTAGTTTTTACCAATAAAAAAGTTAGTTTATGTCCACATATGGTTGTGTGTATAAAAGGAAAACTTGTACCTTACAAATTAAATTATGCATTTTGTTTATAAGTTATGTGTCTGAAATCAAGTCTACAAAATTGTCCAAAGAATCTGCAAGTTAATTTTCATCCACTTCTTTTAAAATATCTGGACATCTCAAATAAATGGCGGCTAAAATATAGTCAAATGTATCCATACAATTGGACACCATCGAATCATTCAAAACTCTGCATTCTTCCTTTCCAATCCTCAGATTTCATTACAAAGTCTCTATAAAATACGAAATAAGAGCAAAAAACTTAGGGGAACGTAAATAGAACGTTAGGGAACGTAATAGAACGTTAGAGAACGTAAGTATAACCAACAGGAACGTTCGAGACAATCAAAAACCATCCATGCTAACGTAAAAATAACCTTCAGAGAACGAAACTAACGTTCAGGGAACGTTCTGCGAACCAAAACTATGCGGAAAGTGCTCCGAACCTCCATCAGGACTTGGGTGTGCGTCAAAAAAATTGAAAGATTCCACATTTGATGAGGAGAAGGTAGAGTCTGTGCTTAAACTCAATAGACTTCAGAATATGTAAAGTAGCGATTTTCTTTCGACAAATGTACAATATTTAATAAGAATAAACACAATTTTCTATTAAAACGTCTATATCATCTTGATCATAAAAAAATTGCACAAAACTTGCATCATAATAATACAATTATTTGGTCCTAAAATAACAAAATTGCTAAGATAATTTATTGGGCAAATATTAGCAAAAAACTAAAAGGCCTATTTTGGGCCAAAAGAGGCCTACTTAACAGGCCAAAAACCATAGCAATATTTATTTGCTTGATTGCTTCAAAAATTATTGAAAGTTGAGACTTCAAGCAACCCTTAGAAAAAAAAATTAACTCGATGTCACTAAAACTCAGACAGCACAAGCCACTTGAAAATTGCCATTTTGACCCCAAAAACGGCCTTTTTGAAACTTTGAGTGCTTGTGCAGTCACAAAATGGCCTTTGAAGGCTGAAACTTTCTCAATCTCATTTTTTCATCACTACGCAGCAGAAAAGTGCTTGGAGCTAAAAATCGGAGCGATTGACCTGAAAACGGGACAGGCTATTGGAGATCCAGTAGAGTCGTTGACTCTCCTGGTAGAGATCACAATCGTATTCTATCCTAGGAGTGACTACGATCGTGATCTTTATAAGAAGAATCAATGACTCTGGTAGAAGAGATCAGGAGTGTTATCTTTTTTAGGAAGGATGGAGATGGAAGGACGATGTTATTCAAACTATTTTTATAATGGCTGATTTCCTCTCAGATTGTGTATAAAATTATTATTATTATATATGTCGGTGATATAGATACAATGTTAATAAACCATTGCGTCGTATTTGCTTTCTTGAACACAAAAAGGAAATCATTTCCACCAAAATATAGAATAAAAATCGCAAATGAAAAAAAAAGTTGCACAACATCGTAAAATACTATCTCCATATTTAAGTTGTCATATCTCCTAGAAGAGATTAGGATCGTAATCTCTACCAGGACAGTCAACGATTCTACTGGATTTCCATCTCTACTGCTACATATACACGGAAGAGGAAAGAGTGAGACACAGTATATATGACGCAAGGAGAATATAAATAAGGTGAGTCAAAGAGGAAATCTTTGACTTATGCTCTTGATCAAAAGGAATAATTTTGTGACGTCACGAATGCTACAATGAAAAAACATTATTTTTTAGTGCAATGATTAAGTAATTATTTCTCAACTTTATCTTCCAATTGAAAATATTTCATTACAATATTGTTCTGTGCTAGTGTACAGAACCCATGTTGCATGAAAAATTTGTTAAGTAAATGATTTATCATTAGTATTCATTATTTTAAGTAATTAGCCAATAATAGTTTCAAACAAAAAAAAAAATTTAAATTCAAGATTTTCATTTATTTCAAGAAATTTATAAATCACAATAATAGAATTCTACATATGTACATATAAAAAAGGGGAACATAAGAATATGAATAGAATTACGCTCATTAGTAACCTGACCTATGTGTTTAAGTTTTCACTAGCATTTTTCAGTTTAAGTAGCTTATTAAGAAAATTGACTCGAATCCGTGTTCTTTTTATTTATTACAAAAGCAATAATAATTTATTTTGACCAATTTGGATATAAATTGATAAGTGGCTTAAAAATTCTTAGAAAAACATGGGGTCTTTATCGATTGCGTCTTGATGGCTATTATGAAAAAAATGGAAATGATTTTCTAAGAGGTGGCAGAACTTCAAAAATCGGGAGGAGGGGCGGTAATAACTCAATCCAAGGACTTTGTGTTTCTTCAAATCCTTCAATGTTACTCCTCTGTTTCACCAAATGTGGGTGGAGTTCTTTAAACTTCCTGAGTATACAGCAATATAGGAGAGACCCTCGTTGGAACAGTCATTGGAATTTTTCCTGTGTTTGCCGACTAGGCAGAGGAAGGAGTTTCCGTGAGCGCAAGTACTCAAAGCCCCGGCTACATATGCTCCGTAGAATGAGGGCGGTAGTTACATCTTCTTTTGAGTAGCCACGAATGAACTTTGTCAAAGGATTAATTAACCCTCTTGTTTGAATTCGCTGTGTAATTATTTTCCAATGAGGTTCGAATTAAAGTTTCCTTAAAGTGTTATGAGCCAAGTTTGAGGCACTTAGCTTTGTAGCAGGACAGCTTCATTTTCGTGACTGAGAGTTCCTTATTCCTTCTCACTAGTCAACTCACAATTTTTTTCGTTCACGGGCTTCTTGACGAACCTGTCTGAAGGACTTGGACACACTTGAGGAGGGTGATCCAGGGATGAAGAGTGTAGGAACAACTTGAGACTAAAGCTTCTTCCTATTCTTCCAGCCTGAATATTCCTTTGGAAGTCATCTGGAGTAAAATGACGATCGCAGATCTTCGCATTCTTTAAGCTAATCCTGTCGGATCTTCTGCATCGTGCAATCCACAGATGTTGGATATTGGGATCCCTCGTCGGAAGTGCAAAATATTATGCATCTCGAGGATTATAGCAAGAGGGGATGGCACTAACACCATTACTTCCTCGAGGATATCACTTTACAATACAAACTGAACTAGAATTCAAGCGTAGCACTTGTGATATCACAACAAAATAGTCAGCTGTCGCCCTGCAATTGCCTACGTCGATTCCCATTGCCTCACCTTATTTATATTCTCCTTGATATGACGTCAGGGTGTCTTTTATCGTGACGTCAGAGACATATCAATTCATGTTTAAATCAGTCCTGGATAAATATGAGCAAGAAAATACAAAGACTCCAGGGATCATTTGAGGAGTTCGGAGAAACTATAGTTCCTACTCGGAACCCATTGGCTTTTCCATAATACGAGTAATTTCTTGGTAGAAGAACATACAGAGGGATGGATCCTTGATAGACACTGCTCTAACACAGCAAAGATATTAGTAAACGTTTAGAACGGTGAACAACCCAAGCAAATAACTTGAGATTATAGTAGAAAATGTCAATTTGTGTTCATAAATGTATTGTTGGAGATAGAATAGTAGTTATTTATTTCCTTTGTGCGATTTATATAGAAGACGAAATACTATTTTAATCATTGTCTGTAGGTCTATTATGGTAACATGAATATAACCTATATTTTTAGTTCCTAATTATCGGACACAAGAACAATATTTTTAAGGGTTCGATAATAATATAAGTAATCGATATAATGAATACCAGCTCAACCAATTGCTAAAAAATCTTCGACAAATAGCAATTCGCTCTATCTCAACTCGTTCAAATACTTACAATTTTAAGGAAGATGGAAAATCTGAAGGGAAATCACATAATTGAGAGCTTGCTAAAGGTTATTTCATCCTTTCAATGACCCTTTTCTGTATTTTAACCTAACTTATAGTGTGTAAAGTGAAACTTGTTTTTACCGTAAGTTGTGCAATACTTTGAATTTGGCTTAAAAATAATATCGGTGATAGATAAAAGTAGAGGCCAAGGATCCCCCAGTTCCGGCGCCACCTTCCCTCATCTACATAAATGGCTTTCGAAAGTTTAAGATTTTGCACAACATATTCTTACATGACCGAAGTGTGCTTACTTCACCTGGGTGTGTTTGAATCCTGCTCGATAAAATATATATATGCTTTAGTTCTGCCCAAAAGACAAAAAACATAAATCAGGACGCACACGTCTCAACAACAACAAAATAAGTGTGTTATCATTTTTTCTTCTTACTCTATATGAAACAAATACATAATATCCTAAGATCCATTCCATAGCAAACGTCATAAGCAGATAAAAAAGAACTACATTTATGTAAATATCATTATGTTGTCGAAGTGATTCCTTAGAAGTCCTTGTTAGTTTCTTATTGACTTTTCCAATTTACTTGCAAAAGGACCCCCCTTCAATTCGTTAGATATCACGCTTTGGGAGAGCAGAGAATAAACATTGCCTTTTATCAACAATAGAAGGGGGAAACCCGTTTATAGACGTATGCAAGCCTAAAAGATCATCTAGGCAATGAAGATTGGAAAGCCTTTTTATAAGATGATATTATTTGCCATCAAGTTGATGAGAACAAATATTTGCTTTCACAGATGATGTTTGCTCAAGGGGGTCTTTGGAAATAGAGACACAAATAATAGTAACAAGTTTTATATCGAATTCAATCTGATAAGCCCTCTTTCTCTCTCTATCAAAAGTGTAAACAAAGAAATCATTCAAATAAAGCGAAAACGTATATTATTTCATATTTTTTTTCATAACAAATGTATTAAAATCTCTAAGGAGTCCCATTTTTTTAAGAGGATCGACAAAGGCTTTAATGCGATTAAATTTTTACAATAATCTCCGTTTATATCAATGTGAGAGCACTGGACCAAGGAGTCCCTATACGCCGTTCTACATGGACATAGATCTGATACCTTTATAATATAAAAGGTTTATTTTGGGGGCGGTTTATATTTTGTAGTCCTTACAAGTGCGAATACAGCCGTCCAGGTCAATGCATTCCAGACGCTTAGTATCACGATTTATTCAAAATGGTGTTCCTTTCCTAAGCTTTAGGATACTTTTTAATTCATATTCCTAGATGGTGTTGGAAAGGTCAGATTTGGCACTCAATATTACAATTCCTTAAAAGGATTGTACATGCTTGACTTCGTTGTGAATCAATCCTCATCAAATATGAAATCGAGCAATGATAAAGTATTCTACGTTTTCCCTCTATAATGATGCGAATAATCTTTGTCTCATATTTTATATGTCAAAAATGCTACTACGAATTAAACTTGTTCAATATACACGAAAAAGTAATGCTACGATTCAATCAGTTACTTTGGATCTCCGAAAGATCCAAAGTGATTTTATGTATCCCATTCCTTGATTTTTTAAGTATTTGTTCTTCTTTCAGACAAAAATTCAAATACTTGTACGCATAACTAATTGAATGTTGCCTTAATTTTTTTTGTAAATGAATGGACAAAAATGACCTTTACATGGAATAATAATCAAACTTGATGCTCCATGCTTTTTTGTGTAAAAAACCCATCATACTGTATGATATCTAAACTACGTAATAGAAATTTACTTTTCCATGGATACACACAGGAAAAAAGTGAAATATAAACAAACGCAGTAGGGGAGCTTTGTAATAAATGTACTAGGATAGAACAGTACATGTTATTACAATTTCTTTCACTGCGTAAAACAGTATTATGCACTGTATAAAGGCAAAAAACTATATACTACATTGAACTAAGTGATTATTATTGCTAATTAGAATATATGGCAATATCTAAGTCAATTATAAATAATCCCGCAATGTTTTAATTACTGCAGGTATTCAGATATACGTCAAAAAATAATGATTACACCTATCATTTAAAAAAGTTGTGACAGAGGAATTTTAGTTAAGAAATATGTTTTGAAACGTTGTTAAGCATTAATATATATAAAACATTATTACTTCGTAATAATGTTTACATTTACGTTATAGTTATTTAAGTAGTTTTGAGTTGGTCGTTTATATAGAAATTAAATGAAAATATTGTTTGTTTAGCTCATAGTCCTATGTAGTCCTTCCTCAAGGATACTTAATAAGGTATCAGCTTTTAAAAATATCATATGAGTCTTAATCTTAACCATTGTTAATGAATTGAATATACATAAATATTTATAATTCTTAATCAGATATTCATCTATCATAGTGTTTCTTATTAGAGGTAGCTCCATCAGTTCTGAAATTTTCTGCATTGTACACTCACAGAATTTCCCCTCTGTACATATTCGACAAAGAGGATCATTGCCAATTTGTAGAGTTTCAAACCGAAATGAGCACTCATCATTTCAACAATCCTTGAAATTATATGTTTTTCATCCTCTTGTTCGTTTATTTTGTATATGATGAAAATAAGTCAATAAAACTCAAGCATATGTGTAATAAAAACATAATTTAAAATTGTCTATTATATTGTATATGTATATAACTCTGATGATGATTAATGTATATTGTTTTACAGTCATGGATGTTTTTTGTTTATGAAAGTTCTAACTTTTTGGCGTCAGTTGCTGTATAAATTTTTATTGTAAAGAAAACAATAAGGCTTCTTATATGACATTTGGTCCAAAAGATACAAAAAATATCAAAGTACGAAACTTATATACCATATGTATAAGAAACAAAAGAGTGTCCAACTTTAGCACATAATAATGAGCTCACTTATTGAATCCTAAACAAGTCACGTACTGTCATTTTTGGCTCAACATAACGAAATGGGCGTTAATACATATGAAGTGTGTAACATTTGCTTGTAAGAGCTGCAAAGCAAATACACGTTTATCTATAAGCATATCTATAAGCACGTGAAGATAATGCTTTAATAATTTTTTATTTTTGTGGAATACTCTGAATATGGCCACAAGAAGAATAGTTAGTTTTTTAGCAGCACTTCATTATCGAATTTTTGTATTTCATAACTTAATTTATTCCAAAATACATAAATATTAATGAATAGTAATTTACGAACGCTCTAAGATATTTGTTCTTTCTGTAGTGTTTGACTTAAAATTATCCTTTCCTTGGAAAACAATAGTCAAAATGTAATTCCAAACCACATAACTTTTTCTCCAATTTTATAAAATATACAAGACATGCACTTCTTTTATAAAGCTGGATCAGTTGGGCAAAATACATAATGAACTGTTTGGAAGTAAAACTCCAAACAAGAAATTAATATTCAAAGCTTTATGTATATGACAAACTTCAATTGAATATTTTTTGACTGCATGAGGTTGATGGAAGAAAATTGGGCACTGTCAAGAATATCGACCATAGGGTTGAGATTGCGTGTAAAGTTCCAATTGCCAAAGCTACGTCCGTAAAAATAATAGGAAGAAAATAGAAAGAAAGAGGCCTCATATTAGGGTATTATTTATTGCCTGTTTATAACTTGTACGTATTTTTGTGTGGCGAGAGAGACGGGAAAAGAATGGAGGATGCCTTCAATAATGTATTAAAACACCTCATCTTCGACTGCCCAGTAACAATGGAAAGAATGATGGCTCTCAAGGGAGAGATTAAAGATAGGAAGTTATCCTTGGAGGAATATATTTTTAAAGTATATAAATGTTAAGTGTTTTTAAACATAATTTAATAATAAAGATCGTAGCTCCTAGATAGGTTCACTACCGGCTGATGCTGGATTAAGTTCGGTGAGGTGGGTCCAATCTAGGAGTTAAACAAACAAAACAAATATTATAACACATCTGGAATTTTTAACTACCAATAAGTTTAATATGCATATATATAATAGTAAATAAATAACCTTATATGTGTTTATTGATTTCGTATATTTCAACTGAATATAGTTATTATTCATTTGAGGGCAATCGAGGAGACTGGGATCTTTATCACTAGAGATGTTAAGGGTCTATTGGGGATCAAAAGGGTTGTTTTCTGTAAAGGCATAAATGCCCAAGGAAAACAGGACATAAGCTGCTGATAAATAGTATTCTAAAATGATGAAGCCTCTCTCTTTCTTATGTTCTTGCTCTTATTTTTACGGTGATAGCTTTTGCAATCGGAACTTTAAAAATTTACTCGCAACCTCGACCCTAGGGTCGATATTCTTGAATAGTGCCGATGTTATGTCTTTTGCGCTAGACCAACTGCTGAAACCGATCCATGGAGTTTGTCTTGATGGATTAGATGGCGAACCAAATCAACGGTGATAATCCCTCTTTCCATCTGTGGAAGATTGGTTAGTATGTTGTGGTAATTCTGTATTTATATTCCGTATTAGTGACTCCACCAAATTGTTGTGATTTCTCCGGGAGTAAACACATTTTTAGGGAGATTTCCCTAAATACAATATTAGTAATAATCATTTATCCATTATTTATTCCCCATTTTTCAAAAACACCAATTACAACAGCAACAAATATTTGCTATACGTTTTTATATAACGTTATGCGATGGTATTCGTTGAATAAGTGCATGATACCATCCTCAGTCATTTTCTTTACTATACGATTCTATGTTCATACCACATAAAGTTACTCCCTGCATACAAATAAGTCTCTTGTTGTACGATTTTGTGTAAATATGGGTAGTGTCATGTACACTTGTAGTACAGGGAACCCCTGCTTTTCGTGGATAATGGAGGCTGAAAAGGCCTGCGAAGTAACGTTTATCATTTTATCTCCCTCCCAACTAGATTATTATTATTATTGAGGCTCAAAACATTAAAGACACATAAATACAGATCTATCTATCTATCTATCTATCTATCTATCTATCTATCTATCTATCTATCTATCTATCTATCTATCTATCTATCTATCTATCTATATATCTATCTATCTATCTATCTATCTATCTATCTATCTATCTATCTATCTATCTATCTATCTATCTATCTATCTATTTATCTATCTATCTATCTATCTATCTATCTATCTATCTATCTATCTATCTATCTATCTATCTATCTATCTATCTATCTATCTATCTATATCTATCTATCTATCTATCTATCTATCTATCTATCTATCTATCTATCTATCTATCTATCTATCTATCTATCTATCTATCTATCTATCTATCTATCTATCTATCTATCTATCTATCTATCTATCTATCTATCTATCTATCTATCTATCTATCTATCTATCTATCTATCTATCTATCTATCTATCTATCTATCTATCTATCTATCTATCTATCTATCTATCTATCTATCTATCTATCTATCTATATCTATCTATCTATCTATCTATATCTATCTATCTATCTATCTATCTATCTATCTATCTATCTATCTATCTATATATCTATCTATCTATATATATATATATATATATATATATATATAATATATATATAATTATATTACTATCATCTAACATTAAACATTTTAGTTTAAAATTATTCCTCGCCTGATAAGTCTTCCATCACATATTAAAACTTAATAACAACGGATTTTAATTAACACAAGCAGCCTACCAGTAACTCGTACTATACTTATTCGAATTATATACATTTAATTCCCTTCCCCCCCCCAAAAAAAAATACTAAGTAATGACTGCAAAAAGTGGTTTATTTGCCGTTAGATTGTGTTTATTGGTTTACGGCAAACAGTTATGACTAGAGAGCGGGAAAAAATGTTTTTTTAATGTTACCCAAATGAGCAAAAAATGTTAAAAAATTGCTAATTATATAGACTCTAAATTTGATATAATGTGAATATATTCTTTCATAAAACAGTGAAATACCATAATATCTACCAAAATTTTCTCGATGAGGTTTTGGTGACGACCGGATAAAACATTTTAACAGCGAAAATGATCTCACCACATCTAATGCGGTAAAGGGACAGTAATTTAAAATATCTTCATCCATTGGGCTCATCCCATCTGCATCAGTCACGATAATTTTTACAAGCTTGCCTCAATCATTCTGACAGTATCATTGACGATCCTAGCCATGGTGTTTAAGTCAGAAGTGGGGACGAATGAGTATTTAACCACAAATGGAACATGAAAGGAGTTATCATCTAAACGCCCAATTAGGACGTTGACGACTTTCCGCCAAACTACATCAATCTCTCCACATCTACCGCGGTAATGGGACAGTATTTTAGAATAGCTCCATCCATTGGGCTCATCCCATCTAGAAGAACAGCTTAAGACCGTGGTTCCCAACAGTGGTCCAGTGGGCCCCTTGGGGGTCCACAAAGGCCTGGCCGGGGTTCCAGGTGTAATGATCATTTTTTTCTCTATTTCTTTTCTAAAAATACCGTCCTCACTTTTATTGGAAATTCTTTTCTAAAAAAACGTAGTTACTTTTTTTCTTTTCTAAAAAACGTCCTCACTTTTCTAAAAAAAAAGTCCCCACATTTTTTGGAAATTATTTTCTAAAATAAAACGTCATCACTTTTTCTGGAGATTCTTTTCTAAAAAAACGTCGTCACTGAACGCTCACGGAACACTGAACGCAAAAACATGAACGGAACGCAATTTTTTTTAACGCTGAACGCAAAAAAAGCGAACGCTCACAAGCCTGGATATAAGTCGAAAATAAAATATAATTGTACTTCGCAGATGTCTCGCATTGAAATTGAAGTGCACGTTTTTGACAAAATTGAGGCGGGGTCCACGGAAAGTGCCCGAAGACCGTTAGGGGTCCACAGCCTGGAGACCACAGAAATTACACTTGAAGATGGACTCGAAATTTTTGAAGATGCTGAGGAAAGGAACCACAAGATTCCAGGTGACGCCAGAGAGGTTTTTGAAATTAAGTTCGATTACGTTGTAAAGAAAAATCCTGCCCTGCCAGCATTGAGACAGGTACGAGATGTGCTGCTAGACAAACCTGGAGCTGCTCTTCCAGATGGGATGAGCCCAATGGATGGAACTATTCTAATATAATGTCCTATTACCTCGGTAAATGTGGAAATATCATTTTTGAGGTTGAAAAATGTTTTATCCGACCGTCGCCAAAACTTCACCGAGAAAAATTTGGCAGAGATCATTGTATATCACTGTCTTATGAAATAATAAATTCACATCAAATCAAATTTGGAGTCTACATAAATAACATTTTTTCAACATTTTTTTAACATTTTCGCTCATTTTGGGTATCATTAAAAAAACATTTTTTGGCAAAAATCATCACATTTTTTTCCGCTCTCTAGTTATGACAGATGTCATTATAAATAGCCAACGCCGAGTCGGTGCAGCAAAAAAAACATGTTTATTGGAGTATTGACGTTTATTATTTTATTTGTGATCTTTGCTTTCGACTATATTATTTAAACATAGTTATGAACCATATGGACAGTTAGCAACCCACCTCTGGTTTTTCTTGTTCAACTTCTGGTCCTGGCAAAAATTATTCTCATTAGAAAAAAGCCAGAGCATTTCATTTTCATTCGGGTGCTTGAGCATGCTCAGAAGCTTCACAGACTTGAATAGCCGTATGTACTTGTTCTTCTGCGTCAACAGCTTCCTGGTGACATCCCTGATGGACTTGCATGGGTCAAACAGCCTCCTGATGAAGTCAGGGGTCCAGGCCAAGTAGACGCTGCTGGGGGCTGGAGGCCCTATCGACGTCAGTACGGGGGTCCCTGGTATCCTTCAGCTGCTGCCTGAGCTCAACAACCCATCTTCTGTCAAGTTCGAGCTGCTCAGAGACCTGGGTGTTGCCCTTCATGCAAAGAATCTGGATAACGACACACCTGGACAACGACACAGGCTGTAGATATCTATATGCGGTCATACTGTGTGCTAAAAAATCAACTGAGCGGATTGGATGATGTCTTCCTAGTTGCAGGTTGTTCTGAAAACCCACTGGCTTAGATCTTACCACCCTGTATTTTATTTCATTGATTATTATGATCTGATTAGTGTGTAAGGGGTTATCCTATTTTTTGTCCTCTTTATTTGATTTTGAGTTTGATAATTGAAACTGTAGGTAATGTGTATATATTTTCATGCAATTGCTTGACTGAAATAAATAAACTAAAAAAATGTATTGTTGCAATTGAGCATGACAGAATAAAAGGCTATTGGTAGGGGGGGGGGGGATAAATGGCCTAAAAATTAAAAAAATGGAAAATGATTACGCCCACTTCAGTGATGGTGCATTGGGTCATTTGAGAGATATTTTGTATTGGAAGTTGGTACCTATCATGAAATAAACCCCCCACCCCACTCAAAAAACTAAATCGGACATGATTTTTGCCCCTTTTTTTCTCCCTTTTATCATTAAAAAATAAATAATATCTTAAGAGAACACTTTGGTTCACCTGTCAGATGCTGCAATGTTCTAATGTGATAATGTACATTTACATAATGAATCAATGCTCATCTGATGAAGTATTTGACCAGGATACAGTGCCAAGTACTAGAAGCATTAGGGCAGCTCTACAGCAAATTGAGGCCCAAAGTCTGTGTCTAGTTGTGGAAAAGCTTGAGGAGGAGAAGGAGAAAGGTAAAATGATCACACATGCATCGGACAGCACCACAAAGAAAGGTGTAGGCCAGTTCATGGTACAAGGGCTGCATGTGGGTCAAGATAGCCCATTTCCTCTGCCTATCTTATCAATTCACAGAGAGACCACTGAGGACATAGCAATGCAAGTGGATATGGGGTTCGAAATACTGGCGTCGGTCAGAGGAGTCAGTGTGGAGGATGTTTATAAACTTGTAGATGCACATATGACTGACAGCACAGAGCACAACAAAGGCTTTTCAAAACTGTTGGCAGAGATGTACAACCTGGAAACACCAGCAGGGCAGATCTTTTGTGGCACCCACACTACACTGGGCTTCAGCAGTGCCATGAATAAAGTGATGCGGTTGGTGGAGGCCGATATGAAGATGGAGCAAGTGCTACAGAGTTTCATGGTGGACCTGGATGTAGACAGCAAGAATGCCAGTGTGGCTGGACAGGCACTGGACATGTGCCTCAAGTTGGTGGCTCCTGAGTATTCCCACAAACCCTGGAACCGCTACAGGGAATTCCTCCTCTTCCTTGAGCAAAGGCAGGTATCCAGTGTGCTGTTTTCCTACAAAGACAGCAGGTTTGGATGTCTCTCCAGGGCAGCAGCAGTCCTAATATACCACTTTAACCATCTGACAGAGTTCCTGAGCCAGAACCCTCACATAAACAACCGCCTGGCCTGCCTCGTCAGAGAAGTGATGGAGCTTCCCTATCTCAAAGTGGTCCTTGTGGCGTTCGCCTGCCTGGGTGTACACTTGGTGGAGCCCTTCTATGCCAGAACCATAGAGAAAGATGCTACCCATACTCAGCTCAGGGAGTTCTACAAAGGACTGCATACAGGCTTGGGGCAGCCAATCAGCGACAACTACACAACGTTCACAACACCTGAGTATCCTGTAGTGTCTGACAAGCTTTTCAGTAGCGTAAAGAAGACTTACACGGAAGAGGTCCTGAACTCAGTGTCAGACGTGGCTGCCGAACACTTGGATGAAGTGAAGAAGCTGACAGATCTCATGCTACCCCATCTGAAGACTGTCCTGGCCAGGCAGAGGAGGGACTATGGGATAGATGAGGAGACCTTCCCAATGGACTACCCTGTCAGTGAACAGGCTAGTAACATTGATGGCACCCCTGTGCACAACATTGGAATGGAGAGACAATGTGGCAAAGTGGATTACAGACTGAAGAAGCTAGGCACACTGAATGCAGTGAGTAGGTCAATCATTTTACAAAAGAGCCAGGAGCTGAGGAATGGACAGGTTCCATCCTTCAGAGGATTCAAGGCAGCAGCCCAGGCGAAAAGAGAGGTCGAGCTCAACTGGACTGAACGCATGAAGGAAAAATTTGAGAGAGGGGCAGAAGAAAAGCAGGAAATGGCGCAAAGAAAGGAGAGGAGGAGATTAAACATGCTGGACACACTGAAATCCTTTGGTGGCCCCTTCACTGACAGTGGAGAAGTTGAAAAGTTCCTTGTGGATGAAAGTCTGAACAACAATGCAAAGCAGCAGAGAATGAAGGTTGAGGTTCAGTTTGCCAGAGAAAGCACCACACTTCTGCCTAAAGTCGATCCTATCTTCAGAATCCAGGTGACACTGCCCAGTGGGAAGAGGAGGATGAAAACAGCACAGGAGTTTGGAGATGCTCTCATGGCGTACCTAGGCAAGAGGAGTGACCGAACCACACTGGAATATGCAAAATTCCAAGAAAGTCTTGAAAGGCTAAGAGAAATATAAGATGCTACTTAAAACTGTTCAAGTTCAAAGTTCAAGTTCTTTCCATGTCTATGTGATGATTAAACTGTTTTGTATTTGAAATTAAAAAAATGCAAATGAGTTCAGTGTTTTAGTCTTGGCAAACTGAGGGCTGAACAGCTTAAAAAAACGCTCATTTTGTGTTCTTTTTCTATTTTAAAGAGGGATGAAGGATTATTTTCAAGATACAGAGTCCCTTTGAGGTGTAACAGTAGTTCTATTATTAGTGTTTATTAAATATCAAATGGGTTTGAAAGCATTGTTTCAACACTATATAGGCAAACAGTAAGAATAGCATATGCATTCCAGGCGGAATTTGCAGAAAAGGCCATTTTTTTGGTTCTTTTTTTCATTTTCAAGGGGTGGGGGGTTATTTTCAAGATACAGAGTTAATTTTGGTGTCAAAGTTCTTGTATTTATAGTGTTAATCATATCCCAAATGGGCGTTGTTAAATTTTGAACTTGATGATTATCCCCCCCCCCCCCCTACTATTGGAGAATCCTGGAATGCACTAAGGGAACTACAAACCGAACGGGGTTTCCCTGCTTATGATGCATGTCTCAAAGAGAAAGACACCATTGAAGGAGTGAAATATTGAATTAATTAAGGGGACAAACATAAAAGCCATTCAATTATTTTTAATCTTCATTAAACCTCATTACTGTAATTGTTTCAAATAATACATTGTAGCGCCATGGTGTATGATTTATGTAAGACAGGGCTAGAAGAGAGAAATCTTCTTTTTTTCTTCGAAGGAGACAAATTACAGTAATGGTAAAGGAAATGTGAAGACACTTTAGAAGTCTTATTTCTCTCTTGCGTGTATTACAGGAATTTTCGTTTATATTCCCTCATTTATCTTTCTAAACCCATTCTTATATGAAAATATCATAGTTCGAAAGTGGTATATTTTTTTTGTTTCTCACCCAACGTAAAGAATTGAATTACGTCTGGAGGATTGATTGGAGAAGCACAAAAATAGAGTACAAAGTGTATATTTAATTATACTGACTCATTTTAAAAATGATATACAAAGGTTTGCCATCCGATTTTGATGCTTTTACATCAAAATCGGATGGCAATCCTTTGTATATCATTTTTTTATTATATAAAAATCATATATTTTTTTCTAAATCAATAAATGTTAATAAATAAAATAAAATAAATAATAAATAATAAAATAATGGTATGCACTTGTATGGGAACTTAAATGTAGATAGCATATAATGTTTTATTATTTTTAATGAATTGAGTAGAATTAGTATGCTCTTTATGTGTTTTTATAAAGACTTGATTGAAGTATAGATATGAACCATCAAAAAAATATAAATAAATGTTGTCGTTAAAAATTAAATTTTATATCTAAAGTTACACAATATATATATATATTTTTTTTTTAATGGTTAATATGTTTATTTATTAGCTAAAATCCATACAGTGTAAAATATAAGAATACACTAGAAAGTAGGAGATAAAAACACAATCTTAAGACAGTTACGTTAAAAACAAAACATAAATGAACATTATAAATAAATATATATATATAACCAATTTTATAATAAGTCTCTAAAACACATTAATTTATCCACAAACATTGTCGAAACAATGAGTTATAGTATTAAAAAGAAACAAGTATTATAAGTGTTGATGAAAAATATAAGTGTTCACATGATTGTTCAGATATTTTTTTATAATTTCGTAAAATTCAACGAATATTGTAGATTCGAACTGGAGGGGGAACCAGATCATCCACATACTCCCAAGGAGTCTTAATTGAGAAAGCCACTGTCGTCGTTTGTGAGTACGAGTTCTTCAACATAAGGTAAAAAATGCTGTTAGTAGACAAAATAATATCCCGAAAAAAAATCGAAATAAGAAAATAATGATCTAAATGAACAATAAATTACCATGAATTAAATCTCAAACATGTAAGACTATCTGCTAATCGATGGATATCATTTCTCTCCATATTTTATTGATTTGCATCTTCGTTTTAATCCATATTAGGATTTTTTTAAATACGGCGATCACCAAATATTCTCCTTCTATCTTGCAAATCACACAAATTCTCCAAGAGTTTTTTAACAACAATTAAAATAATCTAGCCATGATTTTCCTGAAGGTTTCACTTTCGCCTAATATTTCTTTTGCACCTCAAACCTATCCAAAGAAACATATGGAAAACGAATTTTCCGGGAATAATCAAAGGCTCCAAAACACACTTTCAAACTTCAATTGTCAAAGACAATTTGGTCCAAATCGGACTCTGCAATTTTCAGAAATGACATTAAACACGTTTGGGTGAATAAATTAAACATTGCTGCAATGAATTTTCCGTTAATCGTCATTGTCATTAAAACACTCCCACATGATCTAATGAATCCTTTTTGGGAAATGGAACGATCAAATGAAGGAATGAACGTTAATATAAATAATTAAAATATAAAATTGTCAAAAATAATTAGTTTTCAAAATGTTAACAAAAAGTGATTCTCTAATAAGGATCCCTTTCTCTCTTAGTCTTCAAAAATACTCCCCATCTAGTCAATCCATAATCTTTTATGCCACTGCATGTATTTAAAAGATAAATAAGTCCTTAGAAATCCATGCAATTACCTTGATATTAATCATATTTTTCATAATATATGTATTAAATATGGATGACTAAAGATAATAATAATTACTTATGAAAAGCACGCGGGACTTCAATGAAAATTTATTTAAAGGATGATGCATCTTAATCATTCAAGTTGAATGAAGGGCTGAGAAAGAGAGGATTCATTATAAGTTTTTTTAAATAAATATAAAGAAGTTTAATGCATTCAAATATATGTGTATATATTTTGTAAGTAGGCCTTTCAAAGTATACATAAATATTCCTTGCAGTGAGTTAGGTAAGAGAACCTACTTTTAAAATTTAATTGATTGTAGATAATGAGGATGAGAAGAAAAAATATATATGATGAACAAGAAATAACCAAAATAAGATTAAAAAGTATTTCAATCCAGTATCAGCCGGTAAAAATGTCTTTGTTATTAAGGCTCCTAGAAGATACTCCGGATATCTTTACTTCTTGTCATCTCCTCGGCCAGCTCGTCCATCTCCAATCTCGTTCGGGGATACGTGCAGAAAAAAAGAGAGTGGTATTTTTTACTTCAACTTCACAGAGTCGACAAATTGGGGTAGTGCCCCATTTAGTAAAGATGTGCTTTAGTCTGGCCACCATAGCAACGACCCTCGCGACATTTTCATCTTACAATGAAATATCCTCCTTCCAATAATCCGGGACGAAATGCTTTCATTGTTGTCAGGAATTCATGGACAGCCATTGGGCCCCACATTGTCAAGGATGTGTTCTGTTTGGGCGTTCTTGAGTGGTGAAAGATATATTTAGGAAAAATATTAACATAACTAAGGATTTCAAACCTGAATTTGGAAAAATATTAATAATACAGAACTTGACTTTTCCTCATTTCAATGTCACCTCTTTCGACGGACAAACAAGAGAAAATCCTAAAAACTTCTTGATCGAACTTGCAAAACTTATGGGTCATGTAATATCATTGTTAAAAATCATATCATCATATCATTTTACAAAAATACAATTTTAATTTATAAATCTACATTCAATAAAGTTGTATTATTGTTAATAGAGGTTCTTTTTTAATTTTCATTAACAGTTTAAGGTGTTCACGGAATCAGATGCGGATTTAGTGCGTTAATGGCACTCTTTGTGATAATTGGATGCACTAACTCAAACATCAGTACACGTTTGTATATCTTCAGGTCATTCCATGCTACATTGGTGCTGAAACTGTTTTGTATCCACAACGAACTGTAAATGAGGATAGCAAACGTGAAAAAGTCCCTCAGCTTTAAAAATTGTAGTTTCATTGTGATGGTAACAGTTGGCAGCTCAGCAATTTTCTATTGGAACAGAACCAACTTGATAATGTACAGCAGCTTGGGCCATCCACTTAGTCTTGTGCAGGGGCCCCAGGAGATTCAAAAATATCAAGGTATACAACACACAACAGAAGGAACTCCTTATAACCATCAAGCTTAAAGTTCCTTCCAGAATGTGCCAGTCATAAAATATCAGCTTTTAAGTCAGAGATACATTTCTTAGCCTCGTTAGAATAGCCATTCATATTTAGACGTTCGATATTCTCTTGACTTTCAGGTGATACAAGATTCCAGTTTTTCTCAATCGTCAAAAAAACCATAACGTCAGGGGATTTGAGGTTTCCACTTTCAAATCTTCAAACACTCAGGATAAGATTATTTCATCAATATGATGTCGACATCCCAACAACACCCTATTGCATACAGTATCATCACAGTTCCAGTTCTGTAGCAGTTCTGGGAGGTTATCTCTCCAGTTTTATGATCAATTCTTGGATTATAAGATATATTATTGCCACAATAAGTCGTTCTTCTGTTTTGTATTTGTTGCCAAGTGATGGCATTAACTTTGAAGTCCCATTTACAGAACATAATTTAGGTCGCATCCACTTTTCTGACGAATTGTCTACTATTATCTCGCCACTGCTTTTTGCATACAAAGTTAACACTTTAGATGTATCTCCATCAGTTTCTTAAATGAATACTTTCTTTAAAGCTGCCTGTTGAGTTGGTGTTAGTTTCATCCTAATAGCTAAAGAAACGAGCCTTGGAGATTGTTTTACAAAATAAATGCTTTGGTCCCATAACGTATTTCTCGGTGTTTTCTTTGTGATTGGGTGAATATCGACGGCAGATCTTTAAAATCTGAGTCATAATTCCAAGTGTTGGAAGCAGCAGAGTCTCCAAATACACAGATGATCCGTATCAGGTTTTGAAGTTGCTGAAATTGATTAATTTCTAATTGTACTTCGTTTCACCTTTATTCAATCTCTTTTCTTTGCATCTTACTGTTTTATTTCCAAGGAACACACGATCAATACTAACAAAGATTGCCTTACTATTTGTTTTCATAGACTGCAATAATATGAGATGTTCCGGATGTCGTGTGGTACTTTTGGCTGAAAGGAGCCACAATCAATAGGCTTCTGATAAAACTTCATCATTGTGTTGTAACTTGGCCTTGTTTGAAGCAGAATCACGTATGCCACTTAACTAGAATTCATTTCCAGTAAGTGTAGTATTCTTTCACATGCTTTACGGTACTTTTCTAAAAGGTGAGTTATCTTCTCCAACATAATCTTAGCTGAATCTCATTTGGTCCTACGTGTAGATAACACAGGAAACGAAATGTTCATAGACAACTAAAATGAGACCTCCTGAATCCAAATCTGGGTCTCACTTTTATGTGGCACATTTAGATTTTTGAGTTTTTGCATAAACGGTCACTTTATGTAGAGTACTATTTTTAAATAAACTTCTTCGTAAGTATATTAAGTGTAGAAGAAAAGTTATAAAATAATACTATTTCATATGAGCTACAGATTAAAAATTCAAAAAAAATTCCTTCCATTCAAGGTCCTGGTATGAACTCAAAATTGGTGAACCAAATGAAGCAAGTGGAGGAAAAGCTGAGCTGAGCAAAACTGCAATCGAAATGGATGCATTTTATGCATGTTAAAGCAATCCTAATGCAAATATCGACCGAATTGATTAGTTCCTAATATGCAAAAGTAATTCAGCTATATTTTTTGTTTCTTTACATATATTTCATCGAGATCAAAATATATCTCAAGTAAAACATTATATGTTGTTCAAAAATTCGTATGTTTTTGCAATATGTCTCCTTGTGTTAATATGACTCATTATTATATATATAATATACATATATATATATATTATATATTCAAAATCTTTTTATCTTTGATTTGAGATAAATAATTATCTAATGTAAATTTTCTTTTGCCTATTTGGTCTATCGAACCTAGGATCTTATGAATGAGGTTAACTTCTCCTCTCGGGATTGGAACCTACGCCCCTAACATGTAGAGTTGAACAAACCTTAACGCACTGAGCCATCGACCCCCCTTTGATTTTAAATGTTACGAATTTACCCAAATTTTCATCCATATAATTTAATTTATGTAAATTTTTTTAAAGACTGTATTTTTTATTAAAAAATATATTAAACTAGAGGCATATATACACTCAGAGAGTGCAAACCTCCGCCGTCCTCAATGACGGGGTCCTTATGAGCCTTCCGAGGCGAATTTTTCACGACTGGGGAGGCGTAGAGGGACGGGGGAGGGTTCCCCTCGACGGAAATTTCGAGAGGAAGACGCTCCCGGCACCCGATTTTACAGCACAGCGACATCTATTGGCAGAGTAGGCTAACTTTAAATATTTATTAGTATTTAGCTCATTTTGCATCTTAATTCTGCACTCAGAGATGCCAAAATTTAATCACTTGGTTCTTTTGGCATTTTCAACAACTCCACAAAGTTTCATCCGAATCCGTCCAGTACTTTTTGAGTTATCCTGCTGACAAACCAACAAACAAACCAACACCAGTGAAAACAATACCTCCTTCGGTGGAGGTAATAACAGCATATTTTCGTTATTTTTTATTATTTTTTGGTCTATACGGTTCGATAGAATTGCATCCGACTGGATGTAAATAAGCATTATAGCGTTATAATTAGACTACGAATCTAAGATCTTGTTTTTGTTTTCTAAGAAAACATTAGGTACTTTTAGAGTGACTGACATGGATGAGGGAGAAAATCTCAGTAAACTACAATATATAATGTGCTCATTCCCTCACCCTTTGTTTTCCACAATATGGACACATCCAATATTGATCTAAGCCTATAATTAAAAGGCTGTTTACAAAGAAGGGAAATGTACAGAGCTTTTATGTTGATATAAGTTTCGTTTTTGTCCTCCGACGACGCCATTTTCTTCTCCCCCCCCCCCCTTATCTTCACTCACTATTTACATGTTTAGTGCGCTTCTAATATATATATGTGTACTTGAGTATTAATTATAATTAAGGAAAGACGTGATTGATTAAACGAAATTCAGAGGGGGAAAACCTCTTGATAATATGTATGAAAGTATCACTTCACTCGCGGCCCTTGAGGAGGAGGTGACATCACTTCAGGAAAAGAAGAAATTCATCATTTAAATAATGCTATTTGTCTCTTCTTCATGAGCCTTATTCCATGTCATTATCAAACCCTTTGAATGGAGAACTCCTCATATTTCATTATTAATATTAATTGATTATAACAACGGCTCATAGACAAAAAAAAATTTTATATGGTTTATCTTATGATTTGGCAAATGGGTCATCCTCCTGACTATCGGACGCAGAAAAATAAAGAAATCAATGTACCAAATGAAAATAATAAGTGGATTGATGGGCTAGCGAAAAATGCCTTATTGTTATCCCTACGTAAAATATAAGAGTTATGCGTGGCGAGCATAGAGATAAAAAGATATAGAGAGTTTATTCCCATCATCTGTATTTTTGTGTCCCATATAAACAAAGTAATTGATCTACGTCATCGTAAGCTGATCATAGAGATATAAGCTATCATAGAGATATAAAGATATAGAGAGCTTATTCCTAAAATAGCAGAGAAACATCGTTCAGCTGTTACATGTGCCCAATATAAACAAGTAATTTGTACTTACGTCATCGTAAGCTGATCATAGAGATATTCTATCTCTATGATCAGCTTACGATGACATAGTACATTACTTGTTTATATTGGACACACAGATAACGATGAAGGGAATAAGCTCTCTATATCTTTATATCTCTATGATTCTATCTCTATGATCAGCTTACGATGACGTAGATCAAATTACTTTGTTTACATTGGGCACAGGCGACAGCTGAACGATGTTTTTCTTGCTATTGAATGGAATGAGCTCACTATATATTTATATCTCCATGGTGGCGAATGAGAGAGACATGCAACAATAATATTTGTTTCTTCATATGACACATTGAAAAATATGATTAATATATTTGTGATCCCTAAATCTCTCTAACGATTTAAAAGGGTATTATACAAAATCAACTTATTTAAGCCTCTAATATGCTTGAATCTTAATTACCTCCGCCGAAGGAGGTATTGTTTTCACTGGCGTTGTTGGTTGGTTTATTTGTTGTCAGCAGGATAACTCAAAAAGTAATGAACGGATTTGAATGGAAACTTTGTGGAGTTGTTTGGAAATGCCAAAAGAAACAAGTGATATTAAATTTTGGCATCTCTAAGTGCTTTTTAATATGCAAAATGAGCAAAAATACTAAAGGAAATGGGGTCTCTATTCAGGGAGTAGGAAAAGAAACAAACGCTAAAAAAAAAATATTCATTGACGTATTATTGTTCATATAAATCCGGATGTAGGAGCCCCAACGTGGAAGTGGGCTGGCGATATAATTAATATGTCCCTGAAAGATCAAAGCTCTACATCAGCACCATCAAAAGGATTTAAGAAGACATCGTGCTTTTTTAAACAAACCAATAAATGATTTGTCCTTTTATATAAGGTTATTCTTCAGGGCAGTAAATATGAACTACAATGTTCATTTAT
>CP045899.1:11753370-11808926 GCA_013387185.1 Caligus rogercresseyi
CAGAACTAAAGCATATATATATTTTATCGAGCAGGATGCAAAACACCCAGGTGAAGTAAGCACACTTCGGTCATGTAAGAATATGTTGTGCAAAATCTAAACTTTCGAAAGCCATTTATGTAGATGAGGGAAGGTGGCGCCGGAACTGGGGGATCCTTGGCCTCTACTTTTATCTATCACCGATATTATTTTTAAGCCAAATTCAAAGTATTGCACAACTTACGGTAAAAACAAGTTCACTTTACACTCATAAGTTAGGTAAAATACAGAAAAAGGGTCATTGAAAGGATGAAATAACTTTTAGCAAGCTCTCAATTATGTGATTTCCCTTCAGATTTTCCATCTTCCTTAAAATTGTAAGTATTGAACGAGTTGAGATAGAGCGAATTGCTATTTGTCGAAGATTTTTTAGCAATTGGTTGGGCTGGTATTCATTATATATCGATTACTTATATTATTATCGACCCTTAAAAATATTGTTCTTGTGTCCGATAATTAGGAACTAAAAATATAGGTTATATTCATTCTGTTACCATAATAGACCTACAGACAATGATTAAAATAGTATTTCGTCTTCTATATAAATCGCACAAAGGAAATAAATAACTACTATTCTATCTCCAACAATACATTATGAACACAAATGACATTTTCTACTATAATCTCAAGTTATTTGCTTGGGTTGTTCACCGTTCTAAACGTTTACTAATATCTTTGCTGTGTTAGAGCAGTGTCCTATCAAGGATACATCCCTCTGTATGTTCTTCTACCAAGAAATTACTCGTATTATGGAAAAGCCAATGGGTTCCGAGGAGGAACTATAGTTTCTCCGAAATCCTCAAATGATCCCTGGAGTATTTGTATTTTCTGCATATTTATCCAGGACTGGATTTAAACATGAATTGATATGTCTCTGACGTCACGATAAAAGACACCCTGAGTCATATCAAGGAGAATATAAATAAGGTGAGGCAATGGGAATCGACGTAGGCAATTGCAGGGCGACAGCTGACTATTTTGTTGTGATATCACAAGTGCTACGCTTGAATTCTAGTTCAGTTTGTATTGTAAAGTGATATCCTCGAGGAAGTAATGGTGTTAGTGCCATCCCCTCTTGCTATAATCCTCGAATGCATAATATTTTGCACTTCCGACGAGGGATCAACCAATATCCAACATCTGTGGATTGCACGATGCAGAAGATCCGACAGGATTAGCTTAAAGAATGCGAAGATCTGCGATCGTCATTTTACTCCAGATGACTTCCAAAGGAATATTCAGGCTGGAAGAATAGGAAGAAGCTTTAGTCTCAAGTTGTTCCTACACTTCATCCCTGGATCACCCTCCTCAAGTGTGTCCAAGTCCTTCAGACAGGTTCGTCAAGAAGCCCGTGAACGAAAAAAATTGTGAGTTGACTAGTGAGAAGGAATAAGGAACTCTCAGTCACGAAAATGAAGCTGTCCTGCTACAAAGCTAAGTGCCTCAAACTTGGCTCATAACACTTTAAGGAAACTTTAATTAGAACCTCATTGGAAAATAATTACACAGCGAATTCAAACAAGAGGGTTAATTAATCCTTTGACAAAGTTCATTCGTGGCTACTCAAAAGAAGATGTAACTACCGCCCTCATTCTACGGAGCATATGTAGCCGGGGCTTTGAGTACTTGCGCTCACGGAAACTCCTTCCTCTGCCTAGTCGGCAAACACAGGAAAAATTCCAATGACTGTTCCAACGAGGGTCTCTCCTATATTGCTGGATACTCAGGAAGTTTAAAGAACTCCACCCACATTTGGTGAAACAGAGGAGTAACATTGAAGGATTTGAAGAAACACAAAGTCCTTGGATTGAGTTATTACCGCCCCTCCTCCCGATTTTTGAAGTTCTGCCACCTCTTAGAAAATCATTTCCATTTTTTTCATAATAGCCATCAAGACGCAATCGATAAAGACCCCATGTTTTTCTAAGAATTTTTAAGCCACCTTATCAATTTATATCCAAATTGGTCAAAATAAATTATTATTGCTTTTGTAATAAATAAAAAGACACGGATTCGAGTTAATTTTCTTAATAAGCTACTTAAACTGAAAAATGCTAGTGAAAACTTAAACACATAGGTCAGGTTACTAATGAGAGTAATTCTATTCATATTCTTATGTTCCCCTTTTTTATATGTACATATGTAGAATTCTATTATTGTGATTTATAAATTTCTGAAATAAATGAAAATCTTGAATTTAAAAATTATTTTTTTGTTTGAAACTATTATTGGCTAATTACTTAAATAATGAATACTAATGATAAATCATTTACTTAACAAATTTTTCATGCTACATGGTTCTGTACACTAGCACAGAACAATATTGTAATGAAATATTTTCATTGGAAGATAAAGTTGAGAAATAATTACTTAATCATTGCACTAAAAAATAATGTTTTTTCATTGTAGCATTCGTGACGTCACAAAATTATTCCTTTTGATCAAGAGCATAAGTCAAAGATTTACTCTTTGACTCACCTTATTTATATTCTCCTTGCGTCATATATACTGTGTCTCACTCTTTCCTCTTCCGTGTATATGTAGCAGTAGAGATGAAATCCAGTAGAATCGTTGACTGTCCTGGTAGAGATTACGATCCTAATCTCTTCTAGGAGATATGACAACTTAAATATGGAGATAGTATTTTACGATGTTGTGCAAACTTTTTTTTTCATTTGCGATTTTTATTCTATATTTGGTGGAAATGATTTCCTTTTTGTGTTCAAGAAAGCAAATACGACGCAATGGTTTATTAACATTGTATCTATATCACCGACCTATATAATAATAATAATAATTTTATACACAATCTGAGAGGAAATCAGCCATTATAAAAATAGTTTGAATAACATCGTCCTTCCATCTCCATCCTTCCTAAAAAAGATAACACTCCTGATCTCTTCTACCAGAGTCATTGATTCTTCTTATAAAGATCACGATCGTAGTCACTCCTAGGATAGAATACGATTGTGATCTCTACCAGGAGAGTCAACGACTCTACTGGATCTCCAATAGCCTGTCCCGTTTTCAGGTCAATCGCTCCGATTTTTAGCTCCAAGCACTTTCTGCTGCGTAGTGATGAAAAAAATGAGATTGAGAAAGTTTCAGCTTCAAAGGCCATTTTTGTGACTGCACAAGCCACTCAAGTTTCAAAAAGGCCGTTTTTGGGGTCAAAAATGGCAATTTTCAAGTGGCTTGTGCTGTCTGAGTTTTAGTGACATCGAGTTAATTTTTTTTCTAAGGGTTGCTTGAAGTCTCAACTTTCAATAATTTTTGAAGCAATCAAGCAAATAAATATTGCTATGGTTTTTGGCCTGTTAAGTAGGCCTCTTTTGGCCCAAATAGGCCTTTTTAGTTTTTTGCTAATATTTGCCCTAATAAATTATCTTAGCAATTTTGTTATTTTAGGACAAAATAATTGTATTATTATGATGCAAGTTTTGTGCAATTTTTTTATGATCAAGATGATATAGACGTTTTAATAGAAATATTGTGTTTATTCTTATTAAATATTGTACATTTGTCGAAAGAAAATCGCTACTTTACATATTCTGAAGTCTATTGAGTTTAAGCACAGACTCTACCTTCTCCTCATCAAATGTGGAATCTTTCAATTTTTTTGACGCACACCCAAGCAACCAAATAACGTTCGGAGAACGTTCTCCGAACGTTAGTTTTTGGTTCGCAGAACGTTCCCTGAACGTTAGTTTCGTTCTCTGAAGGTTATTTTTACGTTAGCATGGATGGTTTTCTTAACGTTCTCCGAACGTTCCCTGTTGGTTATACTTACGTTCTCCTAACGTTCTATTTACGTTCCCTAACGTTCTATTTACGTTCCCCTAACGTTCTATTTACGTTCCCTCAACGTTCTATTTACGTTCCCCCAACGTTCTATTTACGTTCTTCTAACGTTCTATTTACGTTTCCTCAACATTATATTTACGTTCCCTTTTAGTTTTAGTATAGTTCCCTTGTAGATATAATTAAACTCCTTTACAGTATTAAAATTCTATTAAGCGTTTATTTAACATTAAAACTGGACACGAATTATATAAAAGATTATAACATGTTATTATTAACTCATAAAATTATACAAACATAAAAATAAAATATATAAGGCTCAAAGCACATGCGTAAAAAACATTAATAAACATTGTAATGTATTCTTTTTTTTGCTCTTGGGTAAAACATATTAGTACAATATCATAAAAATATCAAATAAAAGACTTTCATGTTAATACATTATTTCTGATGAATGTAGGATGTTTGTGTTAGGTGATGGAGGGAAAGTCTTGGAGAATATTTTATGATCCTTCCGACAGTTGTCCACGTTCCTCTTTCTTCCAGCAAGGGAATTTTCAAGGGTAATCCCTCGTTTACTCCATGTTGAAGGAATGATCACGCATTGTTCTGAAACATAGAGGTTCGGTAGTTAAATACAAATATAACAATGACATAGGATAATTAAAATAGTAGAAAAGCTTACCGCCAGTGTCCTGATAATTGGAGGCAAGTCGAGGTATCAATGGGCTTTTAATCCAAACGGATGTTTATATAATATTGAATAAGTAACCTTGAGGATCAGTGTAGAATCTACAGTAACAACATTAAATAGTTTCCATCTACACTGTAGATGGAAACTATTTAATGTTGTTACTGTAGGAAAATCAGATGAAAACTGATAGGTTCTTAAAAGCAAATACAAAGGTGTATGTATTTTTGTGAGTCGTCTACATTCAAGTCAGTTTGATTTGATGAGGACGAAGTTGTAGCATGTATTAGTTATGTGTCGTTTGTAAATGAGTTTGTTCTAATAAGAGGCTGTTTGAAGTCAGGAATATGATCCAGCTAGAGTGGCTTTTATTTTTGGTTGAACTAGCTCCTCTTCACTCACAAACATAATTTCAACCACTTAAATTTGTGGAAAAACCATAAAGTCTGGCTTGTTTAGAAACCCCAAATTATCATCACTAACGGAATATTTTTTTTATACAACAGATTGAACAGGAATAAATAAATCGGGATCAACGACAAAGACAATTCATACACAAAACCTTTCATTATTCAAAGGAGTTTTCAGATAAAATAGTCTCTTATGTTCAATTTTTATTTATTTTGCACATGATTTACTATAGGAAATAGCAAAAATTAAAACAAAAAGAGATTTACTCGACTCAATCATATATTGATTGAAGCAATGCAGTCCTTCACATTATAATATTTGTTATATTTTATTGTAAATCAGGTAGAAAAAATTACCATTATTTTTTATGTCTGTATTTTTGATAACAATTTTGTTTCCTTAATTTTTTATAATTAATTTTTCTAGATAGTGCTGCTAGATTTTAGATTTAATTTTAAACTATAATGTTTATTTATATATTCTTTCATATTTAATGTTTATATATCAATAAAGTCTTTTTTTAAATTATAAGAAAGTTTAAAATATTATACATAACGCAAACTATTTTTTTAACCCAAAGATACCTCATACATATGAAAAGTTTTGTAGTTGCATCTTTTGTCACTGATACCAACTTTTTAACCCCAGGATGGAGCTATCTTATATTCTCTTTCGTAAAATTTGAGAAAGTTCCCTGAACGTTAGTAGGTAACCAAAAGCGAACGTTAGTTTCGTTAGTTTGGGAACGTTCCCCGAACGTTAGTTTCTTTAGTTATGGGAACGTTCCCCGAACGTTTTTTTCGTTAGTTTTTATGTAACCATGAGGAAACGTTATTAGAACGTTCGTTTTTGGTTAGGTTCGAACCTAACCTTTAGGGAACCAAAAACTAACGTTAGAATAACGTTATGTGTTGCTGGGCATTGTCCTGATGAGGCTTTGAGCACTTTTGCATACTTTTTGCGTCGAACATGGGGGGTAGAGGAGAGATAGGTCGGCAAATTAAGCCACATCCACTTTTTGATTGTCTGAAATCAAGTATAAAAAACATATTTAATATGTGCACTGAGATAATAAGATGTATAATTTACTATGTTTAAGTTTTTTGCTCTTATTTCGTATTTTATCTAGAGACTTTGTAATGAAATCTGAGGATTGGAAAGGAAGAATGCAGAGTTTTGAATGATTCGATGGTGTCCAATTGTATGCATACATTTGACTATATTTTAGCCGCCATTTATTTGAGATGTCCAGATATTTTAAACGAAGTGGATGAAAATTAACTTGCAGATTCTTTGGACAATTTTTAGACTTGATTTCAGACACATAACTTATAAACAAAATGCATAATTTAATTTGTAAGGTACAAGTTTTCCTTTTATACACACAACCATGTGTGGACATAAACTAACTTTTTTCTTGGTAAAAACTACGCTTTTTGAGAGCGTGACATCATGTCCAGGTAGATCTAGAGTTCCTTGAGTAACTCGACGAAACGATACACGCTCAAACGAGCCTCGAACAAAGAGAATCATCGTTCAAACAAAACTCTCCCAATCCACTCCTCGTAGAAATGAACGGACACCGTAAAAAGAAAAGAAAAAAGCCTCGCTCATTAGGATTCCCACTCTCGTGCCAATCACATGATTGATAGTACAATTGATAGAGCTGATATTCAGTAGAATAGTCTACCGCTGCATTCAGAAGCCGTTAGCAAGATGTTTTTCAATCAGTGATTATAATTAATATACCGTATTCTAAATATTATACTGTTGGGGGTACCGATATGGGGAGGATACAAAAAAAAAATGATGTGAATTGGATTTGGGATGCATTTCAATTCGAGAAATCTCATTTCAGGGAAAAAATCTCATCTATGTACTTATTTAATGTACATAGTAAACATGTAATCGGGAGCAGTAAGTACTTCTGATATACCAGAATAACGATTATCAATCATTAATCCCAACTCCGGTAATAGACTCCTGATCAGTGGTTTCTGCGATAACTTTTTTTTCAACTTGCGATAACGATAAAACGATAACTTTTTTCTCAACTTGCGATAAAACGATAACGATAAAAATTTCCAAAAAAAGTTAACGACGGTTTTTTTAAAAGAATCTCCACAAACAGTGATGACGTTTTTAAAAAAGTTGACGTTTTTTTACAAAAGTCGTCTTACAATTTTTTTGTATTTTTACAAAAGTCGTCTTTGAATATATCGTCCTCATTTTTTGGGACTAACGATAAGTGAATGAGCGGTAATTTTAGAAAAACTTTGTGATAAACGATGCCGATAAAAGGTTTGACCTCAGCAATAATTATGTTTATCGTTTATCGCTCATTTCATCGCACGCGGCAACCACTGCTCCTGATACACTGCGGAAATGTTAGACACCAACATTAGACGTTAGGGAGCTCGATAGCCGTGCGTGTTAAGGTGTGTTCAACTCTCAATGTTGGGGGCGCAGGTTCGAATCCCGAGAGGGGATGGTCATTTTTGGTCTACCTTATTGATAAGATCCTAGGTTCGATAGACTAATTTTAATGCTATAATGCTTATTTATATCCAGTCGGATGCAATTCTGTCGAACCATATAGGCAAAAAAAAAAAAATCTTGAAGTTACCGCAAGAATGGAAAACAAGAATTCTGCTGTCCATGATGGGCATCAACGACGGAAAAAATTTACAGCCCAATTACAAATATCGGCGAGTTTAATACCATTATCATCACATTGCAAAGATTGCGGACGTATGCACAACAACATTAGCCATGCATTTAGTGACTGCCCAGCTTTGATTATTATAAAGATTTTTTAGTAATGAATTGTACATATATCACTAATTTTAAAGCCGAATACCTAAGAGGATACATTCTCTTTGGCATTACAACGCATGAAAATAAATGTCAAGTGGAAGAACGTGCAATAAGCGCCGCATTGAGGAACTGCAAGGCTTATACAGCTCAAAACCTTTCAGATAACTCGTTAACTGAAGAACATAAGCTGAAAGCTATCTTTATTGGAGCGGCTGCCAGATATTTGGCATTATCTTTGAGGATCCCCAATGTCAACAGCCAAGAATGGACCCCAGCAGCTGCAGTAATTAAATATGTTCCACGCCTCTTGCCTATCTACGCCAAATCTCTCCAGTTTATTGTAAAAAAAATCTAAGAAATTCAAGACTTTCAAGACAATTTAGATTTATCTGATAAATGTTTTTGTTTATTTTGTAGGATTGATTGTAGTTATTTTTTATGATTATCTTTTTTTTAGATGAATAATATGATTTTGAAGTTTTAGGTCTTAAAAAGGAAATTAATTTTAAACTATAATGTTTATTTTGTTTTTATGAAACAAAAAATTTCCTTTTATATTTTTTTCTTTTATATTACATATAGTGTACTTTTTGTTCTATTTGTATATATAATTTGTTTTAATAAAGACCTTGTTGATGAGGAAAAAAAAATGTTAGACGCCAAGCAATCCCCCCCTCCCCCCCAACTACTTAAATGAGTTCGGCATATATATATCAGGCTTGTGAACAGAACGCTGAACGGAACGCAACTTTTTTTTGAACGCTGAACGCAAAAAAAAAGTTTTGCGTTCAGCGTTCAATTTTTCCAAACATTTCTTGGACTTTATAAGGAAAAAACGTCATTACTTTTTTGAAAATTCTTTTCTGAAAAAAACGTCATCACTACGCATTACTTTTTTCAGAAATTCTAGAAAAAACACGTCACCACTACGCATTACTTTTTTCGAAAATTATTTTCTAAAAAAAAGTCATCACTACGCATTACTTTATTCGGAAGTTATTTTTTTTAAATAAAACGTCATCACTACGCATTACTTTTCGGAAATTATTTTCTAAATATTTGAATGCTGAACGCTAACGGAATGCTGAACGCAAAAACATTGAACGGAACGCTATATTTTTAACGCTGAACGGAACGCTATTTTTTTTTAACGCTGAACGGAACGCTGAACGCAAAAAAGCTGAACGCTCACAAGCTGATATATATATATATATATATATATATTTGTATATATATATCAGGAAACAACCGGGTACCCGGCTCGGGTCCCGGCTGTTTTAGTGTCCCGGCCCGGTGTCTAAAAATCACCGGGCCGGGACTTTAATATTTACGTTCGTTCTTCATTCTGAAAGTGTCGACGTTTTTTTTAAATATGAACACATTCAAACTTTATATACCATGTAACTAAAGTTAGTACTATTGAATTCAAACAACATATTTATGTCTTAGTTCATTTGTTTTTTACAAATATTCAGCCGAAGGTGATCGACAGTCTATTTTGTCTGTAATGTCATTTTATTTTGCAACTATATTTGTCCTTTTTTGCTTTTCCCTTATCCTTGCTATTCTTGATGACCCTTCAATCCTATCGTCATTTTTTCGGACGCTAAATATCATAAGAAAATCTAGAGATTTTGTCATTCCCTTCCATGGTCTTGGCCATATTAAAACACTTATTTTGTCTGTAATTCCAAGACCGTCACCTTATCGTCCAACTCCTGATGTCACTCTTAGAGTATAATGGTTTTTATCATCACGTAGATATGATGTATTTCCCTTTTTCAAATATCTAGCAACGACGTCCATATTTAATTAGAAAAATATATAGTTTTAAAAAAATATAATTAGTAAAAAACGTGTATACAAAAATCGTGGATATAAATGTCCGGATACAATGTAGCAGATACATATGTCTGGATCAAAATATTGCAGAATCCTATATATATATATCAGAGCTGCGACTACCGAATATAAATCGGTATTCGATACTACCGACGGTAGATTTCAAATACCGAACTGATTATACGATATTCGGTAGAAACTACCGAATACCGATGAAAGTATGACTTTTGTAGCATTCACATAGAGACATAAAGATATAGAGAGCTTATTCCCTTCAATAGCAGAGAAACATCGTTCAACTGTCGCTTTGCCCAAGCGCTCCCTTGTGAGAAGAACTTGAACTTTGCAAAATGAATAAACAACTACAACTTATAGTATTATAAAGCAGATACATAAATATACATTCAATATAAGCAAATGCTATGCATTGAATACTAGAGTACCTGAAAGTGCATTTAATATCGGACAATAAGAAACAGTAAATGAAAAAAACCTATAGCCTTCCATTCCCTACGTAATCCAAGTACATATATAATTTATATAAGATAAGTATGTATTACATTTCAAATAATCTCTAATAAATTATAACAAATTATGTACTTATTTGTCCTTTGTTAAAAACTGTCCGATATTAAATACACATGAAGAAGTCACAGAGCAGATACATAAATAAATTTATCTCTCTTTCTTATCTACCGTACTGAATATTAATCGATACTGTACATATATAGTAATAAAATCTACCGAAAACCGATATCGATCGGTAGAAGATATATACTGAATACCGAACCGGCTTTGGATTTGTCTACCGAAACCCAGTTTCTGATATATATATATATATATATATATATATATTATATAGGAAACAAATTCACATGAATTATTATATAATAATATTCTTTCTAATATTACAGCTGTTGTTTTTACTTCTACTTGGAATCCATTTATTGGCACTCTTCACATACATTCACTTGCCCTTTAATATATTAATATTATATCCCTTTAGATACTATTTTTTACTTTAGTAAAAATTCCTTTATATGTATTTTATTAACACTTCAAAGTAATTTAATGAATACCTTCTTTTTAAGTCTTTTACTACTCCTATCTTTATTCTTACAAATAAATTATAATGTACTTAAATCGTCAGAAGAATGAAAAAGAGGTGTTTTGATAATCTTAGATCTTTCATCAATGACTTTTTGAAGAGTCTTTATTATCAGCGGTCATTTGGGGTTTCTCCTTCGGCACTATTTAAGAATTCGCTCCTTTTCCAGGACTTCTTTATTCACTTTAAAAGTCCATAGTGATAAAGGAAGCCTTACTCAAGTCAAAGAGAGAGAAAAGAGGGAAGGAGAAGGATGAAGAGAGCGGGAAGGAGAAAAAGGGGATTGAGAGAGAGGGTAAGCAGTGCCAATCACCGACCATATCGGTGGAACCATAAAGAAAAACAATGTCCGAATGAATTATACAACTACTATTACCATTAATATAGTGTAATAAAATCATTTCACTCCAGGATAATTGTTATAATAGCTAGAAAACCAAAAACAGCCCACCCTCGACGACCAACGTTTCATATAGAACGTAGAACATGATTTTGCATAAGCTTATGTTCTTCTACGTTCAATATAAAACGTTAGTCATCGAGAGCTGGGTTGATTATTATTACGATCCTGTCGCAACTCAATTGTCATCATATATTTAGAAGTATAAATTCAAATACATATAGCAATGAACAATTTTAAGATTTTATTTTATTGAGTAAATATAAACATAATAAATTTAATAATAATATAAAACTCTGCAATACATTTAAATAAATTGTCAAAGGCGTCGTTCACATTCTTGCCCCATCTCTCTCGCCATAAAATTCATTCAAGTGCCCGAGAGCATAGTATCATGGACTTTAGCCTCTGCTCATTGGTCGATGGCATGTAGTACATGCGGGCGGATAAAATCTTAGGCAGCCTCTTAGTTGGAGGAACTGCCTAGAGGATTCTATATCACTCGTCACTTCTATTATTTCCTTCATAGACATGATTATTTTGAATGATGAGGAGCTCATCATTCTTCTCTTCTTCTCCTTCCCTTTTTTCTCTCTTTTTTACTTGAGTATAGCTTCCTTTATCACTATGGACTTTTAAGTGAATTAAGGAGTCCTGGAAAAGGAGCGAATTCTTAAATAGTGTTGAGGAAACTCCAGGCTGGAACTTTTTCTTAATTCTTGACATCCGAAGAGGGATCCCTCTGTCAAAAATCGCGGACCCGATGTATGTAGAGGTCAAAAAATCTTCACTGAATAATATTTCGTGACTTGATCCTTCCCTGTCAAATGAATCCTAGACAAATGGACTTTGTCAATAATAAAGTATTAACCATTTTTTCCATAAAATGAGGGGCAGTCATGTGGGATCCAGGGTTTCCATAGGAGGAGAATGGTGTGTTTTGAAGGAGATGCCATGAAAAAGGGGCTTCCAAATCAGTAGTCAAATTGGTAAAGGAGACTCGAAGGACTCATTTGTTGTCTGAGGAAGATGAGGTCATGGAATAGTTTTTATTCTATATTCACAGAGTCTAAGAGAGTCTAAGTAGAGCTCATGAGTTGAGTCTCTTAGACCTCGAAGAGAAAAGTTATACCTTCAATATGTTAAGGTAAATGGATAAGAAGAGGCCATAAGGAAAGACCTCCTCCTTTATGGTTCGCATCTTTTTATACTCCAGGACTCTTTGAGATTCTTCTTTTTCTTTCTTTTCCTTTTGGTCACAGCAGCAATAAGAAAAATATGGCCCGTGAGTCTCTAAAACATGAAAGAGGTGTAAGAAAGTAGAACGTACCCGGATAGTTACTACAAATATTTATTTGAACCATTTTTTCCTTGTGTCATCATTTTCTCTTTCTATTTTTGTTCATTACCTCCTTGGCCATTATTTCTTGGGTCATTTCTTCCTAATATTGAATCCAGTAGTAGGGATTATTCATCAACCAATATGGTTCTGATCCTGTAGGCCTTTATTTTTCTACAAATCATCGTTATCAAAAAGACTACTAATGTGCAATCAATAAAATACGTCAGACAAAATAGTGTTTCCTCATAATTTTTTGATGGGCTACCAATATCTTATAGATTGAAAAGATTTATGAAAAACCGCCAAAATGTATTCACAAACTTTGTAATAATGTGAATATTCTTCTATAATATATATTTAAAAAATACAACTTGCGTCCTAAAGCTAGAAATTAAATAACTTTCAAATGTTTTTCAATTCCTCTTCTCCTTATGATTTTGTCCTCCATGGTATTTGATTGGTTTAATTATGTAATAGGAAATTGTTTTTAAACAATTGTTAAGGAAAAGTGTGTTTACTCTTGATATAAATCATCGGTGTGGTATTGATTATTAAAACAGTTTAGGTTTGACTAAATGATGACTATAGAATAGACATGGGCAAACTAAGGCCCGTTAGACCATTTATCCGGCCCGCCGAGCTTGTCCAGTAAATAAAGTAATAATGCTTTATAAATCATTCATTACGTTCTGTCCATTCAATACCGCGTTTCACCAATAGATGGCGCGCTGATATTTAGGCCGCGCCTTACTCTTTATTTATCTCTTGAAATTTCTCATTGCCATTTGAGCCCTTCTGTATAAAAAAGAGCGTACCAAAGAAAAGGAAAGTGGCGTCAATGTAATGTTGCAGCACCTTTTTCAAATTTTATAACCCATAGTGGCCCGCAAGTCAAAAAGTTTGCCCATCCCTGCTATAGAAGCATCAAAAGTAGGCTTCTTAATCGAGATACGTCAACCAATGTATTGTTTTACTCTGTTTTGAACGAGGAATTAGTAAGCTCTTTGCTGGCATTGAGAGAGTAATTTTAATTCATTTGCATGAGCTCCAAGATATTAAAAATAAATAAAGAAAACCTTTTTTTCTAAAAAGAGTATATGTATGTTAGCAACATAATGATAAATTAATTCATTTCTTTCTCATCAAACATTTAAATCAGAAAATATATATAACTTTTATCAACACAAATATTATTGTCATTTAAAGTTTAATACACAACTTTGACATAATGAAAAAGTTGGGGCAAAGTTTGTTCTTTCAGTATCAAAAGCTGTACTTGCGTTTCCCTCCTTTTTTAAGCTTATTGTGCATACAGCTTTATAGGTCGGGTGGTTTAAACCAAAATATACTTGAAACTGTTTATGTAATTCCCTGGAAAGTGCGTCAACTTCTTATGTGAACTCATATATGTACTCCGGCTTCTTTAGAAATATTAAGAGAAGGCTCGTTATAATGCGAATTGCACTATTACTACGAAGCTATCAGAGTACTAACATCCTTCAAAAGGATATTTTCATTATGAAAGGAGCAATAGTGTCTCTAGTGAAACTCATTTCCTTCTTATCTGTATCCTCTAGAGAGGCTCCTTTTTTATTACATCAAATTAAAATCTTTTTTGAAGATATAAATCCATGCTACACATCATACCTTCCTCGAAGAAAGATGATGTATATGTCAATAATGATGATGCTTTTATGGGTTTTGTCGTATGTCCCCCTCCCTAGATGAATACACTTTTTGGTTGCTACCAAAAAGAATTCGTTCTTTTTCCCAAAGAGTAGATTAACCCTCAGATAGAATGAAAACTATAGAAGCATTTATATTATCCCTTGAGCGTGAGAAGATGTTTTATTTCATACATAATGTTGGTGGTAGCCTTGAAGGAGGTTATCAAAGGATTCGTCCATCAGAAAAATCCTGAAGGATGTTATTGTGCATTCTTATCTCTGAGTTTACTCCTCAAGAGACACGAATGAAGTGATGTCTCCTTCATATCCCAATTACTTTTCTTTCAACCAATTACGTTCGATAAGAAATGTTCCAGATTGATGTCCTTATACGTAAATATTGGTGAAAGAAATATGTTCATTTCTTGGAAGTCTCGAGGTTGCGTTCCTGATAAAAAATGCATAAAGGAACCAGCTACGGACGAAAGGAGAAACAGTTCCATCTTGTTAATTTCGAGGAAACGCTCCGGTTTAAGTTTATTTAAGGGAGCATCAATTCCTAAATCGCTTTTTTAAACTCTTGGAAGATGATGCGAATCATAAGTCATTGTAAAACTTAGGACCAATATTGGACAATCTCTTGAACAGTGCGCAGCTAAGTGTACAGACTAAATAACTATAGTTTAAGGATTCCTTGCTAAGTTAAAGCATCATCAAAATTAAGGTCGATTAATTTTAAGCATAAATAATTTCAAACATATTCTTGAATAGACAGATAACAATTATGTATTATAAGATACTGGTCTTATACCATGGGTTATTTTTGTTTATAAAATTATAATAGGTGCTTTGAAATCCAATGTCACTTATTTGCAAAAAGCATACGACAAAATAGAGCTAAATTGTCTATTTTTGAAAGGTTCTCTTTAGATTATTTTTAGCCAAAAGTATTATGAGCCAAGAAATAACATTTATTTGATCGTCTACAAAAGCAAATGACAGTATAAAAAAATTACAAAATTAATTAATATTTCCAAGAATATTACTCAACTTGGTTCTTCGAAATCGATTATATATTTATAGAGTTCATATGAGTCCGAAAACATAATCGCATCATGTACTTAAGGACGCTGATGGTGCTCTTCTAAATAGTTTTTAAAGATTTCAACTATTAAGTTTGTCATTTATTTATTTATTTAAGAATTGTTTCTTCTAAATAAACTAATACTTGAACTATTGGATAGCAATGTACGTAACTCTGAAACTCAAATGGCACATACATGTATGAGTATAGAATTATAGGAATCATGGAACTCCGAACTACCCTCCCCAGAACCTACCGAAACGGTGCCCCGCCATCACATCATATGGATGATCTATCAGTGCACAAAATGAAACTCCTGCGACTAGTTTCCCTTCCATAAGTTTATAAATTAATGATAAAAAATAGTAAAGTTATCCCCCCCCCCCCCACTCCACGCGTCATAAAAAACCAGGAGGTCACGCCGATCAAAGTAGATGGTCATCATTCCCTCTTAAAGTAAAGATAAGAAAGATGTCCGTCGTCGCCACCGATCTGTGGAATTCCCTTTCTGAGCTGTGAGCCGCTCCCACACGTGGTGAAGCAACGATAGTTGACAAATATATTTAAAAAGTTGCTCCGATATGACGACCTCGGATACTCGTATATATTTTATATCCAATAACATCCTTTGATTCTTTTTGAGTGTTTTTTTTACATTTTCTGAAATATATATATATATATATATATATATACATTGCCCTTAACACTATAACTACTGAAAAATACTACATATAATTTTTTAAAGAACGACCAGAATAAACATATATTCACAAACACATCAAGCCTAACTTTGTCAAAAGACCACTTGGAATCTAGACTCATAAATACATTTTCCAAGCCAATTAACAATACAAATATGTAATATAATCACATACCTTTAGCAGCAAGGCATTCATAGTATGACTGTATTTTAGAAAAACCATCTCTATAAAATATATTAGTCGTTTCAAAGTATAAGTATGACTCAAAATTATAATTCACGACGCAATTGCAAATTTCGATTGGCTGTATTTACTTCCATGCAAGGATTGCGTAAAATTATTTTGCACTTGTTGTTCATACTTTTGCTGACTGCCAGGGACTTCACTTCCGAAGATAAGTAATAACCTTCAGCATTGCCAACATAGGTGAAAACTTTGTTACGCCATTAATTTTTTTTGGAATTATATCAAATTTTCCAAAATACTCCTTAAAAACGCGTGCCCTTGAAATGGCTATTTCTAATTGAAAAAGCTGAATCACAAAAAAATTAGCTAACGGGAACCCGGTCCAAGGGGAATAATTTCGGACAATTCTTATTTCATCATATAAAATAAGTTATACACAACTACTCTAAATGAATAAAGTTATTAAAAAAACACGTCATCGGGATATCAACCAATCAGAGTGTGATGAGACATTTGAACGAAGGTGGCAATTAAGTATGAAGCAAATGAAGAGACCGCATCTTTGTAATAATATTAATGATATCGTGTGTTAAATGGATCAAGTTCATACTAAAGTGATAGATTTGCTGCGACAAAAGTAACCGGAAACCAAAGAACAATAAATCTTCATTATTTATGTATGCTTTTCTGTTTTGCTGTACATAATATATCTTAATAAAGGATAAAAAAATCTTCATTCACAAAGTCTCAAGTCAACACCGTATCAGCTTAAGTACATTATAGTTATAAAAGTACGTTTTTTCGGAAGCATTTTGTAAGGACAAGTTAATGTTTATAGAACTTTTTTGAAAAGTCCACAATATTTTTTGTTCAAGATTTTTGTGAGGAATATTTGTTTTATTTGAAGATATTATTAACGTTTTTTGTACCTTTTTATTTTCGATAAATGACACTAGTTTTTAATCTACTAACAATACATTGAGTTTAATACTCTTTTTGTCTAAAAATATCAAATGATAAATTGTTTATTGAAAAGAATAAAGTTTATATAAATAACTTTATAAGACTGTGAGAATTGTAAATATTATAGGATTCTCATTCCATGCCTGAACTACGTTTTTTAAATATAATTTGTTACAAAATATGCGTTTAGGTTGAACTCATCTAATAAGATTTTAAATTAATATATTTATTCATGCTATCCATTAATTTTTCAAATATACTTTTTAATGTTAAAATAAAAAACAATGGGTGACTTTTTAGAACAAAGAAAGAAGCTGGGATTCGGTAGAAAAATCTACCACCGGTTTGATATTCGGTATATACCGAATTTTATTATATATATATATACAGTATCGATCGATATTCGGTACGGTAGATTAGAAAGAGAGATAACTTTATTTATATATCTGCTCTGTGACTTCTTCATATGCATTTAATATCGGACAATTTATAAGAAAGGACAATCTAATACATCATTTGTTATAATTTATTAGAGATTATTTGAAATTTAATACATACTAATTATATATAAATTATATATGTACTTCGATTTTGTAAGAAATGGAAGGCTAGAGATCTTATTGTCCGATATTAAATGCACTTTCAGGTACTCAAGTATTCAATACATAGCATAAGTTTATATTGAATGTATATTTATGTATCTGCTCTATAATACTATAAGTAATAGTTGTTTATTTATTTTCAAAGTTCAAGTTCTTCTCACAAGGGAGCGCTTGGGCAAAGCGACAGTTGAACGATGTTTCTCTGCTATTGAAGGGAATAAGCTCTCTATATCTTTATGTCTCTATGTGAATGCTACAAAAGTCATACTTTCAAATATACCGTACCGATTGTCAATTGGTACGGTATTCGGTAGTTTCTACCGAATATCGTAAAATCGGTTCGGTATTTGAGATCTACCGTCGGTAGTATCGAATACCGATTTACATTCGGTAGTCCCAGCTCTACATATATGTATATAAATTTTATATGATCCATCACGACTTTTGCAATATTTTAATGCATTTTTCTCAGTTAATTAATATTATTACTATTCTTTTGTAACTGAAAAAACATCAAAAGAAGCTTTAAAAAAGAAAGAAACGGTTACCAATACCTCCTCCTCATCCTTCTCTTCCTCTAATGAATGGGTTTCTAATCCCATCATGAAGAAGTATACTGTATTATAAAATGGATGACTTACAAATTGAAGTAATGGATCCTTTTTCTTCTAAAAAATGAGAGATTTATTTTTTATTATTATTACTAATATTATTATTCATTTCTTTCTTCATGTTGCAAGGAATTTAAGGGGAAACGATAACTCATTTCTCTTGCTTTCTATCCTAATATTTGGGGATTGTTGCCCCCGAGAAAATATATACCTATGTATATTTGGATGCAAAGAGTCTCTAGGGGAAAAACAATATACATAATAGACAATAAGGTTCCATAATGATTATGAATAAAAAAGTATTTGAAAAGGGGATATAAAACAAATTAAGTGACAACAAATGACGATTTAAATAACTAGCAAAGCATTCTTAAGTAACTTAAGGCACGGGATGAATTGTAAGTATAAAATAATATCACTAATTTTATCATTCTTTATATTCGTTCTCTTTTTATGTTCAGACCATAGAGATATAAAGATATAGAGAGCTGATTCCCTTCAATAGCAGAGAAACAACGTTCAGCTGTATTTTGTGTGTTCAATATAAACAAAGTAATTTATACTACGTCATCGTAAGCTGATCATAGAGATAGATTATATTTCTATGATCAGCTTACGATGACGTAGTATAGATTACTTTGTTTATACTGGACACACAGAATAGCTCTCTATATCTTTTTATCTCGATGTTCTTGACACAATGACGCATTTCTCTGACGAATCCAATAAACTCTCTATATCTGTATATCTCTATGGTTCAGACGGGTCCTTGGATTTATCCTGAATTTTCTTTGGTCTGGGCTCTAAATTAACTCCCAAATTATATTGCTATGATGTATTTTATATGTATCATGTTATATGGTCGATTTATGCTTATATATATATATAAACTTTTTTATTTAAGAGTTATATACAACTTTGCAGATGAAACATTTGATCACATATATCATTGGTATCCCTGTTTTATATTACATAATATATTTTCCAAAATTTGAATATATCTGATATAGTTATTTATATATTTGTAATTAATAGATTATTTTATAAACTTACTAGGTTTTTAATTTTAAGAAACTATTTCAATTCTATGCGTTCTTATGATACTTGTTTTTTGTATTAAATTCCATAATTTGTTGTCTCCCGTATAACTTTAGAGTAATTAAACTTATCTGTGTAAATAACTCTAATGAATACAGAGATATAAAGTACTTTTAAAATACTTAATTTTTATTATATTAAATAAAGAAGGTATCTTTTAAAAAACTAGACATTCTTTTAAGAAAATATTAGATTACTAAGAGTATTTTTTTGTTTGTTTGAGAGATACCGATTTCCAAATAAATCAATACTTTTATGCAAAATGATACACTGAATATCCGTGATTTTCTTTCAAAATAAGTAAAAGGGTTTTATTTTCAGTGCGTGACTATGATATTTTTAAATTATTGAGTACATATAATGCAGATTTTTAAAAACATTTATAAATACACATATAACAGGAGCAATGTCGTATTGTTTAAATTAAAATTTCGAAGACGAATATTATATATATTATAAAATAATGATACAAATATTCGAAACTCTTATGTATGTAATTACCTCACTATTTCCCTAGCGCTGCACCACGCCTCACAATAGATCCTCGTGACTTCGACATAGAAATAACCATCTGCAGATTCATCAACCTCAACTCTCCTTCCAAAATTGGTACAATCAAAGTGAGTCTTTGAGGTATTATAGACATGTCATTCAACTTTTAGAGCTAAAGTGCCCCTTCTTATTTAAATAAAATTCATTAAAATTTATATGAATCATTTTTCTTGGTATTTAATAAATTAAACTTTTTTTAAAATAATGAAGATTCACTCACTTTTTAACGACTTGATATATATCTATAATCATTTATGGCTTTGCAGGAGATATATATTTTGGAAAATGAGATGATTTATGATATGCCTTCTTCAGGGAAAGAGGAGGGTATATTTTTAGGCATGCTTATAAAAACGGAAGGAGTCTTTATTTTTGTAATGAGACTTGTAGAGTACCATTTTAGATTAATTAAGTTCCCTGATAATGCCTTTTGACATCTAATGTGTGCATACATGTGCATAGTCATTAATTTTGAAGGGTTGATGAGTACATACATGTTGTACCAGGTTCATTATTTTTGATGTCATATATTTTATAATAAATATAAGAGAGTAAGTAATTAAATCAAATATAATATATTGGTATATATATATATATATATAGGATGATTCTTATTTCACGTTTTTCGGATTTGAGAGTCGGGCTCCCCCTAGGATTGTACTTTAGTGCATAGAAATCATCTTGTAAAAGTTTGAACGAAATCGAATAATGGGAAGTATCCGCTCAACGGGCCCAAAAGTTATTTAGTAAACTTATGTATAATTTTTTTTTTGCCATTCGATCGCCTCTAATATCCTTAATTTCAATACTATTTTCAAACAATTGGCTGCAAAATGTAGGTATGATTGCAAGGATTTCAAATCAGTTTTAATTTTTTATGTGCATCCAAAATTCAACGAGAAATTTAAGTTTTGAAATAGTCACTTTTATGGAAAATACCCCATAAATGAACACGTAGAGATGCCAGACTACAAAGTAAAAAAAAAATAGCGCGGAAAATGCTTCACTACAAAAAAGTGACAAAAATACTAACGAGAAAAAGAAGAACGAGGTAAATGCTTCTCTACAAAAAAGCTTCGCGACAAAAATAAAATACCCATGAGTAAAAGAAGAACGAAGAAATTGACTGACAACAAAAGAGCAATCGAGGTAAATACACACGACGAAAAAACGTCTATAAAAAGGTCGATGACGAATTTATGCGTGATGAAATTACACTAAACCTTCTAAATTCAGGGATCTTGGAAGATATAAATAAAGAATAAAGTGAATGTGACTGTCCATATTTTTTTACCAAACCTCTCCTATAGCTGTCTGGGCAGGCAATATTTTTACAAGAGCCAAAATTGTTTGACCATTAATTTTTTCCATACTTGAAAAAAGGGTTTGATATGATTGTGTGAGCAGGCGTTACAAAGAATTATGATCGTTGGAATGGAACTATTTGATTACTCTTTAAGCATTGTATTTCATGCTGACAAATCCATACGCCCCATGCGTTTATGATTGATATAAGTAGATATTGAATACATTTAGAAGAACAACAATAGCGGGAGCAAAAACTCAGAAGAAGCAAAATGGAAGTAAATCAATTTATGAATAAGTATAGCATAATGAAAGCAATATATAAATTTCAGTTCATGAAACCCTATTCACTCTCACTTTCATTGCAACCATAGTTTCCTAGAAGTTAGTATTTTCTGCTCAACTTTCACTTGAAAACAAAATATATCATCATGTCTTGCATTTTGTCTCTCGGGTTTTTCTAAAAGAACATTCCAATTAAGAATCATGTTGAAGGGAATTTGGATCACTTTCATAATGAACAGCCTTCTACAACTTGTCGGGCCATGGAGAATATAAAGCGCGAAGCAACGTATGGTACTTTTAAATATCAGAGTATTTATTAGTTCTCCGTTGTTGGGGAATGACAGCGACAGACACAAACACAGAGAGAGAGGGAGACTTCATATTTATAAATATAGAAAAAATGGATAATTAATGTGATTGCTTCAAGAGAAAAAGAGTGGGAACTATAAAAAGCAGTTTGTATTATGCTAAAAAGTAGGACTTCACTCAAGGCTGTTGAGGAGTGAACCTCAATTTATAGAGACATGCTTAAAAATGCAATTTTGCTATTCTTAATGGGCCTACATCCATGACGTCATTGGCGAATCCTTTGAATGTACTCCTCTACTTCCACGTATTAATATTAATTGAACAAAACAACCGCTCAATCTCAAAGGAAAAAATAATTTTCGTTATATCTGTCGATAAATGGACCATCACTCTGACTTTCAAAACAGTTTTATCAAATAAACGTCATGATATAGGGAGAGTGATGTGTCATCATCGCCAAGGTGACGACTATACACTGAGCTTACTATCCCAAAAAGGAACAGCTAACTTAAAATTAAATTGTGTCGCTGAATGAAGTATATATGAAATATAATCCGCAAAAAAATAACAAAATAACATTGTTCTTCTATATATTTTGAAGTTCCTCCTAACTGAAATATTTGTATAATAAGTGGCTGGTGAAAAACTCAGCATATTAAATGCTTGACGAGCCTGACGGTACTTTAAGACATTTTAAAAAGAATGTTAGTTCCAAAAATTCCATAAACTTAAATTAAGTACATCATTTTCAAACCCCAGAAGGTTGAATCAAATGGGACAAATTAAGTAGTAATAAAAACATAAAGTTACAAAATGTATGTAACATATATCATTTATATAGCTTTATTTATTTTTAACCAAATTTTTGTTAAATCAAACAGTATGTGGTATTTATGATTACGGCTTTCTACCTGATGAAATAACAAAATAACTGAAATATTAGGAAATAATGAAATACAGACCGGAAAAACCATAAATGCACGTATTTGTTGTTCAGTCTATTTCTGAAAAAAAAATACTATAGATGAATGCCTTGTAATTTGATCGCTATTAATGACTATGAAGTATTCCATTCAACACAACGCCCAATATAAGAATCACCAAACTGTTTGTTTATTTTCTATTTAACCGTCTTTAAATTTATTTATTTATATTTCTTACATTTTTTTTTTTTTTATTACATATAATATTTTATTGTGTAACAACGCCCAATATAAAAATCACCAAAATGTTCGTTTATTTTCTATTTAACCGTCTTTAAATTTATTTATTTATATTTCATACAATTTTTTTTTGTTTTTATTACATATAATATTTTATTGTATAACTTTAGAATGAATAATTTTAACCAACGATAAATTATTTTAAACAACATTTTAATCACAGCTGGCTGAGGGGGACCACCCTTCTTCCTTTTGACACTTTAAAAAAGTATGTGGTCCACTAGTTATAAGGGGGGAAAAATTACATAGACAAAATATTTTCCGCCAAGTCTAATTATTTGAATCTTAAGCACTCTTCTATCTGAGTGCATCTGGCATGTTATGTCTAAATATCATCTTTTGTATCCAATAGCTTCATTTTAAATGAAATAATTTAAATTAAGTATATATTTCGTAGAGCAGCATGAAGCTTTATAATCTTTTACTTAAATCGATCGTTTGAAGAGCATACTGGTCGTGTGTGCATATAATATTATACATATTTTTTCAAGAAAAAAACACATTCTCTTTAACTGCATCAATGTATTTGCTTATAATCCTAAGTGTATCGTGAGTAATGTTGTTGTATCCTTACTCACATATAGGTATATATATATACAGGGTGATTCACTTAAATTGAGACTCACATATTACAAACTACAATCTTTGTATTAAATTTTACATAAATAATTTTTAAACAAAAATGATAGCACAATGTGTAATTTACAAAATGTATTTCAATAAATTTTCACATATCCTCCTTTGGACTTCACTACAGCTTTGAACCTCCTCATGGTGGAGGCAACACAGGCAGGAATCTCTTCCTCAGACAAAGATTTTCACGGTCCAGGCCACCCACAACAGTCAGAATGACCGGGTTTTATCTTGAAAAAAGGAAGACATCCCCGTGCAGCTGAGGACTCTCTTCAGAAGGCAAAAGCCACCCTCAGTCATGGTCTGAGCTGAGAAGAGATTCCTGCCTGTGTTGCCTCCACCGTGAGGAGGTTCAAAGCTGTAGTGAAGGCCAAAGAAGGATATGTGAAAATTTAATGAAATACATTTTGTAAATTACACATTGTGCTATCATTTTTGTTTAAAAATTATTTGTGTAAAATTTAATACAAAGATTGTATGTAGTTTGTAATATGTGAGTCTCAATTTAAGTGAATCACCCTGTATATATATACACGGCTGTTGAAGAGTTAACATTAATGCAAAGAGAAGGAATTCATGCCTAAAAATGCTACTTTTCTCTTTTCATATGCATATGTTGCAGTAAAGATGGAGATCAAGTAGAGTCGTTGACTCTCCTGGTAGAGATCACGATCGTATGCTCTCCTAGGAGTGACTACGATCTTATTTATATCACAATAATCAACGACTCTGCTCGAAGAGATCAGGAGTTATATTTCTTAAAAGATATGACGACTTAAATATGGAAATGGGTATGTCGATGCTATTGGAACTACTCTAATTTGTCCGATTTCTTCTCAGTTGAGTATTAAAATGTTATTAATATATAATACATAGACACAATGTAAGTAAAACATTGCGTCACATTTGCTTCCTTGAACAGACAATGAAATCATTTCCACCAATATATAGAATAGAAATCGCAAATGAAACGAGAGGAAGACGCTCCCGGCACCCGATTTCACAGCACAGCGACATCTATTGGCAGAGTAGGCTAACTTGAAATATTTATTTGTATTTAGCTCATTTTGCATCTTAATTCTGCACTCAGAGATGCCAAAATTTAATCACTTGTTTCTTTTGGCATTTTCACAACTCCACAAAATTTCATCCGAATCCGTTCAGTACTTTTGAGTTATCCTGCTGACAAACCAACAAACAAACCAACACCAGTGAAAACAATACCTCCTTCGGCGGAGGTAATAAATACTTTTAACTAAATTGTAAACTATTATCTCCATTTTTAAGTAGTCCTCTCACCTAGAAGAGATAAGGATCGTAATCTCTACCAGGAGAGTCAACGATTCTATTGGATCTCCATTTCTGCTGCGACACATACATCCATGACGTCATTGTCGAATCCTTTGAATGGACTCCACCTTCTATTCCCCCTTTTAATACTAATTGAATAAAGCAACTGGTCAGTCTCATGGAAAAAATAATGTTTCATGATATCTGTCGACAAATAGATCATACTCCTAACTATCAGACGTAGAACCAAGGTAGTTAAAAGTAGGGTAGAGCCATTTTAACCAATGAAAGTAATAAAAAAAAACACCGCCACGCAACCTACCTCATGAGCATGACGTCACATATGGCAAAAGAGGGTATATTGTATAAGTAAAATATGTTAAATATAATCGAATTTAGCCTTTAATTAGATCATAGAAGAATTAATTATCACAATTCTATTAGAAAATGGAAAAATATTAATTTTGTGAGTAATCATAAATTTTTAATGATTTAAAGTTGCTGAAATTATCCAAAGATTTCATGAAAAAGCAAACTCTTCAATCATTATATGTAAAGCACATAAAAACAACGAAATAAATTATAACAAAATACTATTTATAATCATATATTATTACAAAGACATATTTAGAAAAAAGTATATAATTTATGAATTAATACAAAACAAAATATGGTTATAATCATATATTATATAAATATTATTAGAAATACATATTAAGAAAAAAATATAATTTATAAATTATTACAAAACAAAATACTGTTTATAATCATATATTATATAAATATTATTACACATAAAGGATGATGCAGGCTGAAATGTCGAATCTCATCTTTTGCATGCGATGGTCCAAGCTTTTCTCTGTTTGATGTTGGTTGGAAACGAGTGGTACAATATTGTGAGCATTGGGATCCAATGAAGGACAAACAGCAACTGCACACTGTCTTTTTTTATTAATTGAAGCCATTTTTTGTAAGAGTACGATGCACTAATGATAATTTGAGTAGAGATGTTATATATAGTAAAAGTTATTTGTTTATGTTTTCTGCCAGACGTGACGTCACACGAAAAATATTTCGGAACCTAAGTTTATACAATATGAAATGGCGGGGGGTTGCGTAGAACAATAAAAAGAGTGTCATCAATCAAAAATCAAGTGTATGAATAGGTTGCAGGAACAACGGCTTCTCTATCTCCACCTATAGAGAAGGTCGACAACACGTAGCCGATAAGTTATGCGAGCTCCCAACAGACTGTGTGCGTGTATTAAGTTAAGAACTTGCTTGTATTGCTTTTGTCAAAATATTAATAATAAAAAACCAAGAATTGTTTTTATAACCATTGTTTTAATGATGTCCATGATAAATATAGATTTACTCGCTTCTCTTTGGTCCTGAAACATACCATAAAAAAGAATTGGGACGAGTAGAAGGTCTTCTAGAAGACAGCATGGAATCTTATGTTGAATAATAGTATTTCTGCTTTACACTTTCATTCATTCTAATTTGCTAATAGGATTTTATGAATGTAATGATAACTAGAGGCATATATACACTCAGAGAGTGCAAACCTCCGCCGTCACGGGTCCTTATGAGCCTTCCGAGGCGGATTTTTCACGACTGGGGCGGCGTAGAGGGACGGGGGAGGGTTCCCCTCGACGAAAATTCCGAGAGGAAGACGCTCCCGGCACCCAATTTCACAGCACAGCGACATCTATTGGCAGAGTAGGCTAACTTGAAATATTTATTAGTATTTAGCTCGTTTGCATCTTAATTCTGCACTCAGAGATGCCAAAATTTAATCACTTGTTACTTTTGGCATTTCCAACAATTCCACAAAGTTTCATCCGAATCCGTTCCGTACTTTTTGAGTTATCTTGCTGACAAACCAACCAACAAACAAACCAACATACCACGCCAGTGAAAACAATACCTCCTTCGGCGGAGGTAATAATAATAATAATATTACAGGAATATTATTTGGTAATGCTTAAACAGTTCATATATATTTTCACATTATAGTTTGAACTCAAAATATATATTTTTTCCTGTATCGAAAAGGCTAATTACGTCAATTAAAAATAAACCATACAACCACAATTGCATTTCTAACTCGATTGATTATTATCAAGTAAATCGATAGGATCAAACTTATCTAAAAGTACCTTCTAAAAGTGTTAATTTAACTTTTGTTTGAGCCTTGACTGTTATTATAAAAACAAAGAAAAATTTATTTTCATGATATCAGCATTCAAATTTCAAAGCATCATCTTAAGCCACATACTCATCCCCAGTACATATAAGAGTCTATATCCACAGATTGATCTTTTCTATATCAATGCTATTGACTATAATACTACTTTTATTTCATTACAACACTACTTCCGGTCAACGGAAACTTCCCCCGGCCCTCCTCTTTATATGAAGCTTTCGAATATACTGTATACGACTCCATAAGCTCTTGTAATCGTCAAGAGCTTAAACATCAAGAAAATATTTTAAATGCTCTATAATAATATGAAATCCCTCAAGTCTAATGTATGGCTAACCCAACTTTCAATCCCCAACACTGAATTAATACTATCACCCAGCCTACTTGACCTCCTTGTTTTATGAATTATATGTATATTAGCCTGTCCCGTTTTCAGGTCAATCGCTCCGATTTTTTGCTCCAAGCACTTTTCTGCTGCGTAGTGATGAAAAAATGAGATTGAGAAAGTTTCAGCCTTCAAAGGCCATTTTTGTGACTGCACAAGCCACTCAAAGTTCCAAAAAGGCCGTTTTTGGTGTCAAAAATGTCAATTTTCAAGTGGATTGTGCTGTCTGAGTTTTAGTGATATCGAGTTAATTTCTTTTCCTAAGGGTTGCTTGAAGTCTCATCTTTCAATAAAATTTTTGGAGCAATCAAGCAAATAAATATTTCTATTGTTTTTGGCCCGTTCAGTAGGCCTCTTTTGGCCCAAAATAGGCATTTTTTGTTTTTTGCTAATATTTGCCCTAAAAGTTATCTTAGCAATTTTGTTATTTTATGGCAAAATAATTGCCTTGTCATAATGCACGTTTTGTGCAATTTTCATAATGATCAAGAGGATATAGACGTTTTGATAGAAAATATTGTGTTTATTGTTATGAAATATTGTTCATTTGCAGAAATAAAATCGCTATTTATACTTTACAATATTATTTATTTCCTCATGGAATAAGTTTTTTTTATTATAATTTTACTAACTTTATATTGGTTTTTAAGATGAGTAAAATAACCTAGCATGTAGCACGTAAAATATTATTACTCATTTTTATTTACTACAAAAATAATAAAAAGTTGGTTATGCAACTAATAAATAAGATCATTATATGTAGATATAATGTGAATAGTTTAATTCAGTCTCACAAAAATATTGAAATATTGAATGCAAAAAGATCAATCGAGAAAATTTTCCAGAAGATACACTTCCAAATGTTTTTTTAAGTAGCATAACAAAATACAGAGATTTTTATTGTACATGGATGAAAAAGAACATACAGAAACAAGCAAACAAAAATATTTTGAAATATTAAAAGCTTTGAAAAAAATATGATTGAAAATAAAATGCAAAGATTATTGGCAACCTATGAGCATTTTATATGTATCCGAATTCAAAACAACTTTGCATAAAACTCCCTACACCAATACACCATGCTCGGTTTATGTCGAAGGTCGTTCATTATATTAGGTTGGATAGTCTTGGCCTTACAGAAGGAAGTAAAATAATTTCAACAATAATTTCTTTATACAATTCCAGATGTTTTTTTGACAGCACACCAAAATACGTCTTCACCAAAAGAGATATAGAAACTGTTTGGAAAATGAAGCTTTATTAACACAGCAATCCATCACTTTACGAAAAATGTTTGAAGAGTATGTTTAACCAAACTTGGCATTTACATGAAGTACATGATTCTTTAAAGTCATGGAGACGAAATCTTACCGGATCAAGAAAGGTTGGACATTACAATTCGATTACTATAAGAAAAAAATAAAGATATTTTTTACCCGATATAACCAACAAAAATAAAAAATAAACATTAGTATAGTTTCGCACCCTTTTCTCTTTTCTTATGTTTAACTTGCTTGTAATGGTCAAAGAAAATATGGAATGGATGAGACTACCTACATAGTACTGGCATCTTATATCTCATAATACGGAATTAAAAATAAATTAATTAAGGAATAAAAAAATCTTTAAAAATATCAAATATGACTTTCAAATAAGTCACAGTATATGAATAGATCTCTAGGGGGACCATCCACACAAAAGGGTAGTGCGCTGAGTGGTGTGGAAAACGTATTAACATTTTACGTAGTTATTTTACTCATCTTAAAAACCAATATAAAGTTAGTAAAATTATAAAAAAAACTTATACCATGAGGAAATAAATAATATTGTAAAATATAAATACCGATTTTATTTCTGCAAATGAACAATATTTCATAACAATAAACACAATATTTTCTATCAAAACGTCTATATCCTCTTGATCATTATGAAATTTGCACAAAACGTGCATTATGACAAGGCAATTATTTTGCCATAAAATAACAATATTGCTAAGATAACTTTTAGGGCAAATATTAGCAAAAAACAAAAAATGCCTATTTTGGCCAAAAGAGGCCTACTGAACGGGCCAAAAACAATAGAAATATTTATTTGCTTGATTGCTCCAAAATTTTTATTGAAAGATGAGACTTCAAGCAACCCTTAGGAAAAGAAATTAACTCGATATCACTAAAACTCAGACAGCACAAGCCACTTGAAAATTGCCATTTTTGACCCAAAAACGGCCTTTTTGAAACTTTGAGTGGCTTGTGCAGTCACAAAAATGGCCTTTGAAGGCTGAAACTTTCTCAATCTCATTTTTTCATCACTACGCAGCAGAAAAGTGCTTGGAGCAAAAAATCGGAGCGATTGACCTGAAAACGGGACAGGCTAATGTATATATATACAGGGAAGGAGTGGGAAGAATTTATCCACCGGGACTATTTTGCCCTAGCTGTCCTTATACCGGTCCCAATATGTGCACACTGTATACTGTCATATTTTACTGTAATTTCACGCAAATTATAATATAATAATTTATAGATGACTTCACATTTGTCGTTAATTGTTTGCCAAGTTCATGACCTTCACTTTACAGGAAGTAAAGGCTTCCGGTTTGCCCAACAATACAGAGAACGTGGTATGGGCTGGGCCGTTAGGAATCTATAAACGGCCGTTTATGTTTCTTCAGGCAACTGTCCCACCGGGACTAGTCCCGTTACTCCCGTTGGCCACTCCGCCCCTTTATATATATATATATATGTTTATATGTGTGTTATAGTCAAGGACAAGTGTATTAGGGACTCATTTAATTTATGTTTTCTTTGTCTTCACTCTTTTGCGTGTCACATCATGAAAGAGTTCAAAAGGCACTGTGATTACTATGTACAATATACGTATATACATATATTTATTATGTTTATATATCAACTCTTGCAAAATAATCATGTTGAGGAAAAGAAGAAATGAATCATTGTTATTTAAGAAATATTTTTGAAAAAGGATTTATTATGCTTATTAAAATGATGAAATAAATATGAAGAAAAAAACAAAGCTATACAAATAAACATAATGGGAGACTCAAATATATACAATGAGTATACATATATTTATTTTGCGACGACTTCCTGAGGAAAACACTCGTATTTAAATTAGATTTATTTTTGAAAGTTAAGAATTTATTTGTTATTTGCGTGAGTTTATTGCTGTGGAATTTATTTATCGCTGAAGGCATAACCATGTCTAGTATAATACAAGATACACTATGGGTTAAGTTTATGGAGCCAAGGAGACAGAGAGGTGATCTTACTTAAAGATGTATCAGCCACGGTTATCAAGAGTAATAAGACAGGATACATTATTATGGATAGTTTTTGGAAACTCGTCAATTTATATGGGATTGCAAATTTATGGTTAGATTATTACTTCTAAACGGATACGAAACAGAAAAGTATAATTGTTTTATTTGAGAAGCTCTTTCATGACGTAATTAAATTTAAAATTGCTGCCAATTGAGAAAAGGAAAAGTCCCTGGAAAGAAAAGAAAGGAAATCTTATAATTAATTACCGTGTCGTCATGTTATAATTCATTAAGAAATAGTATTCAATTATTACTACAATGACGTCACGTCGTATTCTTTATGTCCTTTCTCCTTTTTTCTGTTCCTTCAGACTAAAGTGTTAAAGTAATTCCTTTTATAAGTATTTCTCTGAATCTCCGTTCACCTTGAGCATAAACGCTTATATAACTAAAGCGTTAAAGTAAAGTAGCGCATGCATAACATAAAATTATTCTTTCCCAAAAGGAATTGCCCCAAAATTTTAGTTCTTCTTTAGTCCGTGAGAGGCACTTTAATGCTAGAGCTCTTTGAAAATAATAACAAAGTCCTTTTATTATTTATATTTGGAGACTTGCAAAATATTTCGCAAATGTTGTAGTGATTAAAGCGTTCAAGTAAAGTAGCGCATGCAAGGAAAAAGTAAACAAAAAAAATTGCCCAAAATTTTGGTTATTTTATTTAACGTTAGATATCGCTAGTCCATGAAATTACGTCACAATCCTATTTAAAACCGGTTTAAAGGGATTAAGACACTCAAAAACACTTTTTTCCAGATAAAAAACGTCCCCAAATATAAATAATAAAAGGAATTTGTTATTATTGTCAAATGCTCTAGCATCAAAGCGCCCCTTACGGACTAAAGAAGAACTAAAATTTGGGTAATTCCTTTTGGGAAAAAAGGAAGAATTTTATTTTATGCATGCGCAACTTTACTTTAACGCTTTAGTAGTGATTTGATATATTCCAAATCATCAAACTTAATCCCTTTAAACGGTTTTAAATAGGATTGTGACGTAATTTCATGGACTAGCGACATCTAACGTTAAAGAAAATACATAAATTTTGGCCAATTTTTTTTGTTTACTTTTTCCTTGCATGCGCTAATTTACTTTAACGCTTTACTTCAGACTTGGGTTAATATCTAGACTTCTACTGCTCAAAGGATAAAAATTCCTTCCTTCCTTTCCTTGTTTCATCGACTATAAGGGCATATATTTCTTCTTAAAAGTGACAATTGATTGCTCCCAAGATTTTTTTTTCTCTTCTCTCGTATTGAATCATTGGCCGATATTCTAATTATGCTCAAATATACTTTTATTTAAATAATTTAAATCAATAAAGTAAAAATATAAAGATGAATTATATAATTCTGAGAAATCATTTTTCTAGGAACCTAAATAGAAGGAATTCTTCATGAAATAATAATTCTAAATATAATAATGAATGCTCTGCTTTCTCGTCCTCGCTTAACTCTGATATATATATATATATATATATATATATATATATATATATATATATATATATATATATATATATATATATATATATATATATTAATGCTATACCCATTACTCTCACTCCCTACCAAGAAGCCCCTCATTCCATTTCAGAAGGTACCATCCATCAAGGCTAGACTTTAATACGATATGGACAAAATAAATAACAATAATAATACAAAAGAAAATTAGAAAAGAAAAAAGCCCACCATTCTCTAAGAATTTAATTTTGTTCACATATCATGGACATGGACTACTTTGTTCTTGCTTAAGATTGCTTAAGGTTGTTTCACAGCCTTATTTGACAACAACAAAAAGACACTTCAGCCTTGACTTCAATGGGCTATTAAAACAACATCTTCGGGTGGGGCGAGATCATAGGTAGTTCGACTCTCAAATAATTTCTGTTCGCAATTGATCTTATATTAAGTTTGGCAATGTAGGAAAATAAAAAAGCTTATTAAAAAACCACAATTGACATCTTCAAGTTTGAAATATTGTTCCTGTCTTCATGCAAATTCAAAAAAGGATTATATAAAACAAGCAAGAAATATCAGATGGCAATGTCTATGTGGAATCAGTCAATGTGTTTGGATTTATCGATTCTTCTTAAGCAAATGAATTTGAAATAAACAAGATTTTGAGACACTTAGGAGGACAATTTTATTTTATAAAAATATCCCCTCATTCACGATATCTTGAAACATCAATACGTTTAGGAAATTCTCTATATTGTAAAGCACATCCCATTTCAAGAAAGCCTGTTATTTGAGTAAGCTACAGACCGTATGTGTCGAAAAATAAACTAAATTTGAGGATCTTCTTTTCTTTAACTTATGATAGTTTAGAAAATTTAAACAAAGATTTTGAGCACAGATGAGGAAAAGCAATTTTTGACGTTATCGAATGTCAATTTTATCAACTCTATGTAACTTTTTTAAACGTTTATGCTCTTTGACTTTAATTTGAACACCAATGAGTATAGGTCAAGGATAAAAACTTTCCTGTCTTTGGCTCAAATGAGCCTTTGAATGAATCGGTTTGATGTGCCTCAGAAGAATGGCATGCATTCAAGAAAAAACTATTATGATAATAGGAATGTCTTTACTTATTTCAATTAAAATAGGGCGATTGAGAATGCTTTATTGAATATTAAATCATTGGTCGGGAAGAAACTAACAATAAACAGTCCCATACACGAAGAGGAGTTAAGATCCATCATTATAGGAGCAGCAGCGCGTTACTCGGCACTTGGAATCAAAATCTCTCAAGTGGCATCTTCCTCCTGGATTTGGGCTGGCGATATCATCAAATTCATACCATCAACTTCAGCACAATATCTAAGCCTGATTAATCATTTGCTAGAAGATATAAACGTTTTATGTCAAGAACGGCCTTATTGTGATTATTTTTAGCTTTTTCGTCTTATTGTCCCTTTATGAAAGGTTATTTTATTTCTAGGCAGTAATTATGAACTATAATGTTCATTTATGTATTGTTTTTACACAACTGCCTAGTTTTATGTTTTTATTTATTTATTATCGTATTATCTTATGTGTATTTATCTACACTGTTTGTTGATGATAATAAATAAAAAATAGAAAATGGTTTTTCAAAGAATTCGCTAACCATATTGATCAAGGCTCATAAGAAAATATTGTTCTAGAGGAAGATATTCTTAGCTATGAGTTGATATTAAGACCTCAAACGCCACGAGTCAATTGATTCATAATGTCAAGAACTTTTAATATTATCCAGCTCCAGTATGGTGCTCTTACCTACTAAAGGAAGATTTGGAAATATGCCGGGACTTCAAGGGATATTTTCTTGTGCCCCAGACTTTGTATGTACCGAAACAACCAAAGAATTATCAATCTATAGGAATAATAGAAATTATGATTAATCTTAAAACAGATGTAAAAAGTTATGGCTGTGATCTTTAAAGAAATTTACCCAGTCATTCAAGTTGAAACCGCTTTCAAATATTGTTAATAAAAGTCTAATACGATTGGCCCAAATAAAAGGAAATACAGAAAGAAGAAAAAACAATATTTACTGTTACTATCAAGTGATATTATGTTCAAGTTCATTGCAGACTGTATTAATGTCATCACTAAGGATACCACTCATGAATATTTTCTCGATCCTGATTGGTTAAGATAATAGATCATAAATTGTTTTAAAATAACAATCGACATTATGAATTAAGCATCACTTTACTCTTGGCTATTGAGGTGCCAGGATCCAAATAATTTACAAATCCTTTAATATAAATATTAATTTGACAAATAGTCCCTAATACTCAAGGAAACAGTTATTGTTTATTAATAATCCATAAGAATAAATAGACTTCGAAAAGAAATGGAATTGTCAATTAAATATTTTTTTTTATTCAATTTACGGGAACATTCATAAAAGCATGTTTATCTATTGATGCATTCAAATTAACTGGACTGTCTAATATTTTCTGTTATTTATGAAACATTAAAAATGGTGAGAAAATGCATGGACAAGCATGAGTGTCAATAGATTTAAAGTAATTCACAAATAGCTCTATATAATCATGATCCATTAGCTAATATTTATTTTCTATCTTATGCCATCTTTGAGCAACTGAGAATGGAAATCTGGAGCTTAGCCTTGATGATGCTTACAGATTCTATGACTGTTTTTGGCCGTGAAAAAAGAGAGGGGTAAAGAGAGAGGGATAGAAGGAAAGAGAGGAAGAGAGAGAGAGAAAGAATGACAAGGAGAATGAAAAAGTAAGAGAGGAACTTATCTCTCTCTCCCTCTCTCTTTCCTTCTATCCCTCTCTCTTTACCCCTCTCTCTTTTTCACGGCCAAAAACAGTCATAGAATCTGTAAGCATCATCAAGGCTAAGCTCGAGATTTCATTCCTATATATTATATATGTCGTAACTGTCTATTGTAGCCACTCAAGAAAACCAAAAAAGGTGGCCAAAATACAGAAGGTTGAATATAATTATTTTATCGGGTAGGGATTACTTTAACCTTGACATAAAAATAGAAAGAGAAAAACAGCAGTCGATTAGAAAACAAGGAGGCATCTTTCTTGTATCTCTCTATCATCTCTTTGATGATAGTTAGGAATAGAAATCTTAACTATCCTATTTTTGGCCGTGAAAAAGAGAGAGGGGTTAAGAGAGGGATAGACAGAAAGAAAGAGAGAAGAAAAAGTGAGAGAGAAACTTTTCTCCTCTTTCTCTCTCTCTCACTCTCTCTTTCCTTATAACCCTCTCTTTACCCCTCTCTTTTTCACTGCCAAAACAGTCATACAATATGTAAGCACCAGGCTAGCTCCAGATTTCCATTGCTATTATTATTGTTTTTGCCTTGTCATAAACAGCTTGAGTTTTTTTATTCTTGAGGAGGAACCCAGATATGAAGAATAGAAGAACTCAAGCTCTTTATTATAAATTAATAATACAAAACAACAATAGCTTTTGGTTTATTTCTTTTAAAATGTTATTAATAATTTAAAAATGGAAAGGTTTGTTCCTCTCGTCCACGAGTCCATTGGAATAAGTAGTAACTCCAGACGCAGGAGGGAACTCCGTATCAAAGAACTCAAGTTGTTTAATATAATGCAATAATTCTAACACTGTGATGTGTTTAATATGAAGTCTATTTCACAACTGTATTTACATGAAAGTTTATAATACAAGTACACACATTAACCCATTAATGCCGATGGGAAGATATGTTCCCAGAGCTTAAAAAGCGTTATTACAACACAACTAAGGCAGATTTCAAAGTTTAAACCGATTAAATTGTTTTTTAACAGCTTTACCTACATGAGATAGCCTATATTATTTATGAAAAAATAATAATGTACTGGTAGTTGCTGTTTGAAAGTACGTGTTTGAGGACGTTGAAAATATGGCGAAATCGTATTGTTCTAATGGGGATGTAACTGCCAAATTTATGAATGAATATTAATAATTTTTATAGAAACGATTTTTGAAATATATAGCTTCTATTTTAAATATTTACTATATATATGTTATCAATGTTTTTTCAAAAATAAATGCATGAAACTTTAGAGTGGGAACAAATGTGCCCATTCGGCATTCAAGTGAAGCTGTGCCTGCTCAACACACGTGAAGTTGACATGCCAATTATATTAGTACGTACAATCAGAACATGGGAGGCGTTGATCTTTTTGACCAGCAAGTTGCCGCCTATAGGGTAAGGATAAGGTCCAAAAAGTGGTGGTGGCCTTTGTTTGCTTGGAGCCTAAACGCACAGGTTGTCAATGCATGGCGCTTCAGTAGACGGGCCAATCCTCGTCTGAGTCTCTTGGACTTCTCGAGAAATTTAGCCAATGTGGTCCTAAAAACTTATAGGGTTGCAAAGAAGCGTCCAGGACCTAAGTATTCATTGGTGAGCTCTACAAACAGTATTCGACTAAATGAAGGTAATCATTGGATAGCAAGAGGAGTGCATTCGAGAAGTAGATGCCGGAATGCAATGGAAGAACTCTTCATATCTGAAAAAAATGTAATGTTCCTTTGCATCCAGAATGCATGGAATTTTACCACAAAAAATAAAAATTATTATCAAATAAATATATATATAAACTTTTAATAAAAAAGAACTGAAAGCAATAGCATATATACTAAAATATGTATGTTGTATACATTATTTAAATGCCGAGTGGGCACATATGTGCCCGGGCTGTATTTTTTAATGTTATTAAATATGTCTTTTTTTGTTCGAAATGTTTATAGCACTATATGATTCATATAATTTAAAATTAGGGCAAATTTATTAACAGATAATTCTCGGCATTAATGGGTTAACATATAAGAATACTAATAAGGGAGGATGCAACCCTTGACGTCATACTCATTGGCAAATATTAATAATCTCTTATCATGAGATCCTCTATCCGAGTCCCGGCTGTTATAAAAACAACAACATGCAAAAAAAAAATATATAGTATAAACAATGAAAAAAAATTTACATCATACAATTGCGGCAAATTTCCAAAGAATCCAAAATTAAAAAGAGCCCGAATTTTTTTCTAATGATCTCTTGTGCCTTGATATATTGATAGTGTGGATAAATATTTTTATATACATATTGTTGCATAAGGGTTTCCTTGACGAATCGAGGGTCTTGGATGGATGAAATAAGAGTCGTGAAGGAGTACTTCAAGATCAGTGTATTTACTTCTACGAATGCGGCTACATAATACATAAAATCATTTGTAACTAAACCTTTTAATCCTTAACCGGTATTGATATACTGATTTTTTACATATTGTCTTGTCAAAAATGCTTCATGAGGAATGATTAGAGACTAAAAAGTACTGAAAAACAAGAAGTAAAAAGAATATAAATGAAAGCAATGTTTTTAATGATAATATCCTTTATTTACACTACGTATAAATTTGAATGTGTTGATAATTTATTTAAAATAAAATATCGCTTATAATACCGAAGCATATTATGAATAATGAAGATGACTTATTTCAATTGAATATTGAATTTATAATAATCTTGTATGAATGTGGCTTGTCCAAAAACTTCTTGAGGTTTACAGAAAACCTCATGCCATCCGATACAGGAACTCGTTATCCTTCTAATAGGCCAAGCAATGAGAGGAAAACTCCACATTGGTGGGAGGAACTTGGAGGACTTGTTGGGACTATCCAGACACTCGGTAGTACTTCGAGATGAATAATCTGAATTTTGCATCGCTGACACTATTCTTTAACACCGAAAGAACTCCTAGAAACAATATGAAGAGTGTCTCCGACTCCCTCATAGAAAAAAATACTGAAATGAATGATGAAAAACATAGAAATATTTATATATTAACAAAACAAAGAGTTTTCTTACGAAAACTTTCGTCCTAATGCGGAGGCTGTGATCCTTGCCAAGATGGTAATATTTAGAAAATGATGTAAATATGTTGCTACTCAAAATTCACAAAAACAATGAGCTACTTGAAATAAAAACCAAATAGAAGGCATCTGTTGATGAAAATGCACAAAGAATCAACACAACAAGATTTACAGGGTGAGAAGTTTCAAATTGAGAACATAACAAACATGCCAGATGTTGTCTCCACGTAGAATATATTCTAAAGTCAGCACGGAGGTCACTTTATTGCCGTGCAGCCGTTATAATTATATGACAATACTATTTTTTGCTTGAAAACAAATCATTCAATCTTTTTAACACTAATAACCTTGTGATCTTTAAAAGTTTCCGTATTATGAATTTTTAACCAGCCTAACACACAATTTTCTAAATAATGCGTTTTTATTGGGGGAATTTAGGACTACTACCCCCCAGACAATCTCCCCCCGGACTAGCACCCCCCCGACAATTACCCCCGGGCATTACCCCCCCTTCAGACCGGCAGCAGGCCAGGCTTTTTTTTTGGGGGGGGCTACATCTGTTATGGGGGAGCACAGTTGGCACATTCATAAAAAATCGGGCCACAATCACTCAGTGGGTGGGCGGCCTGGCCCCCCCTCAGGCCCCCCATCCCGCCGGGCTGCCCCCTTTAAGGGATAAGAGTATTAGCAACGGTGAGTAATGGCACGGGATTACATTCCTAGGAGGTGATTTCGGGGGGTGCTAGTCGGGGGGGAGATTGTCTGGATGGTAGTAGTCTCTTTACGTTTTTTGGGGACCCCTATATTATTACACAGTTTTGCTATTGAACTCTGTACACTTTTCACTGCTATAATTTGTTGTTGTATAATATGTTGCGTGGAATTACAATAATTAATTCTGCGGAATAAATAGTGGGCATTCCTGCCTTAAAAGTCGGGAATGCCCACTGCCGGAATACACCCTTTTTAACTAAAAGCTGTAACAGCTTGGTGGGTATCCTGTCATGTGTATTCACGCCTGTGGTCATTCCAGCAAGTGGGCATTCCCGACGGATACCGGAGAGAGAGACCTTTTAATCTGAGCTATTTGATACATCATATACCCTTTTTGTGATGGTTGCTCGATAGCTTCCTCTTTCTTTTGAGTATGATTTTTTTCTCCATTTTAAGAATAATTACGAATCCACTCTGATACTTAATACTAGTCTTAATCGATCCCATCCTTTAACTTCAAACAAAATACCTATTACCTATTCTATTCACTTGAAGAATCTGACGAACACCATACAAGTATTTTAAAGGAAAAATGTAACTTGAATTCTCTCTCAACCTCTTACAAAACTATTTCTCATATACAAAAAAAAAAATAAATAGGTAAAAAAATATAAATTATCACGTGAGAACCCTTCGTCCTTCTCAATGTAGGGTATCCTCCGTCAATACGTCTTATGGGATGATTCGTTGAGTTGGGCGGCTTGAAAATGACGTAGTCACCGTCCTTCAGCCTCTTCTCTCGTAGTCTGTGAAAACCCAACGTCGACCGTGAGACCCTTCGTTCTTCTCAATGTAGGGTATCCTCCGTCAATACGTCTTATGGGATGATTCGTTGAGTGGGCGGCTTGAAAATGTCGTAGGTCTCCGTCCTTCCTACCTCTTCTCTCGTAGTCTATGAAAACCCTACGTCGACCACGAGAACCCTTCGTCCTTCTCGATGTAGGTATCCTCCGTCAATACGTCTTATGGGATGATTTGTTGAGTTGGACGGCTTGAAAATGACGTAGTCTCCGTCCTTCGCCTCTTCTCTATTCTCCCCGACGTTTTAATTATTCAACACCATCACTGAATGGCTGAATCCCACTGATGGCCCATCAGTGGGATCCTACCGACTGTGCAATGTGATGTTTTAATATGAAGTCTATTTCATAACTGTATTTACATGAAAGTTTATAATACATCTACACACATTAACATATAAGAATAATAATAGGGAAGAGAGAGAGACCTTTAATCTGAGCCGGTTGATACTCACAAACCCAACACTTATTATAATAGAAACAAGGGAGAGGTTTGTGATTAGTTCGATACTATAATAAAAGAGGATGCCAGAAGATACAAAGAAAGATGTCTCTATTTGTTTCTAATCGACAGCATTTTTTTCTTTTCCCTATCGTTCATGGTCGAGTATAAAGCAATCCTTTCCTTTTTTCTGGGTTTGGTTGTAGTTAAACTCGGAACACCGCAAGCTTAATCAGGTTTGATTGTATAATCATATTGTTTCAGCTTGAGATTTGTATAAATTCCATATCATTTATCATATTTATAAAATTATTTGGTATTTTACTTTTTTCTTTCTTCATCATCTTCATTTTAAACGAGCATCATCGATATAGACCAGTGATTAACAAAATGAAGTGTAAGATACTAAAAAAGCCGAGGTGACTAATAAAAATCTAACACATATCTGAATTTGATTTAAAGGCGTATCTCCAAAATCGAGGGTGGGGGAGGGGGAGAATATTGTCGGTAAATCTGCTTTATAGCTTGATACGGCATTTTTTGTTTATATAAGTTATTTTATTGTGATTAAACCTTTGTATAACCTAATATAGAAATAATTTATTGTGTCAACTTATTAACATAAAGCTTTTGTGGTTTTTATTTAATACCTATAGAACGGGTAAAATTCATTCTAATTGTATATTGAAATCTCAACGAGTCGCTCAATCTCAATGCTTCCGCGTAGTATAATCAGGTATACTGAAGGATTGTCCAATCGCCAAAAGAGCTGACTTTTTCGCTTGCCGGTGGTTTTTATGACGTCAGACCGGCAAGCAGGTAGGATGATTTCATTAGTAGTGTAAACTTCCCCTTCACGTCATCAAAATTTTTATAACTCATATATTGTTGATAACGGGGAAGTAATAACTGATGCTTACTACCAGAGATAGGATAAATAACACAACCTTCTATATACCTTGGTTAGGATAATGGTTTCTAACTATATTTTCTCAAAATATGGAAAAATGCGCCCTTAGTTATTGACCTCAATAATCAAGAGGCCCTTGCATTAATTTCCATAAATTGCTTGTTTACCTACGTTATCTTAATTTAACGATAATCATAAGTATATATAAATTATCAAAGGGATATTTGAAGCACAATAATTGTTTTCCTTTTCTCATAATAGGCCAGTAATCACCCCAATAACAAAAGATTGTAAATTTAGTTTGGAGAGGAGTTACTGTATTTTTTCGACTAAAAAAACTTTTATTAATATATAAGTAAATTTATTTTAAAATGAAGAGCTAAATGACGTCAATATTATTCTCGAGAGGCGTCAAAGGGTCTATGATTAAAAAGAAACTCAAAGACGTATGCCTTTGCGTCTGAAGGGTTTCTTTCTGTAGGTATGCCTATATTTCTTATTTAAATACCTGTTTTATTATCATTCGGTGCTGTTATATCAAAGAAAAAAGATAGTGGAGAACTCCTTAAATAACTTTTTATAGATTTATGTTCAAATACATAATTATATTTACAAAAATATTCATAGTTCTCATGTTTAATTTTTTTAAATCTAATTATTATCCCTCTAACTATAAGACGTTGAAAAGTTTAAAAAAATGAGTACAGCTAAAAAAGAATTATGAACCATTAATCGTATAACCTCATGCAAGATTCAATTGTTCATTATAATTTTTGCAATACTTTTTCACATGCAAATGGATACAACTCAATTGAACCATTAGTGTGTAGGCAAAAAAACAATATACCTATATCCCTTCACTCCTGACCACACAGCCAATTCATTTATATTGAATGAAGAAAAGGAAAAATGTGGACGAAAAAGTAACTCAGGAGTAACTTAATATATGTCCTTTCATTCTGTATTTCCTTGGCTATACTACAGTGTATGTTGGCACCCGTGAGGAATATGACTAACCGAATTACTCAGGGATGATGATTAAAAGTGGACTGTATAATAAATGTCTTTCGAGAGTAAGAATATTAAAATACCAAGTTAAAGTATTATTCTTGTCTCCCAAAAGTAAATAAATACGTACAGAAATGTAGGGTGACAAAAGAGTGTATTAGAATCAGAGAAATGTGAAAGAATGGGACTCAAATGAGACTCAAATGGGACTCAAATGAGACTGAATGAACATGAAGGGAAACCTCCATTTTAATACACAAATAAGATGAGTGTTGTAATCCTTAGGATTGGGTAGAAAGGCGCGCTCCCGAATTGCCTCCAAAAACACACCAGAATCCTATATCAATAATAATGATAAAAAAACCCTCCCTGCGTAGGGAGGGAAAAACCAAATTAATGTCTTCTTGTTGCTGTGGACAAGAGATAGAAAAAAACTCCCGCTTATTTTTGAGAGGGAGAAAAACAAAAGCATGCTTCTATCTTATTCATGATTTTCTGCATGTTCGGATATGTTAAAAAAACGTGCGCTCAAATTCAACGAATTATCTTTTGTAATTATATTAATTCAAGATAAATATCGCCCAGATTTATTTAATTGTACAAAAAATGTCTTTGTGAGAGCAAAAGGGATATAAATAAGGATTCTTTTAAAACTAGTTCTCGAAACATACCAAGGAGAATCATTTTTTAATGGTCAACTCTTAATTATTTCTATTTTATTCGTGAGGATCTGTTTAATCGGCAAGGATGCTAAAACAAATAAACATAAATGGTAGGCTTAGTTGAAAGTTTATTTATTTAATAGATAATATTATTTGTTTAAGAAATCGATTAAGAGGATCCTTAATTTCCACTGACTGAGCCCTATTAGAAAAGACACAACGGATTGTATATTCATTCACACTTCAACAACCACGCGTAAAATGATGCAGTTATTTCATAATATCGAGCTTTGTTTATGATTTATGGTTCCTTTTTTCAGGTTATAAACTATCAGAGTCCCAGTGTGTATCCTGAGATATAGATATAAAACTACAAAAAAACCAATAACTCAATGCTTTTTCTTTCTGAAATGATAGAAAGGAATATTGGTATTTTTATCCAAGTAAAGAATTTTAGCTAAACTCTGCTTTCTTTCCCTTAAAGAGATATATTAAAAATGTAACCGTTCATTGTACTTTAATATACTATATATATATTATATATATATATATATATATTTATATATATATATATATATGTGTGTTTAATTTTGTATTTATATATGTATTTATAATGAGAGCCACGGGCGGAGTGGCCACCGGGAGTACCGGGACTATTCTCGGTGGACCGCTGGCCTCAGAAACATAAACGGCCGTTGACAGCCTCCCATGGCATATTGGGGCCTGTACAAGGCCGGCGAGGGCCAAATTGTCCCGGTGGATAAATACTTCCCACTACGTTCCTGATAAGAGCCATGAGTTCAACCCTCCGACCTAACTAACAACTGGATGCACAATAGATGAAATCAGAGGATGGAAATATCAATGTCGGAATCAGCAACTGATGAAACAAAAGAAGAGTTGGAAGTTATTATTATTCCTTGAACAGTCCAATCTTTAGTACAAAGCCTATGGAGTAGATAAAGGGGGAAATTACAAAAAAAAAAACAGTGACGCAATCGTACAAAAATAACATTATTTTTCTTTTAAATTATCACAATGGCCTGACGTCACTGATATTTATTGTTGGATTTTCCTTCTTCTATACCCTATTCTATTACAAAGTAGAACGTATTTTTACTGTTTACATTGCTTGCAGCCATTTTAATTAAACTATGACGTTTTCAAGATGGTTAGATTTTTCTTCTCAGTTGAAATTCCATTATTATAGTGGTCGGGTGGTGGTCAAACATTTATGTGACGTACAAATCTTCTGATACGGGAAATGACAAGAAAAAGGATCATATCGGGATCAAGTGGAGTGTGACAATCATTTTAAAAGTAATTATTATTTGTATCCCAGAAGAAAAGGGTATTACTTGAGAAAGGATCCTGCTGAACATTCCATAATAGCCTAAATATTTAATTTCTTAGACTCTCGGCATAGTTTTAAACGACCATTGTATTGGATTGAATTCATTTGTGAGGATTTGAATAAAATATTATTGCATTCAAATATCTCAATCGAACTTCAAATATTGTCATATATGAAGTTGATCAATATTGATCTTTCAGGAGTCGAACCTGCACCCTCAATCTCGAGAACACACTTATGCTCTGAGCTCTAACAACACCCCCTTAAACTGATTTTATAAGTGAATCGAGTCAATACTTTATATTATAAAGCGGCCAAAGCTTTTTTCAATTTAGTGAGATACTTTGCTTTCTCGTTTGTGGTCAGTTTTTATCCCTGTTTTTTCTTTGAGAGAAAAGATAATTCAATTAAAAAGCAACGTAAAAGTAAAATTCAATAAATACAATACAAACCTCGGCTCGATGATATTGTACAATAAAAGCCATATTCATCAAAGAAGCTAAGTTGTATTTCATTATATAACTTACCATACCTCTATTGAGTTAGATTCATTTGTACAGTGTACAATATATATATTATTCTTCCAAGTTAAATGAGTCACCACGTAGTACCAAATAACTTTTTCTAAATATACCATTCAAAGAAGATAAGTATCATTATGTTTAATGAATAATGCTTATTTATATCCAGTCGGATGCAATTCTGTCAAACCATATAGGCAAAAAAAAAGAAAAAAGTATCATTATGTAAGATTTGATTACTGAAAATCAAATATTCAAACTGGCACCCTATGGATTGAGCCTTATTGACATGAATATATTTCTTTATTTGTCATTGATTTGTGAATGTAATTGACAATTCAACATATCGGGGATAATCATTTTTCAAATTAAAGGTTTTTTAAAGAAGAGAAGATGGAATATAATATTGAATAAAAGCTTTCTACAGAATAGAAAATAAATATTTGCTTTATCAAATATATGTAGGTAAACATAGATACTATTCATTGATTGTTAGTAATACAAAATTTAATAATAAACAATTTAACCTTGCTTTGGGGTCAGAGTGCAAAGGCCATGATTAGCATATCACCTTCGCTTTCCCGGCGTCCTTGCCTTGAACAAACAAATACCTTGCATTTGAAGAAGGGTCATGTCATTTCTGCCGTCATCGCTGGTTTATACATTTGCAACGTCATGTTTAAACGATTCACTAGAATTGAGACTTCGCTTTGGAAACAACTCCTAAGTTTCTCCAAATATAATTTCCCCTCCATTTTTTTTTTGTGTTGTTGATACATATCAGCTGCAACTTTCATAAAAATATACTGCGGGAGAGATAGTAGCCCTTCTTCCAATAGAAAATGGTTTCTGAAGAGAAAAACATGACTTGATTTTGGCCTCATTTCGTAATGGAAAATTGTAATGATTGAATTTGTAATGGATCAAATGGTACTCTCATATGATGGTGGTATTCATTCATTTTCTTATTCGAAAAGTAAATCACACAAACTAATGACTTCATGGATCCTTAATTATTCTCGCGAGGAAGATACAAACTATGCATTGTAGATTACTTCCTTCCTTGCATTTCTAACCTCCTACATGGCTCCTATAAATGAATAGTGAGTGCAGACGTGACAGTGAGCTAGGGCAGTATAAAGCGTTAAAGTAAAGTAGCGCATGCATAACATAAAATTCTTCCTTTTTTCCCCAAAAAAATTGGACTAAATATTAGTTCTTCTTAAGTCCGTAAGGGGCGCTTTTATGCTAGAGCTCTTTGAAATAATAACAAAGTCCTTTTATTATTTATATGTGGAGACGTTTTTTATCTTGTAGTTATTTGATATATTTCAAATCATCAAATTTAATCCCTTTAAACCGGTTTTAAATAGGATTGTGACGTAATTACATGGATAACGACATCTGACGTTAAAGGAAATTACAAATTTTGGCCAATTTTTTTTGGTTACTTTTTCCTTGCATGCGCTACTTTACTTTAACGCTTTAGGGCAGTATGGATGCTCCTGCATTGCTAATAAACTACTCAATATTCAATTGTATATCTTGTCTTTTTTTTTTTATGTCCGTTCTATTCAGTTGATCAAACACCTGTTTTGACCAATGGCTACATTCTATGAACCCAAAAAAATTATCTTAGGATTTGCATAGATATACTACTAAACTTTTATGCATCGAATATTCATCGAACATACATTGTTTCAAATATATACATAAGAAACGACAAATATATCTCAATAATGAATGCATTAAACATATAAACATAGGACATGCATTTATTTAAAAAATGTAATCTTCCTATGGTATTTTAGAGGCCTCAGGGATCCATTTGATCCATTAAAATTGGCATAATTTTTTTGTTTGTTGATATTTTCAATTGTAATTTCGTAACTTTTTCGCTTTTTTAACATGTTTGAAATAAATATATTTTATCAATTTTACTTTTTGTCCATAAATTAAAATATTGATTATTACAATCATGATGAGGGTCCTTGTTGACCCATAATATAAAAAATATGCAACATATATTTTTTGCTACTTATCATAATGCAGGGATGCCATTGTGAAATCGGTCAGGGGTCAGATGGTTTTCAAGTGGGACCTCGGGGGGCCAATTTACTGGTACATTTTTGCCTGGCAAGACCAAACACTTAACAAAAACCAAAATAGATTAAATTTGTTGATATTGTATCATAGTATTATTTATTTAATTTTAAAAACACTTCTTAACCACGGGATGTAACGGGCCGAATGTCTGGTTCAGGCTGGTTCCGGCCCCCGGGCCGTCACCATGGCACCACTGTCAAAATGTATATGTCTAATAGTATTTGTCATTTCATAATATATTTATTCTGTATAGGTAAAAAATAATATCAATTGTGTATTGGATTTATTTATTTCACTTTAAAAAAATATCATCTCAAATAACAATCTTGAGACGGATAAGGTTTGTGGAGATAAATGGTATGATTAGGATAAAAATAAGCTTCATGCTATAAATAAACTATATTTTGAGCAAAAAATCTGCAAGAAACATATTTCATTCTACTATGTCACATCAAATATTTTCAAGGGATTTGACGTAAAGAACATTTAAGCAAAAATATGGCAAACTGGCCTTACTGAAATCGTTGAGCAAAAAGATAGAAAAACTTTAATTAAGTTTCCTTCCTGGAAAGAATTTTGCCTTTAGATAAAATATTTATGACTCACCAAGAAAAGAGACCTTTTCCTAATAAAGCGGAAAATAAGGGAAAACTTTGGGTGTTTTGTAATTCGTTCAAAATTAAATTAAATTCGTAAAAATTTAGTGGAATAGTAGAGAAAAATTAAGTATTGGAGTTTATCTATATATATATATATATATATATATATATAAATATATATAAATCATATTGTAATTGTTTAACTAAAATGAATTAGAGCGCTTTTATTTGAAAAGTATTTGGCAATCATATAAAATTGACTTTGCAACTTTTAAATTGAATTCAAGTCACATAGAGTTCAGTGCCTTTTCAAATAAACAATAAAAACTTCTAGGATTTACTGTTAATTAAGATAAAATACAAAAACAATAAGAAAAGGTGCAATTATTTTGGCTATATAAACCAAATATTTACAATATTAATTCCATTTTCTTTCGAATTGACGAATGTTACTATTTCATATCATTACTAATTAATTGGAATTATATATATATATATATATATATATATATGTGGTGTGTGTGTGTCTGTGTGCAAACACAAAAATATATATAGTAATATTCTGATAGATCTTTACATACGATATATAACGTTCATTAACAAATATATGGCAATTCAATTTAAATTCAATGTTTATTTGAATTATTATTTTTTGATTTTTTCTACATAAATAATGTCTTATTGATAAAAATCAAGTACAGTGTAATTTTGAAATGGAATCGAATTATTTCAAATAAATATATACTTTTTATGAAAGAATAAGAAGGAAAGAGTTTCAATTTGTTCTGTAAAATAAATAAAAATACTTTTTACAATCATCCCATTTTTTATCAAACAATATATATATATATATATATATATTTGGTATCTATACTTAGATGTAAATAAAATATATCTTATATCAAATTTGTTGTTTCATAATGAGCCAAAATAATATTTTATCCTGTGTTACTTCTTCATTTTCTCTAGTATATTTTAGAAAAAATAAATTAACCATCAACAAACAGTTAATTAACAACTTGAAGTGTGAAAGAAGATAAATTTATCTCTTGAGAGAAATAAAAAATACAAATGTTTTCCTTGCTCTTAAGGATAAAACAATGTATTTAACCATTATATGTATACATATAAATTCCTAAGCACTTTTAATATGGAATGCATTAATTATTATTAATAGAAAATGCATTTAATTCCCAAGTAAACAGTTTTCAATCATATCCTAAAGCAGCAACATCCTTACAAATAAGACCAAAGGACATATTTATAAATATATAAGTATGTTGCATCAAGGAAAATGTTTTGCGAGGGGTCCTTCTAAACCCTTTTATTAATGATCTCCTCGCCCTCGAGCATTTTTGTTACAGAGAGTGTACAAAAAGTGTTCGAAAACGAGGCAGTAGAGTAGGGTGAATTATCGATGCTCTTGATTCCCTTCTTCGGCAAAAACTAATTCGTACAATTGGACTTGAGCGCAGAGAATTGCCCAAGTGGAAGTAATTTGGTCATTTGGGTCGCTTCTCTTGAATTTCTCAAAAACATGCTCATGACATCTTTTAGTACGTGACGAAGCTCTTCCTCTGGTGTTAGTACTAGAAATCACGACTCAGTTGCCAAAAAATCTGAGAGCCATCTGTTTCCACCTTGATTTTTGACGCTTACACTTCAGGGGAGGGAACTAACCTTCAGAAGCATTCAGGTAAGCACGTTGGGACTCTGGAGTAAAAAAAAAGCCAAGAGGTCTCATCTCCTTTCACAATCTTGTCCGGAAAATCAAATTTGAGTTCATTTTGTGGTCCCCTTTGAACGTCTAGGGGATTCATCTTGCTGACTTGATTGAGACACCAAGATCGTCATGGAGGACATAGATCATGGTTTTGATGACGTTTCGGACTTGATAGTCCTCGGTCACTCTACTGTCGGCGTCCACGTGCACTCACCAAGCCTCAATAAAGTCATCAACACGACTTTATTTTTCCGGTTCTATTCTTCTTGTCTTAGGATTCAGTCCTGGCCTTATTTAGGCCTGAAATGAACTAAATAACTAAATCAAAGATTGGTGTCAATCATGGTCTTGATATCCTAAAGAGTCTTCCCTGCTTTGACAAGACCTTTGACGAACGTATGATTCACAACAATTCTAATTAGTTCCAAATCGGTCCCATTTTTACAAAAGCAATAAAAAACTTAAACTTCTCATAAAACAAGACAATTAATTGATTATGATATAAATCAAGCCGATTTGTTTTTTTTAAATTTAAAACCTTTGATCCAGAAGACTAATGCTCTATTTTGCAAGATATGAACCGATTCTCATCATTATCCAACCTCGCTCCAAGTATATTATAAAGCCTACTCATGGATAGCCTCCATCTAGTTCATATAATTGTACATGAGTATATATATATATCGTATGTAAGTTTCCTATCAAATGGTTTTTCGAGCATAAAATTTCCAATTAAATCAGTCGAATCTGATAGACCCGTTGGTATTAAATGTTACTTTTTATTTATATTATAAACAATAGAATCGATACTCTAAAACTAGTTTAATTATTATATGATTGCAAAAAAAGAGTTAAAAATTATCAGCTTTTAAAATTCAATAGCCTCTTGTTATGAACGACAGAATCTCGACACCGAGTATCACCCACCCAGTGGTATTTCTAGGGTTAATACTAATTTCACCTCAATTTTGTTCATTTTACAACTTATTCATGTGCCAGACATTTATTCGGAGTATTGCAATAGCCCTGTAATATCAAAATATAAGCATTTGTTTAAAATACCCTTGGTTCTTAGAAACTTATGGTTATTCGAGTAATATACTGTTGATTTGTTTATGTAGATTTAAATATAATGAGGTAAAAATAGTCAGTGTATTTCTCTCCTCTTCGTGAATGGAGTCCTACCCTCTAACGAAGACGAGGGATGGGAAGCTCTCTAACGAAGTCCGACGAGGGGTAGGCCTCCATTCACGAAGAGGAGGGACGGGGAGCTCTCTAACGAGATGAGGCAAGGACTCCTTTGACTGACGAAGACCGACGAGGGGTAGGACTCCACTCACGAAGTCGAGGTGAGGGGAATGTGTCTCTTAATGGGAGGGAGGGAGGAGACTCGTTTCTTGGTGTCTAAGGCATTTATCTCGGAGTCCCGGGAAGATAGAAGAAGGGATGGAGGAAGGAAGGGATCGAAGATCTCCAACAAGTTTGAAATCTAGGCCAGAATGCTTTCATGACACCAAAAAAATAGATTCCGAACTATGATCAGTGGAGGCTCTATTATTTGACGATTGTTGATGGTGACGTCACTCTTGACTCTCTCTCCCCCCCTCATGTTTATGAATGTGTATATAAGGCGTGCGTTTTAAGCCGTGTAAAATTTGTTCCTGTGAAAATAGCTCTATCGCTGTCCATGAGCACAGTTGTATCATCAGTCCCAAATCTCTATGATCAGCTTACGATGACGTAGTATAAATTATTTTGTTTATATTGAACACAGAATAAAGCTGAACGATGTTTCTCTGCTATTAAAGCTGTTATATAGTTATATCTCTATGAATCACTTAAGAAAAAGAGAATGTGTATTTATATTTGCTCATATATGGCGGTAAATGGATCATCATTCTGACTATCGACGTAGAAAAAGAAAGAAAACAAACTAACCCAATGAGAAAAAAGTTTATTAGTGAATTTACGAGAACAACCTTTTCTCTGTCCCCACTCATAGTAGGTATGTTATAGCTACGAAATTTAAAAAAACATATTTCTTACCTTATTTTGGATCCAACTGTTGAGAAATGATCGATAGAAACGCTTTTGAGGACAATCACGGATATTTATTTGACGGATTGGACGTAATAGGTTTTTTTTTTTCGTCCTCGAAAAAATCACTCCTTTTTCTCCATCAGCGGAGCATATTTTTAAGTCAACTGATTCTACCTGCTGGCGTAGACTTCTGATTGGAATATAAAATTTGACTTTATTCTACATAGGCATAATAAAAAATAAAATAAATAATTATATTAAAAATATTCAGGTTTCCTACAGGAAGATCAGCACACATGGAAATTGGAGAAATTTGGTAGTCTGTTGGATCTTCATAGGTACCGTTTGGATACCAATAGTTAAAATGGTATATCATCATCGTGGATAAATCAAAGGATTTGATTTTATATTTGAAGAATATCAACTCGTGTTCCTCAATCCATAAATGACTCCCTTTCCTCCCAACGATCTTTCCAGAGAGGATATCATTTGCCAATGATATGTTGGCATTGGTATGGTTTACCAAAGCGAATGCATCCTCGAGGCGCTTGGACTTGGTTATCTTTCCTATTTTTTTTTTTTCGAAGTTTGTCACTGGAAGAAGTCTCCTTTGTATTTTTTTTTGATAATCATCAGTGTAATATATGAGAAGAAAGTATGAAACTAAAATAATTATCTACTAATATATTTGGGCAATTTTTTTCGGACGTAATTATTTTCCTGTTTTATCTTGGGCATTTTTTCTGGCAAATTCTTCCTGGTCCATTTTTTCTTGGGCCATTTCTCAGCTATTTCTGCCTAATTATATAATATAATATATAATGTTAGTAAATTATAACAAATAGTGAATGATTAAGTAAATTATGGTTTTTGCATATAAATTTGTATAAGATTCGTTCTCCATTAAAGACAATGACTAGAGGTTTAAACAAATTGCAAAAGATAGTAAAATGATTAAATTTACAGTACAGACATGTTTAAAAGATGGTTGTCCATAGATAGCAGAGTAATAAATAATACAAAATAAAATCAAAAAAATATGAAAAATAACCAAATCATCAAAATTGTTATTATATTATTTAGCTTTTAAGTCATTAGGAATATTTTTTTGTTGTTGAAAACATCTACGATTCTCAAGACAGCTTCAAAACAGCCAACCGCAAGTTCAAATTTAAATAATAATATTTCAAAATGGTGTGTGATGACTGATGACTACATATCTGATTTTTTTCATGTAATTTCTCTTAACTTGTTCATTATAAGAACCGAGTGCTAAAGAGTTGAAATTAATTGTTAAAGGTAGTAAAAAGATTAAATTTGATAGTCATGTATGAAATTTGAGTAAACACTGATCAACAACCGAATACTAGCAAGAATTGTGTGATGACGTCATTTTTGATTTTTGCATATCATTTTTTTAAAAGGCTAGTTCACTATGAAAATGGGTGTTAAAAGTGAAAATGAATTGCAAAGGTAGTATAAAGATTAAATTTGAAAATAGGATGTATGAAGTATGAGTAAACATTGATAAACAACCGAATAATTTTATTTTTTGAAAAAAAATTAATGAGAGAAAAGTCGTGAAATCTTCACAGCCACCGGAAGTTTCACATTTTAAATGCCCAGGGACAAAAAATCCAGGTGGCAGCACTTTCGTTGTAACATACCTACTCCTAGAGGTGTAGTTGATGACGGTTAGTTTTTAATCAAGGATGTCTGTAGTATATGGATGACTAACTTCAAAAGGCACACGATGGAGCCGCAGACACAATATTACTCAGAGGCTGGTGGTTTTCTCCCGGCTGGGATGAACAAAGTGAAATAAATCAAATAAGAATTACTCTTCATAGCCGAAAGTTTATATATCATATATATCTTATTTTTACTGAAAATACTATAATGAGCTTAGGTAGGACAATAGAAGAGGAATTTTAAAAAGTGGTTGCTAAAAATTTACAGTTGATTGAAGTTTTTCAAGCCGCCGTGGAGAGAATTTTCCAGGTGAGATCCGCTGAGACTGCTTGCGGCCTTGTGCAGAGCGGCTGAAGACCATGGGACCTCGGATTCCTCCTCGAGACGACTGCGAATACCGATTTGAAATCCTGCGTTCGATACTACCGACGGTATATTTCAATTATCGAACCGATTATACGATATGCGTAGAAAATACCGAATACCGTACCGATTGTCAATCGGTACGGTATTTGGAAAGTATGACTTTTGTCTACGCCACAGAGAGACATAAAGATATAGAGAGCTTATTCCCTTCAATAGCAAAGAAACATCGTTCAACTGTCGCTTTGCCCAAGCGCTCCCTGTGTGAAGAACTTAAACTTCGAAAAATAAATAAACAACTACAACTTATTGTATTATAGAGCAGATACTTAAATAGACATCAATATAAGCTTAGGACAGAGTATAATACTAGGTTAGAGTACTTATGTATGAATGGACTAAGACGGTACAGTTAAAGACAGTAAATAAAAAAATCTATAGCCGTCCATTTCCATCTTCGGTTTCCAAGTGCATATATAATTTATAACTATTAGATGTATTGCATTTCAAATAATCTATACTATTAAAAAAGCCGCGTTCGTGTGGGTCGTTCGTTCGTTTCCCTGTATCTCCCGAACGGTTCATTAGAATCTTGACAACATTTTCAGTGAATAGTTTTGAGAGCTCAGGGATGGTTTTAGGAGGTTTTCAACTCGCAGAAAATTCGTCGTCGACATATTTATTTCTTCACCACGACGTTTTGTGGATTTTTTAAAATTGCAAGTTAGATTTTTTCCAAATTTTCTGTGGATGATTTTTTTTCTATCCAAAGACTATGTTCAGTTGGAAATCCCGGGCAGCGCCGGCTAACATCCGTAGTCTCTAATAAAAATAAAAAATGATGTATTTAATTGTCCTTTGTTATAAACTGTCCGATATGAAATTCATATGAAGAAGTATCAGTACCTATCTCTCTCTTCTAATCTACCGTCCGAATATTGATCGATACTGTAGATCTATAATAAAATCTACCGAATACCAATATCGATCGGTATTCGGTATACACCGAATATCGAACCGCGGTAAATTTTTCTACCGAATCCCAGTTCTGTTCGTTGTTCAACTCCTCCTTCGATCCAATATATGCTGCTATGTTGATCACTTCAGTAACATTTAATCTTATCTTTGGTAACTAGACAGTGAGAGACCATACTGGTGTTAATAATTGCGGTCAATATATTTTTTGAAGGAGAGGTCATCTTCGATTTCAAGGCTGGATTTAATTTCAAGGCCCTTTTCATAGTATATTCTTCAAGCTAACAAGGGACAATTTCGGTGATTGAAGAGAGTGAATCCTGAAGGGAGTGTTTCCTCAGATAGCTTCTCATACAGCTCTTGAGCTGTTTTTACTTCTTCATCCTTAAACATCGCAATCTCCACGGCCTTGAACCCTTATTATGGAGAAGGAGCCTTGGGAGAGCTCGTTGACGACTACGGTAGGTCTAAGCGGCGGTGAAGGGATGGAGAGGTACGATGGGAGATAAGGTCAACCTGAAGGAACGGCGTCATGTTTCAATCGGCTACAATTAATAATTTCTCATTAATTGTTTAATCAAGTAGTAAAAGTTGCTTCAATTCTCACCTCTGTTGCAAATCTCTGTGTAGTTGCGGCCAGTACCACGTTGTTTGTCGACCGATTGGTAATGAACTTTTTTCAGTGAATGGGCTGCAGATTATTGGATTCTTAGTAATTGTCTATATGTTCAATTCATTTTTATTATTAACTTTGGCTCTTGGAATGGCTCTTTCCCATTTAGATTGTAGCTCTTGATTAGGAGGCACATTGAAGCCTAGGAATCTGTGGAAGCAATATCCGAGACTTTTCAGTGCCGGCATACCCTTGCCGAAAATTACATCCAGGAGCACAACACTTTCAGCCATCTTCACTAAAGAGCAATGGATCGATGACTTAATCTAAACAACAAACTCTTTGCATTTAGTACTTTTTAATATCTACCAAAAAAAAACAAGTTGAAACACAGGCCCACACTCTGATACAGGCGTGCACTCTTTTTTTTGAAGAGTGCAGTCAAGATAACTTAAGAACGTCCATGGTTTAATGTATGTACAATGACTGTGATCATAATACACAACACAACAAAAAATTCGGAAACTTACGGAAACTCATCAAGCATTCCAAAATACGAATAGTTGGTGTACGGACGAAAGAGTGTTAAATTTTGCTAATAATAATATTAAATACTTATCTACACATAGGTAATTTCAAAATATCTATAATAATCGAAATGTATTATTTCATGTCTTCATGGAGTGTGAAAGTCCATTCATATTATGCTTATTTTGACGTCGTACAAAA
>CP045899.1:11809026-11827328 GCA_013387185.1 Caligus rogercresseyi
GTTTTACTGTATAATCTTTTTAAAGTGTTTTTTACGGTCACAATGACGTATTTCTCTGAAGGATCCCAATCAGCTCTCTATATCTTTATATCTCTATGGTTTTATACCCCTCCACAGCGGGGGTAAGTTTTTCTTATATTTTTCCTGCTACTTTGGAGTAGGGTTTTTAATACTCACGCGCTTACGTGCACCCTTTTGGTTTTTCCTTTTATTTCCTTTTTTATTCATTTTCATTATCATTCGAAATACATCTCCGTCAACGAAACAACTATTAATGCGTTTGTGTATATATTATGTTATACAGTCTACTTATTATATATTCCTGGGGTAATTATGGGTAGCCACAGTCATCACTGATCCTTCGACCAACCTTGAACTGAAGTCCTCACATGGTCCTTCTACCGACGTTTGAATCGAATCCTCACATGGTCCTTCTACTGACGTTGAATCGAAGTCCTCACAATCCCCACTGTCTTCCATTGGATAGCATACACTTACAATTATACTCGTACAATTTTAAGATCTTGTATTTGACCAAAAAGTCCATATGAGTCTCACATATAAATTTGTAAAGTTTATACTATTTTTTGTGCTAAAATAGGGTAATACAAGAATGAATGTTTCTCAATGGCAATAGAAGCTATGCACATCTGTCTGATGATTACTTTTTTTGCCCGTCTAAGTCGTTGGAATCAACTTTATTTGTTTTTCAATATGTATAAGTCACACCCCCATGAGAATGCTGGACTTCTTAGTGTCTTGTATAATACTTTCTGTATATGTATATTATAAACAACTGAAAGTCCGTTTCATAAAATAGAAATGGTCAAACTTTAATGATCACTAGTGGGCACCCATGTCTACATATTTGGGGGGGCACACGAGAAATGGGTCCCCTCGGTCCTGTGTTATGACCAGGGCTGTAGGAATCTGGTAAATAAACTTTCTGGGCATAAACGACCTTTTAACGCATATTTGGCCTTTTCTGCATATTTATCGCATCTTTTGAACAAATTTTGAGGATATATATATATATATCAGGAAACGACTGGGGACCCGGTCCGGGTCCCGGCTGTTTTTGAACGGCCTGGCCCGGGACTTTAATATTTTCATTCATTTGTTATTCTGTAAGTGATGAAGGTTTTTTTTTTAGAAAATAATTTTCTTGACGAATGTCCTGCTAAATTAAATGACTCAGTTCACCCATGAACTAGCCAAAATGCTTGTGGAGTGCAACATAACATTGCCAAGTCTGAACGTCGTGCATTCTAGGCCTTCATTGAAAGGTACTGCCACGACCCAATGCCAAGTAGGTGGTATTTATCACACGCAATGGAGAAAGAAAGCAAGGTCAATATTAATAAGGTGAAGGAACGGCTACAGATCAGAGATTGTTTGTTCTTGTGGATAAGACAACTGACAGATGTGGCAGAGCCATGACTGCAGTCCTCTTTAGGCCCCTCGATGGAAGCTTCAAGGATCGACCCTTCCTGTTGGACCTGCTTGACATCCATGCTGCCAAAAACACAAAAACATTCAACAAACCGTGACGCTCTTCAAGGTGTTTGGTGAAGATTTGGACTACAACAGTCTACACCTGCTCATCACTGATGGAGCAACTTACTCTCTGAAGGCCAGGCGAGGTTTGAAGGAACTCTTCCCCAACATGAGTATGTCGCCTGCATCTGTCACGCTCTCAACAGGGTTGCTGAATTGATTCGTTACGAATTTCCTCTAGCGGATGAACTCATCTATGAGATCAAAAAGGTGTTTGTCAAAGCACCTCGACGCAAGAAGGCCCTTGCCGCTTCCGGGTAAGTTCCTCCTGTCCTAGAGCCTTGCTGACCAAGTGAGGAACTTGGCTCGAAGCGGCATTCTACTACTGCAATCATTTCAAGGGGATTGGACACTTCATAGAGTCTCTCAATGACGACAGCTTGGCAATAATCAAAGCCAAGAAACTGTTCAAGGACCCAAAACTGCCGGGTCAGCAGGCATTCATCAAGGGCAACTTTACTAATCTGGTACGCACCATTTCAAGCAAGCAAGAGCGCCTTCCACTGACGGAGAGCATTGAAATCCTTGAGAGGGTGCAGATGCAGCTGACCGTTGAGCCCTTTGCCAGCAAGTTGAACAGTGTCCTTGAGAAGAATCTGGACTTCGAAAAAATTAAATTCTACTCCAGAATTCTGAAGAGAGAGACATTGGAGCTCAAAGATTATCCCAAATTGCCGTTCCTCTTCTTGTGTGCTCCAATTACCTCTGTGGACTGCGAAAGGGCTTCTCCAAACTAAAGTCTCTTTTGTCTGACCAGCGAACCAGTCTGACAGAGAGGCTGTAAAAGATATGTTCATTCTTCAGTGGAACAATGATTAAATGACATAATTTTTATTAATTTGAATATACATTATTTTTCATCATATTAAGGCTTTTTTTTGCTTATTTAACCTTTTTTCGCATATTTAGTCATTTTTTCCTGCATATTTCTGGGCATATAGGGTATTGTTTTGTTCCAAATTCCAACAGCCCTGGTCATGACTTTCTTTGTACTACAAGTTGTAGCTAGCGCTAAGATTCTTTTCAAAGTGAAAGATAAACTTTGACGACAACTGTTATATAGAGGTTTACACTAAAAGTTTAAATAGATTAAAACACTTCAGAAAAACATTTACATAAATTCATTCGTACGTAAGTTAATAGAGAAGAGGAACATAGAGCAAATCTCAACTTTTAAAGTATAATGATTAAACGAATTTCAGGTTGAAATTATAAATTGGTTTATGTACAATAAACGACATAAAAGATGGACCATTACAGTAACTAAAAAATTAAATTTAGTTACCTACAACAAACCTGATAGAAATGTATAATACATACTAAAATCGAGGTTGGGTGATTTCCTCTCGAATATTATTTGAACGGAACGCAAAAAGACAAATTTTAGCGTTTCGTTCAATTGTTTCCGTTGCTCGTTCTGTTTAATTTCTTCCGTTCCGCGGAACGCCGTTCAATTTTACTTTCTGGTCACAATCCTGTATATATATATATATATATATATATATATTTACATCAAAAGGACCAAAAGTTTTATGCATTGAGTCGAATAGATTTGTGACATCACTAAATTCCGTTTAATCATTAAGCATAACTAAAGAACTCATTGGTTCAACTTGTGACGAACAAAATTCACTGATTATTTTTAAATTATTATATAAATATGGTATATATATATATTTTTTTTTTGCCTATACGGTTCGATAGAATAGCATCCGATTGGATATAAATAAGCATTATAGTATTAAAATTAGTTTATCGAACCTAGGATCTTATCAATAAGGTAGACCAAAAATGACCATCTCCTCTCGGGATTCGAGCCTGCACCCCGAACATTGAGAGTTGTACAGCTTTAAACACGCACGGCTATCGCACCTCTTCAATATTTATACTCATTCCTTCATACAATGCTAAGGTTGTGTATAAAAGTTTAATCATTATAATTGATAATTATCAGTTAATAACACAAAAAAAATGAGGATCAAATCAAGATCCCAAACGCTACCTCAAATACATGTAAATTGGCGGGAGTGGTCATTTATATTGAAAATTTAAGTATAATGTTCTTTTATGTACTGTTTGTACCCAACTGTTATGACCGAAAAAACTTCCATTATTTACAATTATACAAGACAACATTATGTCTCATATACTCCCAAAAGATCAATTGCCCATCAAGCCCTTGCTTTTAACCCATGAGCCATACATTTGGAGAGCCAATATTAAGAAACTCGAATTTTCCCATTTCCAATACCAGGACATACATCGTCACATTGGCTAAATGACTTAAAGCTTCTATGCTGAAGAAGGTTGGGTGGAGGGTTCGTGACAGAGAGAGAGAGAGAGAGAGGGAGAGGTGTATATATGAAGAGAGAGAGAGTGAGAGTAAATTCCAGTCCAAGCAAGAGGACTAGAAGAAGAAAAAGAAGAAGACATAAAGAAAGAAAGAAAAGAAAGAAGAAAGAAGGAAAAAAGGAAGGATGGAAGGAAGGCAGTAATAATAAGAAGTATTGAGCAAAATCATAACAAGAGACAGAAGTGGGTTTCCAAGTCCGATGTATTGTCAAAAGAGTGGACTTGATTTCTGCGGATTCCGGATTCACTGAGCTAAGGCTATGTTCCTTGATTCCGTGCATGATCTTGGTGGGTCTTCCTCCTGCAGTGATTCCTTCAGTACTTTCTTGGACTCCTCCTTCCGTGTGCATTTCCTTTGATCCGTGTGCATTTGCTGAGGATGACGCCTGACTTTGCAGCTGCCTCGGGTATTCCGGGCGGCCCTCTTCGAGCTCTTCGGTTGTTGTGGGTAGCAGCGGCGGCTCTGTTCCTCCCCCGGCTTCCAGTTCAGGTCGCTACCCTTCTGGTTCCTCTGGTTTGTCCGTGCCCTCCGCCCCTCCCGTCCGCGTCTCTTTCCTAGGGAACATGATGACCTTCAACTTTGGTCGGGAGCTCTTCGTCTACCCCTACAGCAACGGATCCATCCTGGAGAAGCCCTTGGACAAGCGTGTCTACAAGGGAACCTGCCCCACGTGCCATGACTTTGCGGACAGGACGCTCGAGGGGACGACGAGCGAGGGAGGACCCCTCTCCCTCCTCGTGGGATTCTCCGGGGGGCAAATCCAGCTCCTGGACCCACTCATCAAGGAGCTCTCACTCCTTTACAACGAAGACCGCTTTGTGGACAAGACACGCGTCACCGTGGTCAAGTGGCTACCCGGGAGCCCAGAGATATTCCTCGTGAGTCACGCCTCCGGGAACATCTACGTCTATGACCGAAACCTACCCCCCATCCCTCGGGAAGCCCTTCTTACGCCCTTCTCAAAAAGGGAGAGGGATTCTCCGTCTTTGTACAGGGGAAGGCCAAGTCATCCGGAGCCTCCAAGAACCCAGTCCTCAAATGGTCCGTGGGCCAAGGGAGCATCAATGAGTTTGCCTTTAGCCCTGCGGTTCATATCTGGCCGTGGTGGGTCAGGACGGATACCTTCGTATTTTTAACTACGACGCCATGGAACCCGCAGGAACGGCACGGTCTTACTTTGGGGGGCTTCTCTGTGTCTCCTGGTCGCCAGACGGGAAGTACATTGTGACGGGTGGGGAAGACGATCTCGTGACGGTGTACTCCTTCTTGGAAAAAACGAGTTGTTGTTCGGGGACAAGGGCACAAATCATGGGTCTCCGTGGTCGCATTTGATCCCTATAACATGTCCTTTGTCCCGGATGGATTCGAGGGCTCGGATCGAGAAGAGGAGGAGGATGATCCTAATGTCGACGATTCCCGACGATTAGGAAGTCCTCCTTCAAGTAGTGGTGGTGGGGGTGGGAGCCCTGTTACGGGCTATCGCTTCGGCTCCGTGGGACAAGACACCTATATCTGCCTTTGGGACATAACAGAGGACATTTTGAAGAGCAGTGGGAGCAGCAGTAGTAGTAGTGTTGGTGGTGGCTGTGGCCCCCTGGGCCCGGCTGCACCTCCCTCCAAGAGCAGCAATGCCAGCTCGCCCAACTCTAGTCTTGGTGCCTCACAAATGCCTCCGTCTGCTCCAAGGACTCTGGGGTCCTCACGGAGTGCTCCTTCAGCACCGCAACCTCCACCTCACTCTCACAGCGTCTCGCCTCACTCAACTTCGGGAGCAGCGACCGAAAGGACAAGAGAGGCAGCCATAGCAACGGAGGCTCCAAGAGCTCTAGTCGATCCTCCTCTGCAAGCCTTCCCGTGAGCAGTAGCGTCTCGGAAGAGAGCGTCAAGCTAGGAAGTCTGGAGTGCCCGCGCATCTACGAAATCCCTCTCATCGAACCCTTAGTCGTCAAAAAGGTCGCGCATGAAAGACTCACGGCACTCGTGTTCAGGGAGGAATACCTCGTCACGGCATGTCAGGACGGATATGTACGAACGTGGGCACGACCCGGGAAAATGGTATGAAAATCTCTGTCTTACTCTCTCTCTCTCAGCCTGCAATAATCATCATGTCTTCTTCGATCCACAGAGCGGACTGCTGGGAACGCCTCTCCCATACCCCATCAAAACTCACCACCTCATCCACCAGGCATCAGCACCCGAACAACAATAGCAATTCTTTAAGCCATAATCCCGGGACTTCTAGCCAATCAGACGGTGGAACGATTGTCTAAAACAATTGTTTTTTTTACAACAAAAAAAGTGATAACTTCTTCCCCAACAAACGAGGATGCCTATTGAAAGGACATCACCTACTATACTACACCTCCTAATCATCATACCCCTTTATAGATTGAATTATACAGAGCTTTTTTATCAACTCATTATTTATTGTATGACGTTTTTTGTTTTGTTATATAACTTAAACTATATATATTATTACTATTATTATTGTGACTACTATGATTGGGCCACATAATAGCCTTTTTAACTATACTTATATATATTCAAAAAAACCTATAAAGATGCTGTGTCTAGGGGCATTTATAACTATCATTATTATTAAAATAATTTCAAGTAAATCACTAAGGTTATGCATGAAATTAAGAGTAATATTCACACATACATCTATATAAATATATATTTATTGTAATAATACACGAACATACAAGCTAACCTTTTTCCTTCTTGTTTTTTAATTGTATGTTAGATTTCCTATTTTTGGATACTCATCATTTTGACAGAAAATCATTTGAATAATTGGAAGATATTTGATAGAGCATTTTTGCAGTCCCTTCGATATTTATAATAGGAAGTTCGTTGGCTCAGTGCGTAACTCTCAATGTTGAGGGCGCAGGTTCGAGAGGAGAAGGTTAATTTTCGTCATCTCAATGAAAATATCCCAGCACAACGATTGGTTATGTTATTATGCTTATTCATACCTTCATTGATGCTTCAGTTCTATCGAACCAATAATCAAAAAAAATAATTATCTTATTTTTATATTAAAATAATGCTAAAAAGTAGAGTGCTATAAAATGTTAAATTTACGATAAATTGAAGTTTATTTTCAAAAGATCTATCTGTTCGCTTTCTATGATTCCATTAGTTGTACAATTGTAGATGTAATTTTAAACATTAAGTTGTTAGCGTTATCTGAGGAATTCTACTGCTGTTACTATTGTAAAAGGTTAGAAACATATTGATCTGAATATATTACAATTATATTAATTAAGTTAGCCTTTGGTACTTATAAATGCAAAGATTATTATAATAATATAGGGGCAAGGGATTTCTTTATACCCGATCTGGAATTGAAAGAGAAAAACAGCTGTCAATTTGAAACGATGGAGACATCTTTTTTTGGCATCTCTCTGGTATATCTTAGATTATAGTAACAAATTAATCACAGGCCTCTACCTTTTTTCTGGTCTTAATAAGCAGTTGGTGTTATTATTGCATTATATTAAACAGCTTAAGTTCTTCTATTCTGGAGGAGGAATTTTGATACAGAGTTACTTATTCCACAGGACTCGTGGACGAGAGGAACAAACCTGTCCCTTTTTTAAATTATTAATAAAGTTTTTAAAGAAATACACCAAAAGCTGCTCTTCTTATTATTATTGCAGTTTAATAAACAACTTGAATCTTTCTATTCTTCATAGCAGGGTTCCTTCTCAGGCTGTTTATGATAATGCAAAAATAATATTAGCAATACTAATATAATTAAAAAAGGAGAGGTTTGTGATTAATTTAATACTATAATAAAAGAGATGCCAGAGCGATTCAAGAAAGATGTCTATCGTTTCTAGTCGACAGATGATTTTCTCTTTCTATGTCAGGTTGGGTGTAAAGTAATCACAGAGATAAAAAAATATAGAGCTTATTCCTTTCAGATGTATCTGTGTGTCCAATATAAACAAAGTAATTTATACTACGTCATCGTAAGCTGATCATAGATATATAACCTATCTCTATGATCAGCTTACGATGACGTAGTTCAAATAACTTTGTTTATAGTGGACACACAGAATCAGCTGAACGATGTTTCTCTGCTATTGAAGGTAATCGGCTCTCTATTCTTTATATCTCTATGAGAGTAATTCCTTGCCAATATAGGAATTTTATTAACCACATCCATCACCCCACTCTAAAATAACCTTACCAACTGAGTTATAAATAGTGACTGAAATCTTCTAGTATTCCTGTTCCGGTTTTTAATCTTATGATGTTGCAAACTGTCTAAAAGAATGCTCATGTTTCAATGATTTAATATTTTCCATACATTTTTCAAAACATTATTTTCTTTTTTAAATTACCTTTGAAATCCGGGATGGATTTATTTTAATACTTTTAAATATCTAAACGGATGACACTGTCATTCCATTGAAGCAAAAAAAAATATTTATTTATAGGCCTTAGATTTGAAGAAATATATATAAGCGGAAACTGTGACTATTAAAATACATCAAAACCTCGTCAACCAATTCCTTTGGAATGCCGATAAATTACGGTACACTGTTAAGTCAAGGCTATTTTCTAAAATAAAATCTTCTTTTTCATGGAGTTGTAATTCATGGAAACTCAAATAAACGGTACTTGAGCATAAAAACTAGTGATACCATTTTACTTGAGGATTGACTGACCAAAAGGTTTTATTTTCAAATTTAAAATACTGAAAATAAAATATTTTTTTGGTAATAAAACACTTACATTTTTTATATTTATAGTTGATCTTCCTCCTATCTTTTTAATGCTTATACGAATCGTTATTTTTAAAAGTCTATTCAACAATCTAAGTTGATTCAATAATAAAAATCATGAACTTATATTACTTGATTTTCTCCATATTTGCTGTTACCGAAGATAAATATTTTTTTAATCTGAGGTGGCCTATTTAGCCATAGATTTATTTTTAAATAGATAAATATATATTTGGATTAGGGAATGGAACTCTATATTATCGATTTCCTTATTAGGTTAAGCATAAGATGCCATTTTTCGATATCTAATTAAATTGTTGAACTTAGATTAATATAAATAAGAGATTTTTATGTTGCGATAAGTATAATAATAAATAAAGAACCCTAAATTTCTAAAATAAGACATTCATGCAATTAACTTAGTCCATTCTTATTAGTAACATGTGATAAAATGCTAAGTTTTACTTGTATTCAATTAAGGTAAGATTTAACATAATTATTAAGCATCTAAAAAACATTGAAATCTATTTAAAAAATATTTTAAAACCATGTAAAAGTTCTTATTGGAACACAAACTCTATTTAAATTGCTAATAATAAGGTTCTCCCTCAATACTATTATTTGTTTCAATAAATTTTAGTTGAAAATTAGTTTTTAGCTGTTTTTAAGACATATAAATCCAAAGCGGAAAATTAAGCGTTGTAGTATAATCAAGTTTGTCATTTTTATAATTATTATTATGTATTTTCTTCGTATTATTCCGGACTCAATTACCATCTGCACTGGGAGATAGCTAAAAAGCAGGACTCAACTATTGTTTTGATTATAACTCACACGCAACCTATTCATATGCCTAAATATCATCAAAGAGAGAGTGAGGAGTGACGTCACAATCAACAATCATAAAATAAGGAAGCCTCCAATGATAAGAGACGAGAATCCGTGTATCCAATCTTTGCCCTCCGGCCGGAAAGAGGACACTACTTTTTCCATACCAAGAAATCATTCTGGCTTATACTCCAAACAAGTCGGAGATCCTTCGCTCCCTCCCTCCTTCCGTACTCCCTTCGGTGATTGGACGCTCATGACTACTGACATGAGTAAGGAAAGCCATCTCGCTTTATTGTCTTAATTTCTTTCTACAATCAAATACGTGAGGATCATAATCAGAAATGATACATAAGGGAATAAAACAATTATGACTCATAATTGTTAAGCCTAGAAAGACTTGAGCAAAAGTATTGATTTCAGATTTTTTGATTCAACGAAACCTAAATGAACTTTTTGACCCATTAGCAGATATTATTAAAGCACTTCATTGAAGATGATTCATAAAGGTATTTTAAAACTAATCCATAATAAGTATCTGTTTCAAATTTAAAAAGTGATTTTACATGTACCGGGGCGGTGGAAAAATATTTACACTCTGGACCTTGAACTTGATCAATATATATTTGACAGCCAGTGGGACCAAGAAGTATGGATTTTTAAGTTAACTAATATGGGTACTAGACTATTCGAAATATTGATCAGTTACCCTTGGAAGCGACAAAGGTCTCCAAGCGGCCGTGGAAGGCTATTCACCTTATCTGATTAATCGTCGGTCATATCAATTTTGGTTGACAGTGGCCTCGTGGATGTTGACTTTTGAATGGTGTACATTATACCAAGGTCTGTATAATAAGGTCTGGGCAATACAAAAACAAACATATAGCAGTGTGACTACTCAATGACGTCACTGGAGAACGATTCTATCTATCCATTTATATATCTATCAATCTCTCTATCAATCTATAAATATATATTGGTTTTAGGAATATTTATATATAAAACTTATGCACAAAGAAAATCTGATAAAGCATTTTTTGTTGGGAATTATTGATAGTAGGAATTTTTCCTTAACAACACTTTTGTATAAAATTCATTTTTAAAGGAAACTACTGACTTTTGGGCCCAGCTTATCAGTCAAAATAGCTTTATTGAGCATTAATGAGCACATTTGGTTAGTTTCATTTTATAAACTGAGCCCATTTTGAGTACTTTTTCGTTCATATATAAAGGAGTATATTCGCATATAATAGACCCATAGGGTACTTATGAACAGTAAGCTACGGTAAGGTAGGTTTCGTGACCCAGACCTTCTCCACATTAATATAACAAAGCTCCGCTTAATATTAGTTATTTTGTTATTGTTATTTTTATTCTTCACGAAGCCTACCTTACCGTAGCTTATTGTTTATAGGTACCCTTATTGGTCCATTATATACGAATATACTCCTTTATATATGAGCAAAAAGTACTCAAAATGGGCTCAGTTTATGAAATAAACAAACCAAATGTGCTCATTAATACTCAATAAAGCTATTTTGACTCATAAGCTAGGCCCAAAAGTCAGTAGTTTCCTTTAAAAATGCATTTTATACAAAAGTGTCGTTAAGGAAAAATTCCTACTATCAATAATTCCCAACAAAAAAATGCTTTATCAAATTTTCTTTACGCATAAGTTTTATATATAAATTTCCTAAAACCATATATATATTTATAGATTGATAGAGAGATTGATAGATATATAAATGGATAGATAGAATCGTTCTCCAGTGACGTCATTGAATAGTTATACTGCTAGGATTACATGTTTGTTTTTGTATTGCCCAGACCTTATTATACAGACCTTGTATTATACGCTTGTCTCATTCGGAAGTCCTTTCTCAGCTGGTAAACCTAGATATCTCTAGATTTTTTTTTTTTTTTATATATATATATATACTGGTTGGTAAGCTTATGGGTAATCCACACCTCACTACATTTGTATTTGTTCTGAAGAGCCTATTTTAGATTGCTATAATTAGGTTAGGTAGGCTACCGGCATCTTTGTTTCGATAACCAAAATATAGAATATAAAATATTGCTCCAACGTTTTGCCAAGTTATATTCCGCGTGTCTTCTTGTGTTCTTTTCATTAGTTGAAATCAAAATGTATCAATTAGGTGTTCAAATTACTCTTTCTTCACGAACTAGGTACATATTTCTTGAATGGAGGAGGGTTCATTCATTTCAAGAAATCAAAATTCTTAAAAATATATCATTACCGATTGACAAAATCCAGGCTTGTGAGCGTTCAGCGTTCAAAAAAATTAGCGTTCCGTTCAATGTTTTTGCGTTCAGCGTTCCGTTAGCGTTCAAATATTTAAAAAAGAATTTCAAAAAAGTACTGCGTAGTGATGACGTTTTTTTTATAGAAAAGAATTTCCGGAAAAAGTACTGCGTAGTGATGACTTTTTTTTTTAAGAAAAGAATTTCCGAACAAAGTACTGCGTAGTGATGACGTTTTTTTTTAGAAAATAATTTCCGAAAAAAGTACTGGTAGTGATGACGTTTTTTTTAGAAAATAATTCCAAAAAAAGTACGTTTTTCCGAAAAAAGTCCAAGAAATGTTTGGAAAAATTGAACGCTGAACGCAAAACTCTTTTTTTTGCGTTCAACGTTCAGCGTTCAAAAAAAAGTTGCGTTCCATTCAGCGTTCCGTTCATTGAACGTGCGTTCAGCTGAACACCGTTCAATTTTGCGTTCCGTTCACAAGCCTGCCCAAATGCGACTTCTTGTTTATACGTCGAGGGGCAAAAGAACTCCATTTTTTATATGTGTTTTTACTAAGCATTATATACTTACAAATTATCTTGTGAGTCTCTTGGAGATCGAATGTTTTATAACCCTGTTTCAATTCACAAACATGAAATATGTCCTCACATTCTAACTAAATCATGAATCATTCAACTATGGTTTGGTATATTATTATTTACTTTATTAGCACAGCTAGATAAGTTCATCTAATAATTTAATTGAGTCACAAAAACGGACTTTAGCGTATAATAAGCAGATCAAATATTTTAACAATGCATCAAGTATTAAATCTCTTTCTTAGAAAGATCAGTGGGCACAGGAGATCCTATCACGCGCTTGTTTTACTGTCTCCATTTGGCGTGTCCGGGTCTGATCCACTCGATCGAATAAAATGAGGAAATTAGGATTCTGATCGAATGAAATCTTGAGACCCCCATCGTATCCAATGAGTGCTGCCCAAAATTGCCCCTTTTGAACTCGTAGAGATACTCCAATGCCCTCTCAGATCCGTTCTTAGTTTATGGGTTAGCTGCCGAGTGCTAATGTAGTTTCCATGGGTGTCTTCGTTGTGAAAGAAAAATATCTCCTGAGAGAGCTTGTCACCAAGAAGCACTGCAAAAGAAAGACAGAAATTTGTAAAGTTTGAAGAGTTTCTGTATATTTTGGACTAAAGTAACAAATATTAAATGTTTGAAGAATTCTCTATATCGAGTATTTTGATTAAAGTGTAGTCTAAAATTATCTTCTGCTTAAAAAAAAGGTTTATAATAGATGCGTGCAGCGAATTAACACCATAAAAGTTTTAGTCCGGAGATGGGAAACCTAGTCTCGCAAGCCAAAAAGAGTTATTTCTTGAACGCATCTGAACAAATACAACAATTATTAACACAATTGAAGTTATATAGTTTTGCCAACATTAATATATCGCGTAGCATCCATTTGGATATAAATAAGAAATACAGCATATTAATTAATTTATCGAATCTAAGATCTCGTTAAGGAGTTTGATCTATAAGACATTCCCCTCTCGGGAGTCGAAGTTGTTTTCTAAGCATTGAGAGTTAAACACGCTTGGATGCAATTCCATTGAATCAAAATGGGCAAAAATAGCCTTATAATATATAATCGGAATGTTCAATTTTAATCCTAAAATTACACAATTAAAGTTTATCCAATCTGTTCTTCTACAGCCAATATTCTCAGTTTTGTAATATTAGCCAATCACATAACATTAACCAGAGGGCAAAACCATTAGCAAGAACATATAGACCTAGAACTATCATTAATTGTGTTTTCGTGGTTTTATATGTTGATGAAAACTTTACACACCTGCATTCAACAATAACGCGAATGTTGATTTATATTTAGTGATTTAGATCAGTCGTGATATTGTACTTTGATAAATATTGCACTCAAATACACGATATCTATAAGCAAGGTGTAGCAAGGGTCGCTGTTTACTCCGCTTTCCCTCCCAGTATCTGAAGCTGTTTGTCTCAAATACAAGTCCATCAATTTTTACTTTATTATCAAATTATACAACAACTTTTATGACTTCGTCGGCTTGGGATTCTCTGGCTAGATTTTTTACATGAGAGAATTCCTATGAGATGTTTGTCTTCAGTTGTTTTAGCTTGCATTAAAAGTTGTGGATGTGCTCGATCACGGACATGTTTTGTTTTTAAACAAAACTGCGTCTTTCACTATTTGATCTCCCGATTTACATTCCTGTTTTAGAAGCGATTGTTCTTCCTTTTAAGATATATCTGAGGAATCAGACCATAACCTTCAGTATCACTTTAAGAAATTAAATGAATCGGCGATGAAAATTTTGTAGGTTTATTAATTATTTGAAGGCTTTGTTATAATCTATTCACTGAATTCATGTATGATTTATCCATGTTGCTATACCTAAGAGCCTTGGTCCTCATTGATCGGCAAGAAATAAAATATTGTCCGCCTATTTCTTTGTGTACTTTTTCGGTTATGTGAAATCAAGGGCACTGTATTTTGTTTTACTACTTATAAAACTTTTGGAACTGTATCTCCTTTTTTCGATTTATCTTTTCGCATTCTGTGTATCGATGTTTCAAGGAATTTTTCATGAGACTGGATTAAACTCTTCACATTATCTCATATCATGTCTATTTCTTAGATAAACATCTTTTTTCATTTTTCTATATTACAAAATACAAATAAGTATTAACATTTTACGTGCTACTTGGGAGCAATGCATTTAAAACACAAAGGCCGTTGGAAATTAAACCATGAATGTTAAATGACCATGGAGTAGATGAATCTATTATTTCGAGAATCGAAACAGTCAAGTCAAAAGTTAAAAATGGAAACGACATTTTTATTGAAATGCAAAATTTATTCCGTCAAGTTAAAATATATGTAGAAATGCCGGTGCAGAAAAAGCCAAACAAAAACGTAGACTTCTAAATGAGGCAGAAAAGCTGGCCAGAGGAAATGTTACGCGACAAGATTTAAATTTTAGACTAGACCAAGTTAATAGACAAGCTGATCTTAATTACAGAGTTAAAAATAAAATTGAAGCAATATCGGATCTAACTCACTCGAGATTACAATGCGTCGGACTCGAAAGGAAACGAAATGCTGTTTAAAACTTGTCTTTTGTAACCTATAATAGAGAAATATCCAGCGACTCAGAATTTATTTGTTGTGAGATACAAACTTACTTCACAAATCTATATGGTTGTTTTGATTGTAGAGGCTAGAACATATGCGCTCGATGTGAAATTTTAACAGCAGATTTCTCTCAAAACCTGAGATGCCCCGTAGAAGACAAGTTTTACGTTTCGAAAGTAGACAACGAAATATTATAAGTCCACCTTAGTAAGAGGAATAGAGCTTGCTATTTCAAAAAACGCTAAGTTTAAGACCACTTACAATGCAAAATTCGATTGACAAAATATTTTCATTTATTTTAGTTAATTGAATTAAAAGGTTAAAAAAAGTTTGCATCAAGCCCAGTATGGACTTTTAGAAGAGAAACTTTGGATTCTGTTCCTTTTACCCTACAAACACTTTTAGACTCCGATTAGTACACATCCCTGATGTCAATCGATTTGCCAAAGCCTTTTGACTCCAACCAAAAGGAATACCATCGAGTGCATTAATGCTGTTAAAAATCCATTTTTAACATCGACAGAAAAATGGGTTCATATATAGAAAGTTGACTGGTTCACTGGAAATTGCCAGCAAATTTTTCAAAGATGATCGCAGCAACTGTTTTCTTTTGCAGAGTAAATAGCAGACTACTGATAATTTACTGTGGAGATGCCCGTCTTTAACTGTAACATATCGGACCGTTCATATATATACCATGGATCACTTCAATGAAAACCCTCAGCTAGAGACTTCTCACCTTCTCGCGCAATCCAAATGTGATGCGGTTTAACAAAATCCACTACGTTCTTTATAAAAAGGAACATCGCGATTGTACATTTTTGATTGCGCATCAAAGATGACAACCTCTCTGAAATGATGTCCATCGCTTCCCTGTATTCCAAAGTCCTCCAACAATTATGAACTGTATATATTATATAATATAATCTTACCGTTCAATTTTTGATCCAACTAAAAGTTGAATTTGTCCGGTCTATAAGTGGATTAGCAGGCTCTGTGTCTTCTTTTCGTTTAATAACAAAATACAATAGAGCGACATTCCTCGAGTTCGTCTAGGAGGGCCTGGACTCGGGGGAATTGTCAAGGCCCTTAACGAGCTCAAAGTTTTCCAAAAAGTTCGACTGGGCCACCATAAAAAGGTATGAAGAGACCGGTGAGTTCGAAGACGATCAAGAGGATCGGAAATAAGATCCACCGAAAAATGAGAAAATGAGGGATTTTAAATCAGCCAACTAGTTAAGGAGAACTTAAGCATGCCTAGCTATCACCTCCAAAAGCGACAGCTCCTAGATTGATAGTTTAGCAGAAGAGAGTTAAGTCAGCAACGTTCTCTTCTACCCGTATAAAGTATCGCATACAAAGCCTGGTACTGTTTCAAGAGGTCGAGGTCATAAAAATCAATATTCACGAGGCTGAAGCCGGACCTCCTGTACCAAGAGGTTCAAGGGCATCGTGATGCAAAGGCGGTCATTTCGAGCAAAAACAAGTATTTTGTAATAAATATATCTAGTCTAACGCCTCAAGCCTAAAACTGTCTATTTTTTTTAATTTCGTTGAAAAAACGAGACTTCGTTTCGTCCCCATACATTAATCTCACCCTGTATATATGCTGAGGTAATGCTAAATCCCTTAGACTACCATCAATAACACGTCTAGTGATTAAATAAATCGGCAACAACTGTAATACTGTTTTTCTCTAGCCAATGCTATTGAGGGTGTCCAGTAATTCATCGCATGTAAATTCGTCGCGGACCTTTTTATAGCCGTTTTCATTTATAGCGATGTATTTACCTGCGAAAAAAAAACGGCTATAAAAAGGTCTGTGACGAATTTACGCGCGATGAAATTACAGTAAACCATATTGAGCCAGTGACTCTAAATATGGCATAAAATTTGAATTTGTATCTTGAATAAGTTTCCACATAAATATTGGTGCTTTAAACCAGAATGCACAGAATTAATAATGAATCAATGACAAGGAGATTTTTTTAAAGTCAAACGTCATGAAGAAGAGAAATTGTCATTTAATATCATGTGTTTTGATTCAGTTCAGTTGTTGATATTTAACTTTTGAATTGGAGCAATGATGATTTATGATGTGAAGGATTACATCAAAATTGACATAGGTATTTAATGAAATATATAACCTGTTGTGCAATCAAATAAATTAAATTAAGAGACGCGTCCTTGTATGTATATGAGGGCCGCATAACATATTTCGATTCGTATGCTATATTCCCTTAAACAATCACTGAAAAAAGAAGAATCGCAATGCAGAGTACTATTTTCTATAGTTTCGACCTATGTCTTTTGAATAACTAAACCATTCAAAAATAATTAGATCCATTTTAAAAAGTATAAGAAGTATAAATTTCTATGCTGTCATATTGACAACAATATATAAAGATGACCATTTTCCTTTGATTTGAATACAATCACTAAAAAACATACACACCTCTGTATTATGTAATCAATAGTCTTATCCAACAATTAATGATCATAATTTCAAATGAGAGCTCTAATTTATTATTATTATTATCGGATTCCATTTGTTAATGTTTGCTAAATTAAGTATCGTTCCATAGTCTTCAATGCACTGAGTTATCTTTTTTCACGTTTTAACTTGAAGGTTTCTATCGTTACGTCCAATGGAGACTACACATATTTACCAACCTGTAAAGGATTCTAAATGGAATGGGATACAACAGATTCTGTGTTAAATGGACATAACAATATACTATACACGTTTTAATATGAAACGCAGAACAAAATAAATAAATGCAAAGTAAGGGGTAAAGGACCGTTGAGTGTAATATGTGGTGGCCCAGCAAGAATCCATTTTAAATAGATTTTCGTGAAAATGAGTTACCATCACTATAATATAGTTGGTAAAATTTCCCTTCGTTTGTATTAGTAAATATTTTCGATTAGTTAAATACAGGCTCCGATAATTGCTAATAATGTTGTGAACGGACACAACTTTTTTTTGAACGCTCAACGTTGAACGCAAAAAAGAGTTTTTTGCGTTCACGTTCAATATTCAAATTTCAAACCTTTTTTGCGACTTTTTTGGAAAAAACGTCATCACTACGCATCACTTTTTTGGAAATTATTTTCTAAAAAACCCTCTTTGACCCTGTGTTAGATCCGGATTTTGTTGTTAAAAAAACCTAAATAGTACATCCATTTTTCTAATTACACAATGTTATTTTTTAAAATATTTGAACGCTGAACGCTAACGGAACACTGAACGCAAAAACATTGACGGAACGCTATTTTTTTTTAACGCTGAACGGAACGCTGAACGCAAAAAGCTGAAACGCTCACGAGCCTGCTAATAATATATAATATATAATATTGCTAAGGAATAAATCTCGTAA
>CP045899.1:11827428-11848297 GCA_013387185.1 Caligus rogercresseyi
GTACCAATTTTTGACCGCATTTCGGATTTTGAAGCTGACTATATTGCAGAAAATGCTTTTATTTTAAGATATTGATTCCAACACCAAATGGACAAAAAGCAAGTGTTCTTCTATGATAATATTTTCTTGCTTTGAAAAAAAGGATAATTTTTGTTTTGTTATTTAAAGAAAAACACACCTAGACAATATAATTAGGATGTCAGAAAAACAAGTTGTTCCCTCGATTTAATTCTAATATACTAAATTCGTTTTTTTAAGAGAATTCAAACATTTTCAATATTTTTCACTACATACTATGTTGTGAAAAATATTGAAAATTCCTTCCTTGACCACTTCATGGCGCTGGCTTCTTTTAATTGTTACGAATTTTTCAATAGAAAAAAAAATGGCAAAGAAGAGTAAATCTATATTAGTCTTAATGATAAAGTTCCTTTAGAGCGGGTACTTCGTTAAGTATTTTAGCTTTTTTTAACCATAGTTATATAAACATTACAATATATACATTATATTAAAGGTGTGCGTTTAGTACTATACATATTATCCGGTGAACACTGATTTGAATATGGAAGCCTTGGTATTTTGACCGAGAGTAGTTAATCAATATAGTCATATCCTATTACTAACTTATACATATTTGGATTGATTGTTCCTTCAAGACTGATGGTACCTAAAATTGGGAAACTAGATAGGTTGGTGTCGGTCTATGTAAGTGTGTCCCGTGATCGACTCACTCGGTCGGTCTAAAAAAATGAACCGCTTTTTAAATAGTATATTCACGTGACTCGGTCCACCATCCGCCCTCGGAGTGAAATTAAGGCCGATAAGAAAATATTAAATATATGAAAAGGACTGTCTGAATGATTTCAGTGCAGTGCACTAAAGCATCTTCTTTTTTATGTAGCTTAAAGTGTTTTCTTTTTCTAATTCTATCGATCCAGCCCGCCGTCACTCGACTCATTTAATAGAACCGATTGATAGTATGTCCGGTCAAACGGTCAGGACCGACTCAACACTACATTGAACCGCCAAGGGGTCTTTTCAAGTCACTGATTATATTTAAAAAAGCGGTTATTTTTAAATAGACCGACCGAGTGAGTCGATCCGTGACCGACTCAGACCGACCCAACACTAGTATAAAAGGTAATTATGTTAATTGACTACAAAGAGCTTTTCGATTAACTCTTCCTTAGATTATGGAAAAATGACACATTTTCACTTACTCAGCGAATTAATTGGATTATATGCTCTATATAATTTCTAAATAATCTGCACAGACAAAAGGTACAATATATAAATGATTCCTCTTAACAAATGAGGTTTAGTGATAAAGTTAAAATACAGAAGAATTATTGAGCCCGCCTAGCCCGCCGACTTTCTTTGAGCCCGCCGGATGGACAAAACTATATGAACCTCTTTCTAAAACATTTTTTTTGGGTCTCGTTAAAAAAAAAAAAATCTTCACCTCGGACTCTGTCTAAAAAAACGCCGCTTCACTTTTTTTCCGGACCTCTTTCTAAAGAAAACGTCTTCACTTTTTCTTCAGACCTCTTTCTAAGAAAAAAACGTCCTCACTTTTTCTCGGATCTGTTGAATTGATTTCTTTCTTCTATAATATATTTTCCATGTTCGGGCGGGGCGCAAGTCGGGCGCATATCAAACTAATCGGGCTCCGGGCTCAATATTAGTCTTTCGGGCGGGCTCGGCCTCGAAAATCGCGCCCGATGGACAACACTACTACATAGTCCACCATAGGGAAGCTAGAAGTTTTAATAAACTACACCTCTTCAGAATTATCCATCAACACAGACGTTTCTTTGCTCTTTTATTATTAGTCAAGTCTTCTTGAATATCATTTGACCATAGAAAAAAAGAAGTCACAGCATCAGACATTAACTCAAAACTTTAGTTTTCGTACGCACTACGGATCTTGTAATCTTTGGATTTAATGGATGTTACATATGATGGATAACGGCTTCTAAAATCCTAACAATTTACATGAAAGGAATTCTTTATGGCAATCTTGCGAGACTTAGGAAAATGAAATCATCTTTATTGGAGCAGCACAACACAATATCATTTTAAATTTTATAAAAGGTCCTTTTGTGGTTTAATGTATGTAATCATAAATTATTCTTCGAAGAAGGAAGTTGTTTAGTTTTCTAAAGCTTTTATGGTAGAGACATCTAGCAGTGTGACCTAGCTTTCACACTCCATAGCATAACACAAAAAATTTCCGGTCATTTATATTCGTGAAGGCGTCAGACGTTCGATTTTGAACGTGCGTTCGCGAACAGTGTTCGTTTTTCCGTTCAATCCCTGTATTCAATGCTACACCATGTCGAATCGGCACTCTATTTTTCATGGTTTAAACCAAGAACAATAACTAAAAACAATAAAGAATTAGTTTAATTGAAAGAAAGAAGAAAAAACTTTTATTACCCATGAACACATCTTATCTAAAAGATGTAATTTAGTTAAGTGGTTAGTCATCGTAATTATATTGCAAGGTTTGTACAAACTTATCAAGCATTAGAAAACTATGTTATCATCTTGGTTTGTGCAAAACTAAGAAGAAATATTTGAAGTTGTACATTAAAAAATGCAGTGTGAATATGTGATCCTTAATGAATGTAATTACATTGAGCTTAACCAAAACTTAGCCACCTTTATTTCTTAATTTTCATTTTGTAATTTAATAAACCTAAATATAATTGTATTGAATTAGTTATATAAAGGTGATTATTTGGTAATTATATCCAAGTCACCAAAGAGCCTGATTTATGGTATATCAATTATATTTCCTCTTATAATATTGTATTGGTGATAATACACATTATTTCTTTAAGTTCAAGTGTGTTTTATGAATATGTTATATGGTAAGTACAAGGATTCGTAGGTGACATGAATCAAGGTCAACGAGAAAAGACACTTAAGGTTTTCCATCCTGCAAAACTCAACCCTCCTTTATGTGTAATAAAAAAATATTTGGCATCAATGGATATCAAAAAAGGATTTTCACATACTTTTATATATATAACCTTGGGCCTTTATGTACGTTTTTTGATATACATTGATAATATATCTTCTTATGTTATAAATATTAGACATGTTGACGTTCGTGAAAAATGTCGTCGTTTATCCTTCACCAAAGGTTATCGCTCATTTTTCGTTTTAAGAGGGAATCCTTCGTCGTTTATTGTTCGTTTGTCGTTAGTCATTCTGAAAAAAAGTGACGACGTTTTTTTAGAAAGGAAATTTTTCCCTCGTCATTCTGAAGAAAAAGTGATGACGTTTTTAGAAAGGAAATTTTTCCCATCAAAAAGGATTTGAAAAAGTTACTGTATTTTTTTTTAAACGAACGATAAGGATTTTTGGTAGTCGTTCGTCAAATTTTTGTCGTTCGCGAACGACTAAAGACAAACGATTACAAATGAACAAAAAATCAATATGTTTGATAAAAAGCAATATTTTGATACATATTATAATGTATTAATTATACAGCTATAAGATTTTTAATCATAAAATCACAGTGCAAAATTGTGTTTTCATTAAAATAATTATTTTTATAAAATTGTAGAGGAAATAAAATTCTTTGAGGTTTTAGTTGATGTTTACATTTCAAAAGCCAAGAGTGAAGTGAGTGCTTATAATTCCATCTAGATTTGTATTATAAATTACTATTACTATTCTATTCAAAATTCCGAATTTGGTACCTTCAATCATGACCAACGCAAATACTTTAAACTTTTGCTTGCATTTTAACTTTCATGATTTAAAAGCAAACAAAATTATGGATGATGAGTATTTGACACCGTGGTTAGCAGTAAGGATAAATAAATATGTTATTTTTAACTCAAGGCCCCATTATTGATTGTGAAGATAGAAGGACAGTTGAGGTGGTTCAGCAAGAAAGCAATTTTAAATGAAAAAAGTGAAAAGAGAAAACGCATTTTTAAGTTTTTTCTTCATAAAAATGACGGTCAAATATTTCAGAAGCATTTTAAGACCAGTTGCACACTTTTTGACCCATGAATGTAATTTTTATTACGATAAGTTAGAATTATTTCTTTCTAAGGATGAGTTTTTTATAGTCATAAGAAGTATTATCTTTCTAATGGCTATTTGGTAAGGGTAATCACCACAGGATACCCTCCGAATGATCCCTCAAAGATAGGTCCTTTTTGGATAGCTAATAAGAAATTTATGTCCTTGTAGTAATATATCATATAACATAGGAAGGTTAGCAATAATGAACCCTGTATTTAAGTAATCAAATATTATTTCATACCATAACGCTTTTCTTAATAAATGCTTTTTGCATCAAGAAAATATGTTTGATAGAAGAGACTGTTGTCATCTCATGTATTTAATATATAAATTATTTATTTTGTGCAGATTTAAATATCATTAATAAATATTTTAAACAAAGGGATATATTAGAAGTTGAAATAAATTAGGATATTAATTATATACAAAGATTACTTTTTATCAAAATTTTAGTGTTTTCAAGTAAAAACTTCAATACTATTGTTTGTATCATTTATTTTAAAAAATACTTTGTTCGTAAATTAAAAAATGCTTATGAGAGATAAAATACATACTTTTTATATAGCAATTGCACTTATCGTATACAAATTCATGGGGAATATTGTAAGTTAAGATACTATTCCATTATGTTATTGTATTTAAAGAGAATCCTAATATTTATGATTATCTAAATCAATAAATACTGTTATTATATTAACTTTTTAAAGCTCAGTCTCTTGATCGTATAAGACACGATTTGTTGTCCATGTAATCGTACATTAACTTAGATAGCGAGAAAGACAAATACTATTTGTCCAAGACTTTATAAATGCTTGACCACCTCACCTTTTTTATAACCTGTTTATTGTTTTTTGTTGTTTTTATATGACACAGTTCATATAAATATATATAAAACAAAGAAATATATATAAAGTGATGCTAATGCGAATTAAATCATGAATACACATTTAGTTTAAAATTAAGCATCACAAATGAACACACAATATTTTTAAAAAAATTGTAATTAAAATGACAAAACATTATAAAAATTCCAATAAACGTATTAAAACATTAATTATTTAAAATCCTTGAAATTTTTTTAAAACTTTTTTGATCATGTCCTTGTAGCGAGGAGAACGGGAAGGGAAATGTCGGATTTCTTGGGCTCCATAAGTCCAAGAATCATCCTTTGTAGATGGGATCCTAAGGTCCAGGGAACCATATCTCGCCGCAGGTGTTTTTAGGCTATCTTTATAGGCTATTAAAGTTTATTTATCTAAACCAATTGGAATTTTGAATAAGTGCAAAATACTAATTTAAATCGATATATCATGATTAATGATAATATGACATATTTTTGTATTTTTCAATTAAGTAATGTTTCGAATTATACGTTCCATCTTAGTTAATAGCTTACGAAATAAGTTAGTTGAAATAATCAAACTTAAACTATGTAATGCAAAGCCTATCTTTTTAATAGGTAACTAAAGTGAATGCAGGACTTAAAAAGTGATTTATTCATAAATTACTATAAATAAATAAAATAACATATCTATATTAGAGAAACGTATTCTCCCCAAAAAAAATGTTGTAGTTGTTTCTATTAAAGCTTTGTATACTCTTCCCTAGAGACTCTTTAATATTAAATGATTAATACTTTATTGGTTGAAAGGAATTTAGGTATTCATACTATAAGAGAAACGTATTTCTCCCAAAAAATTGTTGTAGTTTTTTTTTATTAAAGCTTTGTATACTCTTCCCTAGAGACTCTTTAATTTTAAATTATTTAATACTTTATTTGGTTGAAGGGAATTTGATATAATTCATTGAGATAACAGTTGGTTAAATCAGGTCATGTCTATTTGTAGTGGTAATTCTGTCAAATAGCATTAAAAGTTGGAGTTCTTCATGCCTTCGGAGGCCAAGACAGACTCAAAGGAAGGTCATATCTCCGGAACAAGGAAACATGTGTGGCTTCTTCATAATAGGTAAATTCATCGAAAAGATTAACGAATACAAAGAATAAAATAACTTCTGTTACAAATATTAATTCTCTCTCTCTCAATTAGGACCCGGATCGCCCTTCTTCGAGAATCCTGGAAAGGATTGAAAAAGACATTGCAATAATTTTTAAACAAATGTAATAAATGATGCGTCTTATATATAAACTTATTCTTCAGGGCAGTAAATGTGAACTAAAATGTCCATTTATGTATCTTCGCAACTGTACTGAATTGTTATAATCTGTTCCTCTATAATAATTTATTATATTTTATTTTGACAGTGTATACAATTTTTGCCGATTACTGAATAAAATGTTTTAACCGGGGAAAAATGTTCATAGCGATCCCCTGGCTATAGAAACTACTTTTTTGGTTTCCTTTTGTTCACAAGTGACAGGTTTGACTGTAATTTATGCAACCATGAGCAAAATAATTTTAACCAATATGTACAATTGTCGGTGTAAAGTTCAATGTACTATTTATTATGAAATTCATACTTACTTCATGACTATCTATTTGAACCAAATACATACTATGTAATATAACCTAAAAATGCAACAAAATAAGTATGCAATTTCCACGAATTACAAAATAATGTAATAATATCATGATAATTACTTATAAGCAAATGACAGATACATACTATGCATTAACTTAGTCAAAAGAAGATTAAAGTATGTAGTCAATGATTAACAAATTGTAGGTGAACTCTCTTGATGTAGTAGATAATAAATTCTTATAAAATAAGACCCACTGAATCATTAACCTTTATAACAGGTATTTTAGGAAATAGTCAAAGTTTCGAATATAAAAGGACTTCATTTCATGAGTGATTTCCGGATGATAAACGATAATAATCCCAAAGATCAAACATTTTATCGTTTGTTCTTTATCGTTAGGATTTAAAAAAGTTGATCGCCATTCGCAAAAAAATGAGGAACGACAAACTCCAAGAGGGCATTTCTAGTATCTAAAAAATCCTATAAATAGTCATCCTTCCCATCTCCTATTGCCTCCAAAACTCCATAATCTTTTATTTCTCCTGTCTTTTTTCCATAAAAATAATGGGGGATATCCATTGCTTTATATTTGAATGCATTTAAGATGGAGTTATAAACCATTATTTTTTTTGTAATAATATTCACAAGCTTTTATAAAATATTCCATTTCTAGACATTAAGTCATTAGAAGGCTACAAGTCCTTAAAACTACCATGGTTTGTCGATTTCTTTGTATTAGCGAGGTAAACTATAACAACCTGGAATAAGAAACTCCTTCCTTTTTATGTCAAAGTATAGCTACCTTCGTAAAGAAGGAGGGAGAAAAGGTGGGAGTTCCGTTTCAAGGAATACTATAACCTGGAATAGAAACTCCCTCCTTTCCTCTTCACTTTTTTACAAAGGTAGATAAACTTTGACATAAAAAGGAAGGGAGTTCCTATTCCAGGTTGTTATAGTATTCCCTGTATAGCATATTGTTATAAAGATGTTGATACATACTGTAACCTAAGGAATCATGTGTTTTTTTACACATTGTTTATGCCTTGCAATTGTGGAATATTCCAAGATCTCTTCTGGAAGTCGATGCACCTGCAAAGTATGTTTATATTAATGGTGTGAAATTGCTCAAGCCTTACAGAAGGCGAGCTGTTCCTATACCTAGGTTTATGATGTCACATCCCCTCGTATAGAGCAATACCCAAAGGCAATGAATACTAAAACAATCAGGAATGGTAAAGTCGCGCAACCTTTCAAAACACAAATACAAAGTGGGATCGACTAATTGATTTATTTGCCGCGTGAATGAAGTAGTGGAAGTGTGTAGAGGAATCGTTTTAGAACTACCTATTTATCTTCAAACTAGACGACAATGGGGAAGTTTGTGTTGCTCCGAGTTGCAAGAGTGGCTACAAACCAAAGGGCAATGAGGGAAAAAGAGACGGTTTCATATGTTCCCCAAGGATGAGTCCCTACGGCAACTCTGGACAAAGGCTGTTCCGCGAAAAAAAATTAAATACCTTAAGACATTCTGCGTTGTGTGACGTACATTTCATGCCCTCCGATTATAAGCCAGAGTCTACTGACTCTAATCCATCACGTTCAGACAGATCTGGAAAAACTCTTTGTCTTAAGATATAAAAAAAGATGCCGTCCCTTCCAATTTTCCAAATCTTCCTCACTACTATTCAAAAAAGCCTCCTCCAAAGCGTTCCTCACCTCAACCCCTCCTCACGACTCCTTAATGAAAACGAGTGAATTTTAAAAAGATTCAGGCTTTTGAAGAGGCCAACTTATTTTTAACACTCGAAGAACTTCAAATTAAAATGGATAGGACTTGCCTTCCGAGCGGCGTTCAAGAACAATATGATGAAAAAGATAAAGAGCTGGTGTTCTTCAAGATGAACTTTAGTCATGGAGGACCGTCAATAGACTTCAGTCTAAAGATTAATGAAGAAATGACAATCCATATACGGTAAGCCAAACTTCATTCCTTAACCTTCTTTATTATATATTGTTTTTCACATATCAAAACTTGACTATTCCTCAGTATTTTCTTATTAATACTGATTCATACAACTACGATGACTTTATTCCCTGCTATGTTGTATTTTTTAGGGTGAAAGATAGAGATCTATCTTTTAATCATCTCAAACATATCACCAAGAACAATCATATTACAAAATGTGACACCCTTCTTAATATTTTGGCCTTCTTAAATTCATTGACATCAAACTCTTCCACCAATCAACTATTTAGCTTGGAAAATGAATTAAACACAGCTTTAAATCATTTGACAAATATCTTGCCCCATTTGGACGAAGCAAAAGAGAAGAAATTAAACTTTATGATTGAACAATTATCCTTGTCGTTTAAATGTCCACAACAACGGAGATACAGTCCTGCCTTGTACGCCTTATCTATGTCCTGGAAAGGTTTCTCAACGAGTCTTTTACATATAGATCTACGTAAAGAAGTTATCACATTACCTACAATACGTCGCCTTATGGAACTTCTTCATCTTTGAATTTAGAAACTGGATTGGCTGACTCTACAATAACTTACCTAAAGGCTCGCTTCAAGGCTCTAAGTCAAAATAAGGATAAAAATATTAGTATAATTTTTGATGAAACATATTGTACAAAACGAGTTGAATATTTTGCTGGGAATTTTTATGGGGTGGATGATGATCAAGTAACTAAGACCCTATTTTGTGTCATGATTAAGAGCCTTCATTCAGTTTATCATGACATGATAGTTATGCAGCCTGTTTCGACTTTGAATTCTGGAATTCAAATTCACAAAAACAAAAGAAAAACAATCAGTCAAAATATTTCAAATAATTCCAAGAGATTGAAAAAACTTAAAGGAGAATCTACAAAATGTATGTATGTTATTATAATTTTGCAGAATGTCTTAAATGTATCTATGTTTATTTAATATATGTCCATAAAATTTGTAACTAGTAAAAATATATATTTCGTTCTCAAAATCATAATTTGTTATGAAATAAATAAGGAAAGGGGAGAATGTACGCGTATTCTCCTTTTTCCTTTTTAGATCCCTCATCGTATTTTCCTCTTGAGCCATCTTTTCTTGTTGTTTTAGTATTCATTGCCAAAGGTATATTCAAAAAAAAAGTACGTCCATGTTGCCAAGAGAGCTGACTACTAACTTGCCGGCGAGTTCAATGACGTCGCACCGGTAAGAATAACATTTTGTATTGTTATTCTTCCCACTTACTTCCTAAAATCTACTGCTACAATATGTTTTGATGCCTCACATATAATAACAAGAATTATAACGTTTCAATATTAATGAGAGCATATAATGAACGTACCTGGTATTCTATACCTTGTATTATCCCCAAGGAGAATATAAATAGACTTAAGCTTCTTCCGAGCAAAGATACCAAGAAGCTCAACTGAATAATCCTTTGAAGTCGTCTGCAGTAAAATGACGATCGCAGATCTTCGCATTATTTAGGTCAATCCTGTCAAATCTTCTGCATTGGGCAATCCACAGACGTGGATATGAGAACCGTCGTCGGAAGTGCAAATATTGTGCATCTCGATGATTAGAGCAAGAGGGGACTGCACAAACACGATTACTTCCTCGAGAATATGGCATTTTCGCTTTACAATACAAACTGAAGGGTGTGTAACATTTCTCACCATATTACTATTCACCGCGACACTTCATACCGCGACATTTCATCGCGTGTAAATATGATTTATAAACAAAACAATAATATTAGCAGAAACAGTTGACAATCCTAATCATGACGTCATAAGAGGAAAACATTAGAAACAGACGTATATATTTGTTATAATCAGACATTGCTTTTTTTAATTTAATTAAATCTGCACCGGCATTGGTTCAGGAGGAAGTTGATCATCATGGCCGTTGATGTGATGAAGAACCGTAAGGTCCGTCCCGGTGGCAAGCGTATCTCCAATTGGATCAATCGTCGCTACGGATACACTCCATTAATGAGGAATAGGAGAGAGGAAATGGTCCGGGTGGGTATATTATAAAGGGAGTGCCTCTTATCGCATCACTATGGACGACAGAGGCGAAAGTAAGGGCCCTGTTTATAGCTTTACGTGTCTCTCCATATCTCCATTCCTCATTCATCTTATTATTTATTTTCTATTCTTTTTAGAGTCCTCGACATTATCGTCGCCTTCAAAAGAGTAACGCTGACAGCCTTCCCCTGGTTCTCTCCCAGAGTGAGTGGAGGAGCCCCTGTCCCTATGCCTGGTATCAGGGCCGGCCCGTAGCATAGGCAGTATAGGCAAATGCTAAGGGCGCCGTCCATCCAGGGGGCGCCAATTTAACTTTTAGCAAAGCTTATAGGTAGTAGTATAAAAATAATGATATTTTCTAAGATCCCGAACAGATTCCATTGGGTTGATAATTATCCAAAGTTTACTCCAATAAATTGTTTTTAAGGATGTATAGAATTTAACCCATTAATGCCGATAATTATCTGTGTAGAAATTCACCCTAATTTTTACGAAAACGAAATGTACATTATTCTTTTTTTATTTTAATATAAACTATATCATGTAGGTAAAGCTGTTAAAAACCAGTAAATCTGTTTGAACGTTGAAATCTGCCTTAGTTATGTTGTAATAACGCTTTTAAGCTCTGGAACATATCTTTCCAATCAGCATTAATGGGTGGACAGGCTTATTAACTAGTTTTCTTTCTTTGCTTAAAATTGTGAAGTCATTTTTCCCGTCTGCAGTATCAGTCACTTTTTGTAGTTTACTTGGGTGGATGGTCGTTTTTTGAAACGTAAACAAACTCTAAACAAGTCAAAACGTTCCAAATTGTCTGGTGCCCAGGAGAGGAAAAAAAGAAAAGAAGAGGATGAAAAACGCGACAAAGAAAGAGGTAACAATGCTCACATGGCAACATGGAAGGACTTGGAGGTCCGTATTGCGAAAGGGTTCACAATAGATAAACAAGAGATGGCACTTGCTGAGGCTGAGAGAAAAATGTGGCGTGATGTTCTACATCGATTGGTGGCAATAATTAAGTCTTTAGCTGAGAGAAACATGTCGTTTAGGGGTTCCAAATACACATTAAATCAACCAGACAATGGAATTTTTTTGAAAGAGGTGGAGCTTATGGCCAAATTTGATCCAGTGATGAAGTAGCATGTTAGTAGGGTGGCAAATGGAGCTGGCAGCCATGTTCATTATCTTGGAAAGACAATAAAAAATGAACTGATAGACTCCATCAGTTCAAAATAATAGAACATATTGTGAAGGATATCAAAAGATCAAAATATTTCTCTATTATTTTAGATTGTACCCCTGATCTGAGTCATAAGGAACAGCTCTCTGCCATAATCAGGATAGTGTCACAAGAAGACATACCTAAAGTTAAGGAGCATTTCTTAGGCTTTCTTGTTGCAGAGCAGTCAACTGGAGATCATTTGTCATCTCTAATCCTAAAAAGGTTAGAGGAACTTAACATCCCATTTGAGGACTGTAGAGGCCAATCCTATGACAACGGTGCCAATATGAGGGGAAAAATAAAGGTGTTCAGGCAAAGTTGCTTCAGCTGAACTCAAGAGCTTTTTTTGTCCCATGTGGTGCCACACTTTAAATCTGGTAGTAGCTGATGCTGCAAAAAGCTCGCCAGATGCCCTTGGCTACTTTGGGCATTTAACAAAGTTATTTAAGCTCTTCTCAGCCTCCACCCATAGGTGGGATGTCCTCCTAAAATATGTTAAAATAACTCTAAAGTCATGGGCCGAGACCAGATGGGAAAGCAGAATAAAAAGTATTGAAGCAGTAAGGTATCAAGCTGGTCAAGTCAGGGAGGCTCTTCTGGAAGTGAGGGAAACAACTGCAGACCCTGTGGTGAGAGTTGAAGCCCAGTCTTTGGCTGAGGAGATTGGATCCTATCGCTTTTGTATTTGTACAGTTATATGGTACGACATTCTCAGCAAGATCCAGTATGTCAGTAAACTAATGCAGTCACCCTCCATGCAGTTTGATGTAGCTGTCGACTTGCTGAAGAAAACCAGAGATTCCCTCACAAGTTACAGAAACACTGGATTTTCTGATGCACAGACAACTGCAAAGGAGATGTGCGAAGAGATGAACGTGGAGGCTAAACTCAAACAAAAACGTTTGAGAACCACAAAAAAGCACTTTAGCTATGATTCTCCAGATGAACACATCCATGATGCACTACGAAAAATGGAAACCACATTTTTTAATATGGTCATGGATACGGCCATCTCCTCACTAGATGAAAGATTTCAGAATCTTGGAGAAGTGAATAGAATCTTTGGTGTGCTCCTCGATTTCCCCAACTTAGGAGAAGAGGACCTGCTACTGAAGTGTCAAACTCTAAGTACCGCTTTGACCCATGACAGCCAGCCAGATATTGATGGCACAGAACTTGCAAAGGAAATGCAGAATTTCCCACCATTGCCATCAAAGAAAATGACAAATATGGAACTTTTGACCTTCCTGCATGAGAAGAAGCTGGTCGAAATTTATCCTAACATGTGGGTTGCCTTGAGAATCTCTGCCACTCTTCCTGTTACAGTGGCTGCTGCTGAAAGAAGCTTCTCTAAGCTCAAACTGATAAAAACGTATCTTAGATCTACCATGATGCAAGAACGTCTCAGTGGACTTGGCATTATAAGCATAAACCATGTGGTCTCAAATCAGTTATCATATGATGATATTATAGATGACTTTGCTGCAAGAAAGACCAGGAGAGTAAATCTGTAGGAGGTTATGTGAGATTGAGGAGGTGGTTTTGTTGTTTAAAATAGTTAAGCTAAAGCATACCAAAAAAATAAACCACGAGAGGTCATTATAAGATCACCTTTTTATATATTTATTGTATATTTTTATTTAAATCTTTGTAAAAAACAGTGCCCACTGGTTTCTTTATTGTGCAGTGTTTATTTATATTGTATAATACGTTCATTATTTCAATTGTTTACAGTTTATATTTTAGGAGTATTTATATCTAACTAGCGAGGACCCGTCACACAGTGACGCTTTGTTTTAACAGCATAATAAATAACAAAGAAAATATCCTTTTTATAATAACAATGTTATTTTATTCCAATGAGAAAATATTATAATAAATACAAAGAAAAAAAAATGAAAAGAAATCCTTAAGTGGAGTCAAGCACTTCCCGATATTTACGTTGGGTGTCACTGTTTTATTTCCTCCAACCTCCACCTTCACACATGCCATATACTTTGTCCTTGAGAAAGCCACATAAACTGACCATGTGGGAAACCTGGACTTGGCAGATAAATCCCACTTTCTCAAAAGTTTTGACCCTGTGCCTTCGCATGAACTATACTTCATACTTTATAACATGGGTATATATCTGTCATATTTTTCACTCTAGGGCGGGCAATAATTTTTCACACTAAAAACTATTCTGCTTGAGCGTGAGATATGAGTACCTCAACTCTTGAGTACTAAAGACCCTATTTTATTACCTCATCTCAATGTTTTTTACTTAGAGTTCAAGAATGTATATTGATCTTGGTATGTATGTTTTCAATAAATGGATAAATTGGCATTTAATTCAATGGCTATATCTATATATGACGTATGACAGAGGAGCAAAAGTATGTCATACATTATTTTTTTGGCTCAATAATATCCCCCAATAAAAATACATCCATGCTGAATTGCAATTTTATCAATCTAGTGTTTCAGCTGCTACATCCACATGACATGACTTTTAGGGTATTATTATATAGATAGTGACATTCATTTTTCTTTCTCCCTTTTTTATTTAAACTTTGATCGCTCTTAAAATGTAGTTATTGAAGATACATACCAACATGTAACTATCAAAATTCTTAGAAAGATTAGTTCTTTTAAATATTTGAAATAAAAAAAAATACATTTGTTAATCAAAAACTGGAAATCCACTTTCAATTGGCCTTTTCTAGCCCATGTGGCCATAAAGACAAAAAAAAAAACCAGTATAATCTCCAGATCGAAACATCTCTGTGCCAATTTCAACTCGATCATCAAGTGGTTTGGCTGTAGCATGCAAAATTGTCGCGTTTTTTGTTCGTTCCTAGAGTATTATTATATAGATACTTTAAATGAGCTTTGTTATATTAATACATTTAGTTTATTTGTTGTATTTGTTTCTTAATTATTTTCTTATTTTTTAAATGTACTATTTCTTTATATAATAAAACAATATCTAGAACAACGATATTCAGTTTCGTGTGAGTATATGTACACTAGCAGTGGAATTTACTGCGATGCATGGGGGGCGCACATCAAAAATCTTGCTAGGGCACCAAAGTGTTAGAGCCGGCCTGCCTGGTATGACAGGAGGTGGAGGACTTCGTGAGGAAGGGATCACTCATTGCAGAGACAATTTTATTACAGTCCAACCTGGGGATAAAGGGATCAAGCCCCCGGGGAGTGCTCATGTCTCAGGAGTCGACCAATGGGAGTGCGCTCAGTGTCTGCCGGTGTCACTCTTCTAAGACTGCATCGGGGTCCCTGTGAACGGCATCGACATCCCCATGGAACCCGTCGTGGAAATGAAGCAGAATGAGTCTGGCCTCCGACATCCTCCCTCTGTGATCTGTCTCGTCTCACCCAATCTACCCCCTGTATCTGCATATCTAACCTTTAGGTAGATTGCTTTCTAGTCCTTTTAATATTGATAAGTTAAAGCCGTTGAAGCAACAACATCGATATTATTCCTTATTAAAAAGCAATCGGGATTTCAATGACAGATGAGCTTATTTTGCTGAAGGAAAGTACATTTAATTATTTAGATCACGATTTTTCATGGTTCAATCTAAATAAAGATTTATTTTATCTTCAATTAAACTCTTCATTTTTAAATGAATTCAATAATCAACAGATCATTTAAAAGATGCTCGATTTCAGTTCAATTTAAGGCTCGATTATTTTAAATTTAGTTTTCAAAGAATCACTGAGTTAGAAATGAAGAAGAAAAATTAATTAATTATATTAAAACATCACTAATTTTTTGACTAAAATAAAATTGAATCATCTAAGCGCAATTTCTTGTTTGAAATACAAAAAAAAGTTTGTTATAATAAATTGACTAAGGGAATCTGAATTATTTAAAATGAAAACATGAATAATGAATTCTGCAATTAATATATTTAAAGCAAAACAGCATACATACCTATTTAGGTGATTTCGCTATTAAAATCTATGATCTCTTAACTCCACACAGTATTTTTAATTTCCACGAGCCGAATCCAGTTGGGAACCACTGCTCTACCGAATTGGATACATTATTGAACTCCTACCATCCAAACTGATATTTAATATTAAAAAATCAACCTGTTGTAATCATTATAATAGAACCAAGATTATGTAGTCATTCACGAATTGTTTATCTATGTTGAGATATATCCCCTTAAATATGGTTTCTATACCATTTATGTAAATAAAAAATAATATTCTTCTCTATTCATTCAATAACTTCACTTTGTGTTTTTTTTAGATATAAGATATTATCCTCCATTGGATGTTAATTGTCTCATTTCTATGTATGAATAAAATGTTGTACAATTCCCTTCATAACACAATCATTGTATATATTTGTTAAAAATATTGGAAACTTTGATAGGAACGAATAAAAAATAATAAATTGAACGATAAATGTTTACGTAAAAATATCAATTTTAATTTCATTATTAAAAAGTAACTGGAATCTCTAACTTAGATCCACCAATTAATAAAAGGCCTACACTTTTGTATAGTTTAAATATTAAGATCTTAAGTATTCAAACTAAGAAAAATATTGCCTTAGTTTTTCATTACATGATATGTCCCTATCATTTTTGGAATAATAAGAGCTGGAAACCATGAATACTTGAATGCAAGTAGGTTAATTATATATGATGACCCATATACATACATTTGTATATAATTTAAAATATGATTGAGCTCTTATACGGGTGAATTTCTCGACTACCTATTCCCAGTAATGTCATTCCAAATTATATTGATATTTTTTAAATAAAACTATTTTAACGATATGCATGTAAAGTAATAAATTTATATTTAAAATAAATAAATAGTACATAATACAATTATTTACCATATTTCAAAAACAATATATATACTTACAAATAATTAAATGCCATACTTAATAAAAATGTGTTAGCGTTTGCAAATTCATAATTATTAATAAGATATACTATTCTTTCATTTCTTTGTCTTTCTTTGGGTCTGGGATTGAATTGGTCCCCTCGTAAAATTTTGATGATTGTGTTTTCAGTGAGGCTTTGTTGATTACATAGAGCAGCCAGTAGCTTCCATATACTCGGATGCTCTGAGGATATCAACGAGTTGAATGTCCTGTGGAATGCCTCCAGAGCATTTGTTGTTCTGGTTGATCCACTGGCTGCTCTCTCCCTGACGTTCCACATGGAGATGGGAAAGGAGGGTGGTAGTCGCTGTCCTGCCACCTGTTGCCCAATCCAGGTTGCCTCAAAGTAGGCCAGGAGGTGTAGCTCGTCCTCCAAAAATGTTGTGGCCAGGGCTTGGTAAGATGGGATGACGTCTGGAAGGGGAAGAAATGCCAGGGCTGCCATTTCTTTACACGTAGACGGAAGTCAATATCTGCTTTATACTTCCCCATAAGACCTATTTGCTTGACATGAACGTCAACACCAGTCCTTGTCAACACCAGGAAAGACATCTACTACAGCCAAGTAAGCACCTTTCTCGTAGTCCGACAGGAACGAGTTGAATTCCCATTGGACACCAGTAGCTTTATAACCGATATTAGCAGTGATTACCCTTTAGCAATGGCAAATGTCCTCGATCAAGTCTTTGAGGACATCATAAATGGTTCATCTCCTCTAACATCACCGCAAATAACTCCAGCATCAGCTTCTCTTCAACCTCTGCCCTAATTCTGCTCCTTCCTCCTCCACTGCTGCATCAACTGCTGTTCCTCCTCCACCACCCTCAACCAACAGACAAATATAATTCATCACTTCGATACGAGGCAATCCCAAGCTCCTGCATGATGGATACACATACAACTACGATAAGGAACGGGCCAACGGATACATGGCTTGGCGTTGCGACTTCATCAACAATCGAGCCCAATCCAATGGTATTTTGTCCAAGTGTGGCGCAACAGCGGTTACAACGGGTATATCCTTATCCTCCACTCTAAAGTACGCCCGATCACACTCCCATCTTCCTTTGATCCAATTGGAGATACGCTTGCCACCGGGACGGACCTTACGGTTCTTCATCACATCAACGGCCATGATAATCAACTTCCTCCAGAACCAATGCCGGTGCAGATTTAATTAAATTAAAAAAGCAATGTCTGATTATAACAAATATATACGTCTGTTTCTAATGTTTTCCTCTTATGACGTCATGATTAGGATTGTCAACTGTTTTCTGCTAATATTATTGTTTTGGTTATAAAATCATATTAACACGCGATGAAGTGTCGTAGTAAATGGACATTTCATACCGCATAGTTTATTAATATAAACTATGCGGTATGAATGTTGCGGTATGAAATGTCGCGGTATGAAGTGTCGCGGTGAATAGTAATACGGTGTGGAAATATCGTGTTACCAACAGAACTAGAAATCAAAGGGAGCTCGATAGCCGTGCGTGTTAAGGCGTGTTCAACTCTCAATGTTGGGGGCGCAGGTTCGAATCCCGAGAGGGGATGGTCATTTTTGGTCTACCTCATTGAAAGATCCTAGGTTCGATAGACTAATTATAATGCTATAATGCTTATTTATATCCTATCGGATGCAATTCTATCGAACCATATAGGCAAAAAAAAAAAAAAAAAGCGTAGCAGCTGTGACGTCACAACAAAATAATCAACTGTCGCCCAGCGATTGCCTACATCGATTCCCATTGCCTCACCTTATTTATTTATCTCCTTAATTACCCCCAAAGAAATATATGAATGGTGTTTTAAATGCATGTGTATAGTTATACAATCGTTCACTTAAAAAAGCATTCATGTAAATGAACAGACATCAAGCTTTAGAGAAGGAGATGTAAATCTTTTCTTTGAAATAATTTCAAGAAAGTCATAGCATGACGTCATTTATAATGAAAAAAAAAATTGATATTTTGATGAGAATATACGATTACCATCTGGTAACTCTGTTAGTGTTACCTGGATAGAAGAGAAAGAGAAGGGAGGGAGTATTTTGCCTCACTTCTCTCCCTTCTTTTTTTTTCATATCCAGATACACTAACTGACGTTACCAAATGGTAATCGTATATTCTCATATCAAAAGATCAATTTTGGGGGGAGGAGTACGTATTTGCTTATATCTCTTAAAGTATAGCGATTTTAGAACACAAAATATATCAAATGAAAGCTTGGTAAACCAGCTTAATATTTTGGTATACTAAATCATGTCAATTTAATAAGTAGAGAGTTATATGCACATTAAAAAAAGCCTATCTCGCGTACAAAATGACGCATATAATGGATTATGTATGCGTCAGAGATAAAGTAAAATTTTGAGAGGATACCTTGACGCAAATCTAAGAAACAAATTATTATTTATTTTTTTCATAATCGATTTCTTATAGGTCAATACAGGCTCTGAATCATATGATGTAAACTCAATTGTACTGAATTCTGAATTGATAGAATGCAACCAAGGTCATTTTTGGATTTATCATCTAAAGTTTTACTAAACTTAAAAGTACTATTTACTCTGAAGCGAACAAGTCATCTTCTACAGGCGAGTGAAGTTAATTGATACAAAAAAGCTATGAAATAAGCTAACAATACTCACTCCCTTTCTTGCTTTGTTTTTACTGAAAACTTTGTTTTATTAAAAAACATCAAACATACGTGGTAGTAAATTAGATTCCTTTAAATTAATAATATTATTGAAGTCTGTAACGTCCACCATTTTGAAGAAATTGCGAAAAAACTATATTTTTACTAAATTTTTAAACTTTGACCTCGTTGCGCGACCTCGTATGTTGACCGATTTGTTCAAACTTTGTATGTCGTCTTCTTTTATCACCAAGAAACAGAAAATGCTTAAGTTGCTAACATTTCAAACATTTGAAAATAAGAACAACCCTAATATATATATATACTATATGATATACAGGCTGTGATTTCCCAGGAAAATAATAGCGATCCGATCAAAAATAGCGATCAGAAATTCTTGCGATTATAGCGATATAACGATCAGGGATTTTCCGATCAATCGATCAATTGCGATCAACAAAAAAATTACCTATGTAATACCAGGCTTGTGAGCATTCAGCTTTTTTTGCGTTCAGCGTTTAAAAAAAAATAGCGTTCCGTTCAATGTTTTTGCGTTCAGCGTTCAAATATTGTGTAGAGATTACGTTTTTTTTTTTAGAAAATAATTTCCGAAAAAAGTAATGCGTTGTGATGACGGGCTTTTTTTAGAAAATAATTTCAGAAAAAAGTAATACGTAGTGATGACGTTTTTTTTAGAAAATACTTTCAGAAAAAGTAATGCGTAGTGATGACGGGTTTTTTAAGAATTTCAGAAAAAAGTAATGACGTTTTTTCCGACAAAAGTCCAAGAAATGTTGGAAAAATTGAACGCTGAACGCAAAACTCTTTTTTTTTTGCGTTCAGCGTTCAAAAAAAAGTTGTGTTGTTCAGCGTTCCGTTCATTGAAGGTGCGTTCAGCTGAACGCCGTTCAATTTTGCGTTCCGTTCACAAGCCTGTGTTATACTAATTCTAAGTAAAAAATTAATGTATATACAGTCAAACCTTTATAAGTATTCAATTTTTATATGGCAATGGAATGATTGTTTCCCATAGCCTATGAGCTCCAAAATAACGACTTCTCCATAGGCGCCTGTCTGTATATTTTAGGAAAAAAATATCAGAATGATTGTTTCTCATAGCCTATAAGCTCCAACACTCTGGCACCAAAATTGAGATATGTCTGCATATTTTAAGACAGGAGATGCCAGAATAAATGTTTCCGATAGCCTATGAGCTCCAAAACAATGACTTCTACATAGTCGCGTGTCTTTATATTTTAGGACAAAAAATATATCAGGATAGCACACACTGGCTTTTTCCATTAGTATTAGTCTGTATTTTGTGTTTTCTAAAGAATATTAGTTGTTGGAATGGATTTTGGTCAATGTGACAGCTAGTTAAGTTTAAGAAATGTAGGGTTGTCTCAAAAATCCTTATAACAACATTTTTTCTTTTTTAGTTATTTTATACAATTTGATCGGATCGCTATTTTTTAGTGATTTTCTTACGATCAAAAGATATAAGATCCGGACCTTTTGCGATACTGCGATCAGCGATT
>CP045899.1:11848397-11870040 GCA_013387185.1 Caligus rogercresseyi
AACATACCTACTAAATTCATCAAGACTTGATTTGTTTTAGTGTCAAAGTTTCCTGCGGGAATCCATTGTTTCTTATGATCAGGGCTTGTTGGAATTTGGGACAAAAACAATGCCCTATATGCCCCAGAAATATGCGGGGGGAAAAATGACTACATACGCGAAAAAATATGCAAAAAAGGTTAAATAGCAAAAAAGCCCTAATATGTTGAAAAATTATGTATATATTCTAAATTAATAAAAATATGTCATGTAATCATTGTTCCACGAAGAATGAGCATATCTTTTACATTCCCTATGTCAAACTGGTTCACTGGTCAGACAAAAGAGACTTTAGTTTGGAGAAGACCCTTTCGCAGTCACAGAGGTAATGGAATGCACGAGAAGAGAAAAACCTATTTGGGATCATCTTTGAGCCCAATGTCTCTCTCTCAGAATTTGGAGTATAATTTAATTTTTTCAAAGTCCGGATTCTTCTCAAGGACACTGTTCAACTTGCTGGTCAGCTGCATCTGCACCCTCTTAAGGATTCCAATGCTCTCCGTCAGTGGAAGGCGCTCTTGCAGGCTTGAAATGGCGCGTACCAGTTGAGTAAAGTAGCCCTTGATGAATCCAGCTGACCTGGCAGTTTTGGTTGTTGAACATTTTTTGTCTTTGGCGATTGCCAAGTTGTAGTCATTAGAGATTCTATGAAGTGTCCAGTCCCCTTGAAATGATCGCAGAGTAGAATGCCGCTTCGAGCCAGTCTCAACTGGTCAGGGAGTAACTTACATGGAAATCGTTCAAAAAATAGCAGGACCCGGTCTTTTCTGATATATATTATATATATAGATATATATATCCACAACAATTTGTTCAAATAGCGATATAATATGCAGAAAAGGCCAAATAGGCGTTATATGCGTTTTAAACGGTTGGTTTATGCCCAAAAAGTTTATAACAGATTCCTACAGTTGCTTATGATGATGCCATAAGTACCATATATCAGATCATAAGGGATTCTTCTAAACTCAATCAGGTTCCCTTTTAACACAAGAGCCCCACAATTGGAAAAACAACTATCCTATTAGATGATGAGCTGTTAACAGTAGAGAAATTTAAGATATCACAATATCAACTCATATAATAAATTACAATCTAAGATGATGCAGAATCTATTTGATATTAAATGCCACCAAGTATAGTTTTACATTAGATAAATATTTATCAATTTCGTCTGATATAAATTTAATGATCACATCGCTGGTCCATGACATCTCGATCGTTTATTTTCTATATCGCACTAAATATTGGATCACATCGCTTTTTTGCTGAGGTCTAACAAAAAAAAAATATATATTATATATATAAATCGGTGAATGGCACACACAAAATATTTGAAATCAAGACCAATAGCTGTGATGAAAAATAAAGACAAAATATTATATATTCTTTAAGTATGTATTTCATGAATTTAATGGAAGAATAGAAGGTAATTATATGCATCTACAACTATAAATAAGCAAGAAAAACTTCCCCTTAGATGGAGTTTCAAATTACTAGGGCATATAAAAAATGGGAAACATACATAGTATTACTATAGCATACATAAATAAGGGCAAAAATAGTTATAATAAATTATTGCTAATCTATGAGCTTTGGCAAGAAAATGGTCACTTCATATTATCTATAGAAAAAAGTAAAGAGCAAATATAAATATTTTTATCATATTTAAAGTTTCCTATTAGTTTGTGTATTTATATTATTTGAGTAAAAACCTAGCTATAAATGGTTTATTGTATATTATATAAGGGTGAATTTTTAAATTGAAAATCATTTGCCCAGTGCTTCAAAGGTAGACTTAAATACCTTAATATTATCTCTGGGTTCATTCACCAATTACATGTAAAATGGTTTATAGAGATCTAAATAGCAATCAACTTCATCAAAAAGAGAACAGCAGGATACCATTATCACGAAAACAGCCATTCAAATGTTTTTGGCGGTAAATGTTACAAAAATATTCAACATCTTGTTCCTCTCGACATGAAAAAGTCAGCTTGTTTGTAGATAAACGCTCCATGACAACAACTTGACGGATTTTATAGCATAATATGAATCAAAGGGGCTCCAACATGGACAATGAATTGAGACTCTTGGTAACGTCCCTCTTGAGCAAGAAAAAAAATGCATCCCTACGAGAACACGACAATGTAAGAAGGGGGCACAGCAGCCAATAAATATAGTAATACTATAAATATGCGGCCTCAGGTACTGGTACAAGACGTATTGAGAGTCAAGTATAAGCCTAACAACTTAAACATAGATATTCATCCACCGGGCGGTAAAGACTTTTTTTCGTCCACTTCATCCAAGTTAGTCTCTAAATACTTTTTATCCACCTTCTTATCCGACTCCACAGAAAACTGCGTCTGAGTACCCATAGAGAGCTTATGCGGCGAGACGGCAACAGCAATCTCTGTGAGGTCCTCCAGGCACCGCTGCATTTCGTCCTCAACCGTGATGGCTTGAAGAGGTGTATCCTCTCGTAGGCAGCAAAACACAGGGCAAAAGCGCCATAGATAGCCACAAAAATGAACGTCCATGAGGCGTCGACTCAGATGATAGCGCTTATAGTAGAGTATGAGGAACACCAAACCAAAGGCGAATGTACCCAAGCGAATGTCCCAGGAGTAGTAGTGCATCCCTGAGCGCATCACAAAGCCTCATTAGAGAGCTCCACAATGAGGGAAACAAATTGATGAGGAACTGAAGAGTAAGGAGCCAAAAGTACTCATTTTTGTTCTGCGAGGATTGAATAGGGTTTTATTCACAAAACCATTGTCGATTAAGTATTTAAGTGTCTTTTCACAAGGCTGGCATTGATGGACGTGAACTTTGGGGGCAGTTCTTTTAGAGTCTCTGCAAGGGTCAGCTCCCGCTTAGGATTCTTCCACCATATCTTCTCTATTTCTTCTGAGAGGTTTCCGATCCCTACCATGAGGGGTCCAGTGATCATGGATAGGTCTAGGCCAATGGAGGAGTTGGGCTTCTCCGTCTCCAGAAGCTTGGAGGCCTTAAGGCTCTGAGCACGCTGTCGATTGGGTCTTTGTGGCTTTGAGTCTCATCATTCCACCACCATTCCTCAGCACGAGCCGGGGGCTCGTGCGGAACGTCCAGGAGGTGTAAGGTATAACCACAAGGGTATTAAGTATGACGTTGAGGAAACGCTCGATGAAGTTCCCTGCGTTGAACTCTGGGATGAAACGACATTTGAAGACGAATATGAGGAGGAGTTGAAGGGTGGATAGGAGATAGGTAATGATAGCGGCAGGGAATAGGGAAATGATGGGTTTTTCACCGGTTTTGGAGTTCTCTTCTGCTGTGGAGAAGAGGGCGATGATCACCGTGAGGCGACAAATGCAGTGCATTGAGAAGTAGAAACTAAGGCAAATCTGTCCGTTCACATACATGTTCATGACTTTGGACTGATAGACGTAGCGTACCAGGGCGGAAATCATCATGTAAAAGGATAATATCATGGAGCAGAGGAACACAAAGTCTCCCGCGACGTGGAGTGAGGTAAGAAGGGTGTCGGAGCTTAAGGCCTTTTTGCTTAGTCCGCAATTCAACTCAAAGAACGTACATATATGCTCCTCAACCCCTGTGAATAGCTGTATGGTCCGTCCAGAACGATTGGACACGATCATTATAAGGGACAGAACGCAAATCACGGTGACGGAGCCGATAACAGCCTGAGCCACTCGGTAAAAGGAGTAAATACGTCGGAAGAGAAAGCTGCGATAGCGACTTCGCATTACTTTATTAAATAAGTAAATACGGTAGCCATAGCGGTAAAAGTCGTCACTCTTACGCTTTTGATTGTCTTTGGCAGCAAGTGCTGTGACGCTGAAGGTTTGCAGCTCCCGTGTGGCGCTGTATATTCGTGCATTGTAGTAGGCATGATTGGCTATGACGAAGGCGGGCATGAGAGGTGCAAATAGGCTTGAAAGTATAAAAAAGAGAGCCTGTTTGCCGTTCGTGGCTGAGTGAACGCACATCTCAAAGACGGCTTTGGAGTAATAGCCGGATATAACGATGAATAGGAATTGAACCACGAGGATGGCACTTATAAGGGAAATCACGAGGCTGATTTCGAAACAGAACTCCATGTGCCAGTAGTCCCCTTGGGTCAGCTCATAGAGGGATGTGTATATGATGTACGCCAGGCAAATGTCCTTGCAAACGTCAAAGTAGAGGCATGAAGCGGAGAAAAAGGGGGAGATGGAGTAAAATATCACTTTAAGGAAATTATAGCTGCTCTCCAGGGCCTGACGGAAGCGTTTGGGAGTGTGGCGACGTCGGGCGCTCCGGAACCATCCCTTGAGAGGAATGAGTTTGTCGTAGAATATACATTTCATGGGAACGTTGTCCGCAAGAGATGACTGAACGGCCTTGTATATTTCACAGCAGCCCAGGTGGAGTCGAAGGCAGGCCTCCACACTACGGGGATCCTCCCCGTGAAACTCCATTTCCCAACGATGAAGAGCCTTTGTTATATTCCCTAGTTTTCGAGGGTCGGCATAGCGAAATACAATATAGAAATACAGGTTTTTGAAGAGAACGGGGTCCTGATGCACTTGAGCATAGACGTGATGCGCCTTGATTCCCAGCTCATTCGTTAGCTCACGAGAGTTCCTCCAGCTTCCCTCGTACTCGAGTATGTCAATAAGCTCCGATGGAAGAACGGCCTCCGGATCTCCGATGTCGCTGGGGACGTACTCCGAGTCCACAGACTCTCCGTCATTCTCATCCTCGACTTCGTTCTTAAAGGTTTGGAAATCTTTATCATCTTCTTCACTGCAGCGGACTTCCATTTCCAGGTCACATGTTGAGTTCTTTCCGGAGGCCTCGCTTTCCTGAAGAGGCTTCTTTATGGGTGTGGAGGATTGGGAGCGATGACGCTTGTAGTAGATGATCTTGTTGAGTTGACAAGATTCACAAAAGAAAAGTTGCTTCTGGAATATAAATAAATTATTTTAATGGAAATGTGTTGAGCTTTAATTATATAAGTTTGAAATAAATCAATCAAAAAATGCCATGCTTTTAAACATAATCCTACTACTTGATTTGAGTGTATTAATATGTAAAATGGTTTAGTCACCAAACCATAGTACACATTTAATAATATATTTTAAAATAAGATATTGATAAATGGCATTATTTATATATAATGTGAATGAACAACTTATTCATGATATACTTTTAACGCTATTTTCCTATTAAACCTGAATTTATTTATATTACATTTCAAGTATGTTTGAGCTTTTATCCAGTAAGTTACTTATATGAATAAATGCTGTTCATTCAAAATATAATCCTCTGTCTTGACTTATATGTAATGAGAATTATTGACTTATTCGTAAAAAAAAATTTCAACACTATTTTCCTAATTGACATAAATTCATCTAAACTTCTGTAGGACGTTTTGTAATGTAATGTGATTGTTTTTTAGAAATATGTGTTTTTTAAACGATCCAAGCATTAAGTTTGTTTGCTTTAATTATATGCTTTTAGATAGATATCACAGTCTTCTTTTAATAAACTAACTCAAATTTGAAAAAAAAATAAAGTGGTTTTTCAAATCGATTACAAACAATGTACAAATTTGTTTATTTTTGCATATTTAAATGATGAAAATATATGCCTGAAAAGGTTGTTCTTAAACATACTAAAAGGTGTTCATAATAGATTAAAGAATTGAATGAAAGCTATTTTGTTGATGCAGTATAGGTTAAAAAGTGAGACACAAATAATACTTTTTCAAATTAGAGTCTCGTTAGTGTAGTAACATGTCTACATTCAATTCAATTGGACATAGTTGTAGATTGAAATACAGCATATTAACGAATATATTAATCGAATAAATAGAAACGAAATTATGTTGTAATTACTTTTCAATTTCAACTTCCTTGAAAAATCAAGTGATAATTGAAATAGACCTCTCTTTTAATGGTTTGAATAATATATCTCTAAATTATAATCCTCAACAGTTCTGAGAAGGCAAAATGCTGTAAAATTTAAACTCCCATCATCCATCAAAGGATCATTTAATAATTCATAATTTTATGAGATCAGAGTAGACATAAAAAATATTATGATAATTCGTTAAGAGTAATTTATAATTACTATTCTAATTTATGTTCCTGAAACAGCTCTCTAAAGTTTTTAATTAGTTTTATATTCTATGTGTATTTTATTTTATACACAATATTTCTTAGTATTGTGAAAGTCGCTCTTAGGGACTTGGTTACTCGGGAATTTTTAAATCAATTTCTAATTTAATTCATTCATATAATATCAAATTATATCCTGTAAAATAGTAATTGCTAGATAATAGTTAAGAATAATCATTTGTAGCCATTAAGTACAGTACCGTATAATAAAAATAAATCTCACTATGCTTACCTTTGAATTACAGAATCGATATAGATGAGAGAGAGATAGTCCAAACCCAGAGATTCCGAGCGTAATCAATATCAACTGCCACCATCGAAGACCAATGAGGTACTCATCCGATCCATCCTTACAGTCCTTAATCCCCGTTCGCACAAGGGACGCACTGATGCACTCCCCATCATTACACCGCCAGTCATTGACATGAGGACACTCTCGGCAGGCTCCCGTGTCCGCATATTTTGAAGCGTACACACAATACTCCCTGAGGAATTCTATCCTCACAGGGAACATACTTTTGTCCATAGAGGGACTTGCAGTTCGTCTCAGAGAATAAATGGACAGCCCTCAGTCTCATCCGAGGCGTCCTTACAATGCGTGACCCCATCACAGACCTCAGAGCGAAGGATCGTGAGACATCCTTACATTTCCATATGACATGTGAAGGAAAACTTCAGAATCGATGGGGCGACGAGAGGTATTGGGCTCCTCAGGGAGACCACCACACTCTTCCAGAGTCTCTACGCAACGATCCGGATCATTGACGCAGAGCTTCTGATGCCGACGTCCAAACCAGGACTGACAACCCGTGTCTGGATACAAATTACAGCCTGAACAAAAGAAGAGAAAAGTATAAGAAAGTGTCCTTTTTAATCGTAGTACTTATCATTTTATTCCATAGTTGGTATTAAGAGTTATGTTCATAGTAAGAGGCAAAACGCTGTTTGGCGTTCAGTTCAAAAGTTGAGTTAAAATATACCTTACCCTCAATTTCATCTGATTTATCCGGATCAGGACACTGCTCGTTTCCATCACATATCCAGTCCTTCCAAATACATTCTCCACTTCGAACGCATCGCCAACCCTCGGTCAGATCCACCATCAAACAAGCCTCGCCCCTTGCAAACCTAGTGTATACATAATATAATCAGTAATCTAGCCACACTCAAAATAAAGCCTTCCCCTTGATGAAAATCACGTCCATAGCCCGGCAAATAAAATCCAAATTTCGAGTCTCATGACGATTGGAGCTCTTCTTTATCCCTCATGATAAGATCACTTCGCTTCCAGTCCATGATCGAAACTGTTGTTAGAAGCACTTTGTTATTGCTGGGAGAAAAGGAGGGATTCTTGGCTGAGTAGTTGGCATGAGTCACGTGAGTCGTTTCCATTGAATGGGATATGTATTGTACAACTCTCTCTGAGTCCTATTTTAAAGAATAGGTAAAAACATGCTATTCATTGAGCTTCACACCCACATGAGATGACATACGAATAGGAAGAAGAACTGTGAATATTCTAAACAATCTATTACGACTACTCGCTTTATGACCCAATTGTAAAGAACGAGTACGCCTTTTTGTTTTCTTAAGGACAAGAAAACGTCCTGAATAAGAAAGAATACGAAAAATCATTCTTTGCAAAATAGCAACAAGGCCCAAGGAATTGACAAACTTCCTAAATAAGCATAATATAATGTCCTCCCTCAATTCAACAAATAAACTTCTTTTGTTTCTCTAATGAACTCCTGAATAACCTTTTATTTGTATGTACATTAAAAATAATAGCATGTAAATAACTTTATTACGAATTATTCTACTGTCGATATGAAATTTATTAAGAGTGATATAATAATTATGGCCTTTGTAAATGTCATAATCACTCATCAATAATATCCACTTCTCATGGACGGAATCAGCTGGAGAAAAAAGCGTTTGAAGTGGCCTTGGAACACAATGCTGAAGGAATGAGAAGTGTCTAATGACGACACTTGAACAGTGGGCGCGTTCATGAAATTGTTATTATTATTATTACACCACTTTATCATTCGTCGCATAGGATAGTCATCGATGATAATAAAAATTAAAAGGAACACTTGATAGCAAGGCATGCCTATGAGTGACTAAGTTTTTCAAAAAGGCAGGCTTGATTTTATTTGGTCTATAAATAATATAATTATTCCCCAACGAATAAATTGATGACTTAATATAAGCTTCAGAGGAGCGCATCTATGTAAATAAGATTAGAGGGTTAACTATGTCTAAAGTAGACCTGATAACAACCCATTATTTATCAGGTATATTCATTATCGGAGGAGATAAATTATTTCGTTTAAAGAACCATCGTAAGCTAAAATGCTTATATTATAGTTTTACTATGCATTATCATTGATTTTTATATATAATCTTATTTCTGAACTGCGAATTAAACAAAACCATCATAATTTGATACATAACATCCATAAATAATATTTATTTAACATCCTTTAGCTTTTTATATCATAGTTTTTAAGCATTGTAAAACAAAAACATTGGCCATAAAATAAGTCCTTTGAATATGATTTGTAATGAGGTGATTGAGGGAATATTTTTGATTTGAAAGCCCATATTTTTAAAAGACACTATACTTTTAAAAATGATACAATTCTTATGTCTGAGTTGAATTTCATATTTCAATTGCCACAAGTTATGTGATTCCTTATTTTATAATGTAAAAAGTTGTAATATTCATTCACCTTTCTTTATATTCCAAACACATTCTAGTTAAAAGCCCCAGTGTGGTATACTAATAAAAACGAGCCAAAAGGCTATTTTTTAAATATCTCTCTTTTTCATTACACCAATAATATTCTAGTGAAGAGTCCCATTTTCGTATCTTTAATGAAGATTGACCAAATATTTATCATAAAAATATGATAAAAAGAGGCTCGACCGAACTTCGAGAAGGTGATAGATAAGCGGGCAACCATCATGATGCAATCCACAATTTATAAGGTATTAAGTCATCACTTTCTGTTAGGTAAGGTTTTGCATTCTATATACCTTGGTTTTAGGTAAATCATGGCCGTCAAAGGGAAAACAATGTTGCAATGTTAAAATTCCCCTAATAATCGAGGCTTCAGGTGAATATTTATGGTTATTTCGGATCTTTGGGGGGGGGGGGGGGGGGGGTGCTAACTTTAACATAGCAGGTGAGTCCCTTCTGCAAGTTAAGCTATATTAATAATAGAATATATTATATAATAATATATAGATAGATATATATAACACCCTATTAATGTATCTTATCCGCCGACATATAGGACGATGTCTCTTAGCACTCAAAAGCCAGAGTTCTCATGGTTTTTTTAAAATTATATGTTGACCTAAATGTTCGAACCAAATGGGATGTTCATAATCAAAAATTTACATTGAGAAAACTGGAAATGGAAATAAATGGCTTTGTTAAGTTTACCATGGTAATATTCTACTCTCATAAATTCATAAATCTTTTTATTCGTTTTTTATTTTAAACTGAAACATCCTGAGTATTTAACTATGTTATTATTTCACACATCTATATCATTAAAATGTTCATAATAGTTGAATAAAGTTTTGCAATTTTTGAAAAAAAAAGTTTTTTTATGATTGACCAATCTGATAAGATTGAATGGTTTACATATCGCAATTTTGGATGCTAATAGTGATAACAGGTAAAAACATATGACTTGAGTGTATAACATAACGAGCTGCTGGCTTAAATTGTATTTTTTCTTGTTAATAAGTTTCAGGATTCCCAATCGTAGATTTCATAACATCAAAAGGAACTAAACTAATAAATATTATGAAATATACCAGTCCTGTGGATGTTCTTTTTAAGCAATACCTGAATAGGACCTCCTGTGGCGCAAACAGCCTTGATTGCAAAGTGTCCTTATCATTAAAAGGTTTGTTTAAATCAAATAACATTCCTTTTCTTAATTTTTTAAATTATATTTACCTTATGGCTGTTGTTATTGATCATATAAAATACTGTTCAAAATATGTTCACACAAAAGAATCCTAATTCCTTGAAAATGAATTGCACCCCTCTTCTTCCGTTTTTAAGGATATAACCTAGATTTTTGAGTTTTTTAATATCTATATCGCCTTCAATCGATAGATTTGTTCAGAAATAGTTTATGTAACGCTACTGGTTGAACAAACTTGCTAAAAACTACAGTTTATATTTTTTTCTACTGAATCCTAGCTGATATTACTCGATAATGGACATTAATCAATTTCAACAATCCCTTTTCCACACAATATACATTCTGTCAAGAAAGTACCGGGAATTGTCGATTAAAAACAACATTTTTACATTTAATCATCAAAATTTATTGGGTCGCCTTCAAAATAGGCTCCATTTGCTCCAATACATCTATGCCAACGGCACTTCCAATCATCGAAACATTTTTTATAGGCGCTTTCCGGGATGGACTTTAGCTCTCGCGCCGAATTTGTTTTATGGCTTCAATCGACTCAAAACGGGTGCCACGAAGGGGCAATTTTAGTTTTGGGAAGAGGAAAAAGTCGTAGGGAGCCAAATCCGGCGAATACGGTGGTTGCTGAAGCACGTTCGTTGAGTTTTTGGCGAGGAAGTGAGTCACAATCGTAGCTCGGTGAGAAGGCGCGTTATCGTCATGCAAAATCCATGAGTTGTTCGCCCACAAATTTGGTCGCTTCTTACGGATACGCTCACGCAAACGTTTCAAAACGCCTAGGTAATACTCCTTGTTTACCGTCTGACCCTCTGGAACGAATTCGTAGTGCACCACACCACGGATATCGAAGAAAACAATGAGCATCACCTTCATTTTCGAGCGGCTTTGGCGTGGTTTTTTCGGTTTCGGCTCATTTTTTTTCACCCATTCCGATGCTTGCTGGCTTGTTTGCATATCGTACTCGTAGACCCAGGTCTCATCACCATTATAATGCGTTCCATGAATGTAGAATCGGAATTACAGCGATCCAGCATATCTGAAGCAACCTGTTCGCGATGACGTTTTTGAAGAAAACTCAGCTCTTTCGGTACGAGTCGTGCGGCCACCTTTCTCATGCCCAAAATATCAATCAAAATCATACGTGCGGACTCGTGGGATATCTTAAGATCATGTGCTATCTCTCTCAAGCTGGTACGACGGTTTTCAAGCACCCTTTCCTTAATTTTATCGACGTTATCTTCGGTCGAAGCCGTCGATGGGCGTCCGGAACGAGGCAAGTCTTCGACCACTTCACGACCGTCCTTGAAGTCTCTGTACCACTGATATGCACGAGTTTTCGATAGAGCATTATCACCAAAGGCCTTTTGCAACATTTTCAATGCATTGGCACACGAAAATTCATTTGCAACACAAAACTTTAAACAAATTCTTTGCTCAACGTAATCACCCATAGTAAAAAATCGGCACGCACTACTGACATCGACTGACTTAAACAGCTGTTGCAAATACACTAGTTGACAGATCCCGCTCAAGCTTGGCATAGTAATTAAGGACAGTAGTACCAACCTAGGAAAAAAAAATTTTACCTGCCTCATTGCCCCGCCAGATTTAAATCGACAATTCCCGGTACTTTCTTGACAGAGAGTAGATCGAAATATCTTATTTCTGAATATGTTCCAATTTTTATTAATTAATTTATTTGAATATAATATCATTTAACATAATTCAGAATGTATCTTTTTGAATGAATGTCACCTATCCCGAACTCTTTCATGAACAGGCACCGTTGCATCACGAATCCAACTCTTTCAGCATAACAACTATCAAAACAAGGGAAAAAAGAAAAGAAGAAAGAAATAAATAAAGAAAAAGGAATGGAATCAAAACAAAGTATTAAGAGTGACGTAGAAAACTGACATTGTTCATATCCAGGATGTCGTCTTCGGAGTCCTCTTTTCAGGAGCGCATGGCTTCTCGTATGACCAAGCTGAAGGATCTGCATCAGAAGCGTAATGAGGCCCGGCAATTGAACCGCGTGGAAGTCGTGGAAGAAGATCGACGTCTCAAGGAGCCGAAATCCGCTGAAGCACGAAACGAAGAGCTCAATATATTCTTGAAGTAACGATCAGTGTTATAATAATAGGGATAGGGTCAATTCAGTTTATTACTTTAAGAAGTACTCCCAAGATGAACTGCGACTCTTATTAAAGCTCAAATGGTCTCATGGTTAGATGCTTAATAAAAGCTTGTCCAGAAATTTGTCTTTAACTGAGAAAATATCGTTTTATTGGTAGTATTACATATCTCTAATTGGATGGAAATTAAACTTGGTAACTGATGGGGTTTGACCTATGTCGCTGCTATGACGAAATAGACATATTCCTAAAGTGGATGAAACAAAGAAAATAAGTTGAAGCATCAACTCTTAAGAAAGAATAGAAAATGGAAGAAATTATCAAAAAGATTATTAAGCCCCAGTGACGTCGTTTTTATTATACATAACATTGGATAACGATATCTCTTGGCATTCATTTTTAAATTCTCAAGACTATATACTTGTTACATTTTAACACACATTTTAAGTACCTATTGTTTTCAAGGAGCTGCTCTCTCCACTCAGAGATTTTTTCTTCTCGTTGCATATCCAATTAGATCGGCGAATGAAAAAATTTATTTCTAGCTTGATAAATCAGCTATTTATAATACATTTATTTGTATCCATATCTCATGGATATCTACGATAGAGAGTATAAAGTCCACGACTGATATTTATTCGCTCTCCGTTGTTGGAGACAGCGACATAAATAATTTAAGAGTCACGTGGACTCTATTGGTGCTCAATATTATCACTGATATCTACTCATGCTAAGGGAACATCCGTGCTTTTATATCTCCTTTTATTTAAAACAATAACATCCTTCTCGAGTACCCAATCTTTCCTTTTGAGAACCTTTCATTTCAGTTAAAGTAATAAAAGTGGTGCAAATAAAGAATAATCCTTAGTGTGAATTCACTTAATTTGTTCATGAAGTGATGAAGTTTATTTTGAATTTAACTTTCCTGTCATCCTTCAATGCTTTGTATATATATAATACAATAATTGTATTATGTCTAATAAACAACTTTCCATGTATTCAAAATAGTATCACTCTTGTTCCAATTATAATATATAATATATATATATATATATATTATATATATATATATATATATATATATATATATATATATTAGTGCGGGTCATACTTTTTTTTTTTTGAAATTCAAAAGTGTGTAGTGGGATTTTGCTGTGGCTGGTAGTGGGGAATTCAAATATGATATTATTTTTTTAATTGGATAACCCCTAGCTACATCTATTTCACTTTGAAAATTGGTAAAATGGCGTTTTTACATGATTTTTCTCTGGCGGGTCTTCCTATTTTTTTTTCTTTCAAAATCTACAATGGGGGTGTTTTTGCACCGTACTTGTAATGTGTAATCCAAATATTAATTATTTATTTTGATGGGTTAATTCTAAGAACAGTAAATTCTCCTTTAGAAATCATGAAATTGGCTATTTTTCAGCAAAAAATCTGCTAACTTTGGAAAAGGAGACTAGGGCTTTTACTTTGAAATACTGTATCTTATTTAGTAATTCCCTGTTGTGTTGAGATACCAGTGGAGGCCATCTTATTTACTGCAGTTGTTGTGGTCATATAAGTTTGAACAAGTTGGACATCTTTTCCCATCAATCTTCTGTGAATGGGAATTTGCCTTTACCGGTAAGTACATGTTTTGATGAGTAGCTTGAGGAACAAAACCATTATATTAGCATTTTATGTTGTATCCTTCTCAAGAATTAGCTAGTTTACCACCTCAAAAATATCTAGCTAGCTTGTAATAAGTAGTGCATAGCTAGCTAGTAGTAAGTAAGTAGTGGCTTGTTAGCTTGACGTATATTAGTACTAATCATGTAGCTAGCAACTACTTTTAATAGCTGTCTTAAAGTTAAACTTAACTTATATATTCTTCTTTGCTTCATTCCATAGTAAACAAGATGGCTCAAGTAAGAACAAGATCCCAGTCAAGTTCTCATCTGAATGCCCTTGTTGGCTCCGGACAGGAGCTGTTGGTATCAGAATTACCTACTTTGAGAGACATTCTAAGGTATGGAATCTGGTTGAGGGAGCAGAATGACAAGGACAGAAGGAACTACACACTAAGCCAACTGGTGGACAACATATATGATGGTGTGATTCGTCAGTGGAGTAAGGCTAATGCTCTTTTCATGCCACCTGTGATTAATGCCAAGATTACCATTCTCCTTAAATTGAAGAGGATCTGGATCCAGGCAAATAATTTTTCCTTTGGGAAGGGAACTCCAGATTCCAAGGAACGGTTCAATGTAAAATTGGACAAATTATTTGACATTTTGAATTGCCAGTGTCCTATAACAAGCTGTGTTGAGGCAGGCTGCGAGGGCTGTGAGAGAGAAGCCCATATCCAGTGTTCTTGTCCGAGAGAAAAGAAGATTCCTCAGATTGATCTGGTCTACATTAAGGGTCAGAGAGAGAAAGTTGGTAGTAAAGGACCACACCAACTCGGGACTCCTGACGCGACTGAGCACAAGAAACTTGTGAAGAAATTAGAGAGGAAGGAGAAGGAAAAGAAGTTGGAGAAAAGAAGAGCACAAAGGGAGATCATGGAGGATGTGAAGAGATTTCTGCCAGATGATGAAGAGGACCTAGAATTAGACAGCAGTGTTGCTGACGAGTTTCTTCCTGGCACCAGCCATGAATCAGGAGCATCAGCCAAAGTACACAGAAACTACGATGACATAACAAATATTGCCTTGGCTAGCATAAGGTATGGCACTGGACTAAGGGCAACGGCAGCAATTGCAACTGCTGCACTTCTTGATGCTGGAGTTATCACTGAGGATAACCCTAGTAAGGTGATAGACAAGAACAAGGTTGGGAGAGCACAGGAGAAGTTAATGAAAGAGATTGGGGAGGACTTTGAGAAGAAATGTAGAGAGGAGGGGTCGATCTCCTGCATCCTCTTTGATGGACGGATTGACATGACAAATGTGATCATGGAGGCTGAGGGCAGTGAACAGTCCTATATGGGAAAGATCAAAGAAGAGCACTACAGTGTCGCAAGTGAGCCTGGGAGCAACTACTTGTTCCACTTCACTCCAGAAAAGGCAACCCAAGAAGAATCCCATGCTGAACAGATAGCTAAGGTTATCTTTGAATGGCTGAAGGAGAGGGGTTTTGACAAGACTGTGTGGGCCATTGGAGGGGACTCGACTAATGTAAACACTGGTGTCAGAGCTGGAGTGATGCGAAAGCTGGAGTTACACCTCGGGAGAAAACTGGTCTGGTTGGTGTGCAACTTGCACACCAATGAACTTCCCCTTCGCCGTCTCATCATTGAGCTTGATGGCCCGACTCTCTCTGACAACAAATTGTCTGGGCCGATCGGAAAGATGCTTGATTCAGTTACAGACTTGGATATCAATCCAAACTTCAACTGCATCTGTGTTGGCCCTCCACTTATCAAACTGCCTGATGAGGTCATCCAGGATCTCTCAACAGACCAACACTATGGCTACAAAATAGTCTGTGCGGTCAGGGAAGGAGTACTCCCTGCAAAACTGGCTCTGTTGGAGATTGGCCCAGTGAATCACAGCCGCTGGCTCACCACAGCTAACAGATTTCTCAGACTGTGGGTGTCAAAGCATGGACTTAGAGGAAAGAACCTGAAAAATCTGCAGCTCATAGTGGAATTCATCATCGGTGTGTACTATCCCTGCTGGTTCAATGCCAAGGTCAAGCATTGCTGGATCAAAGGGCCTAGGCACATTTTATTCCAGCTGGACTGCCTCAAGTCACAGAAAAAGGAGGTGCTTGACCTCGTAATGCCAACTGTGAGAAGATCTGCCTGGTATGCTCACAGTGAGATGCTCATCCAGGCACTGCTGTGCTCTGAGGACCAGAAGGACAGGATCAATGGGGTGGAGAAGATCCTGACAATCAGAGGAGAGGGGGATCCAAATAGCCAACTTGGGGACTCCTCGGTCAGAATGAGGAAGACACCGGAGATCAATACAGAGGCCACCAGCATCAATGACCTCATCAGCTGGTCAGATGGAGTATTAGAGCCACCCCTTACCTGCTCCTTAAGCACCTTGGAGGTAAAGGGCTTTATCAACAGTCCAATGAAGGTGCCCAACTGGCCATGCCACACTCAAAGCATCGAAAGGGTAGTAAAAATGGTGACAGAGGCTTCAGCCAAGTATTATTCCCAGGAAAAGAGGGATGGTGCCATCAGGGCACAGGAGGCCAGCAAATGATGTGCAAGTTTTGTTCATGGTTCAGGTTAATAAATATGTTAATGTAATACTGTGATATTATGTTGTCAATATGTGTATGAATATTATTCCTTTGAAGATTGCAGGGCTGTGGTACCACAAAGTCAAATTCCCATAAAACGGTAGAAAACTGATGGATTAGGATGACAAATGTATTGAAACCAAGATTACCTCTAGTTGCATCTAGTATCTATAACTGAAGCAAATATAATCCCAAGCAACTTTCCCAAGAAAGGTACAGAAATAAACACCCCAAAAAAGTATCCCATATAAGTTGAATTATCTGGAAAAATGACTGATAATTCGAAAATGTACCTATTTTTAAATGGAAATTGATCTAGAATAGAATAATCCTATCTTAAAAAATCTTTCATTTTTGAATTCCCTACTTAAAAAACAATAAATAAACACCTACAATTTTTTGGTTTGAGAAAATAAAAAAATATGACCCAGAGTGGAAAATAGCACAAAAATCCCCATTTTGCCAATTTTCAAAGTGAAATAGATGTAGCTAAGGGTTATCCTGTCACAAAAAAAAATCATATTTGAATTCCCCACTACCAACCACAGCAAAATCCCACTACACACTTTAAAATTTCAACAACAAAAAAAGTATGACCCGCCCTAATATATATATATATAATTAGAATTCCGCTCCTTCGTCTGTTTCCCTGACTCCCCCAAAGAATTCATTAGGCTTTGACAACATTTTCTGTGAATAATTTAGAGGGCTTAGGGACTAATGTTTTAATGACACTCTCGGAAAATTATTAGTCGCCATATTTATTTATTCTGCCAAAGCGGCTTTTGCAATTTCTTATCACTGCCAAGTTAGATTCGGAAAACATTTTCCGTGAATGACTTTGTTTTTGAGCCTTTGGTTAGTATTGGAAAATTCGTTTTCCATATGTTTATTTTATGGAGGAAAAACTTTTTTTAAATGGGGCGCGGCAAATTTGGACACAATTTTATGTGGAGGATTTTTGATTGCTAAGAAAGATTTGTCACGAAAAATTATTAAATATTCAAAATCGTTTATTTTTTTGGTTTGATACTCTGACTCTCCTAAACACTTAGTTATTTGTACATTGATCAATATTTTCTATTGCTAAGTTTGAGGTCAAAGTGGATGATACTCCATGAAAATCCCAGACAATAACGGGACGCATCCGCTAGTTTACTATATAATTATATCGTAACAAATTTATTTATTGATAATATGGGGAAAACGTTTATGTCAAAGACATTCTCTTTTGTACTTTCTATGAACTCGCCATCCAAGCTTTAAATATATAGAGGGTGTCCTCCCGGCCCTTATAAAGGTTAAACACCTCTGCTTGCATTGCTTATAAAGTTTATTTATGGAAGAAAAAGCAATGCAAGTATTAATAGGACGGTCAAATAGTAGGAATGCAGTATCAGAATTTGGCAATAATGTATTTATTTATTTTCTTATTGAAAGATGTTTTTTTTTTACTTTAAAAATTGAATATAACCCGGAAAAATAATCTAAAATACAATTTACTTGGGCAAGGTAGCCATTTTTTAAAGGCAGATTTAAGGAAATGATAAATGAGTCAAATAAAGAAACATATAATCGCTATGGGAACAAGATCCTAAAGCCAAGAAATCAAATATTTGTCTTGTTAATTTTTTTTAAGACGACAAGAAAAAAAGAGAGCTTATATAATAAGCACAGAAAATAAGGAAGAAAGTTCTAATCGAATATTGAGGGATTTATCTTTATTTCGGAATTTAACAATGCTTTGTATTCCAGTATACAAGAATAATATTTGTTTCCTGTAAGGCAAGGCTTATAGAAACAAAAGTAATGCTTTGAATACCCTTTTATGACGTGTTACAAAGGAAAATAGGTATATTTGTGTCCTCACTAGAATCAATGAATGTATATTGAATACCAGGCACGCTTATTGTATTTTTTCATGTATAGAGAAACGTCAGCCATTTTACTATTGTTTTGATGTCATCAAAAAGTTTATTGTAGCAATATATTTTTGATGAAGTAATATTATTCTTCCCGCTTGCCGTTGTGACGTCATTAAAAAACACCGACAAGCGAAAGACCAGCTCCTTTGGCAAGATGGACGGTCCTTGTTATTCAATAGTCCTTGTTTATTACCACTTTTACAATAAAAAAGGTAGATTATAACGGAGCTAAGTATCTCTAAAGAGCTTCATTTTATTTCACAGCTCACTTTTATATATTTTTTGGCTTTAGCATATATATCACTTCAACTCATATGTGCCTTTATTATGTTAGACTATCCATTTATCCATTCACATGTTGGAGGGTTAGATTAAATTTGTTCACATTCAAGACCAGAGTTCACAAGCTCAAGACCCATACCGATACGTAAAAACTCCACTCTAAGATTAACTGAAGGATTTTTTAAAATTTATTACAGTATTCACCGCATAATCGGGACAGGTTGGGAGTAGCAATAACGGCCCCTTTAAGCGGGGTGCCCGATTTCGCGATGAGCTCTCCCCACACACTCACGGCATCATCAGTTCTATTTAAAAAAGAATTATGAATAAAATATTAAAACAACTGTGAGACAAAGATTGACATCCAATGCACCCTATTAACATTTGACTGCATCCAACATCATGATCATGGCAACTTTTTTCATTTTGTTGTTTGCATCCCTCACATTAAATGTATTAGGCCAGTATTATACAAAATAAAATGTCAGATTCACTTTGGGGTAAAGAACGATTCTAGAGTACGTTGTTTTTTAGCATTTGCCACTTGCGTATATACGACTGATTCAATTTGGAGACCATCGTAGAAGTTCATGAAGACAATTTTCCTGAATGAACTGACGGAGAAGATTCATCATTAGCACCTTCTCCCGGCTTGTTAATGGTCGTATCTCCTCAGGCTCAACTTCGTCAACCTGGTCAGTGAACACCCTGCACTGTTCTCTCGTGCCACTTCCAACAGTTCTTCATTAGAGAGCTCTCCACTTGTTTGGAGATCTTCTTCTCTCTCCCCCCTCATTTCATTTCAATGACTGACACATTTCGTGTATAAATCAAAGATCACTTGAAAAAAATGTGTCCCGTTTATCAGAGGCTTGCGCCCGATTATCCAGTAAAAATGACGTGCACTGGAAGTGTTTCTGGGAGGCGTATGTCATTAAGCGAGGTACCCGATTATCGGGTGCCCGATTATGCGGTGAATACTGTATCATAACAAATTTTCCTTCTCTGGTCCTATTAGACGCCTCAGGGAGGGGGGGGGGGAGAGTTATCAACTAAAAATTTATACACGATACTGAATATGTGACAACTTTAAAAACCATCTTATTGAATATTTTGGCACACTATAGGATATAAAAGGTAATAAATATTTAGTTCGCGAGTTGGCCAGCATAAGATATAACATATTTGTCCTTGTGAAACCACACTGCTCTTAAAAACTAATGCAACAACAGTAGTTAAAAAATCCAAGAAGTTGTCTCCAAATGAGTCCAATTGATTTCATATTATTTACATGTTTTATTTGACACATTGTTTTACGTTATGAAATATAAAAAAACCCTCTTTATTTAGTGTATAGAAACATTTACACAATGTTTGTTTGTGTTTTTCACTTCCATTTATTATAAGTTCAATCAATAGGTCAATAATGCATGACTGATCCTTAAGAAGTACATTGAGTTCATCCCATATCTCTTTCGCTATTTTTATAATCATTACATTTCTTGATGCTTAAAGCAAGGTTTGATATTAGCAAGAGGAGTGAAAATGGGAGCTCGATAGCGTGCGTGCTAAGGCTGTGTTCAACTCTCAATGTTGGGGGCGCAGGTTCGAATCCCGAGAGGGGATGGTCATTTTTGGTCTACCTCATTGATAAGATCCTAGGTTCGATAGACTAATTATAATGCTATATGCTTATTTATATCCTATCGGATGCAATTCTATCGAACCATATAGGCAAAAAAAAAAATAATATATATATATATATAAATCTTTTTCTCCTATTTTTGTCTTCAAATATGCTGGACATAATATATCACTTTGTGAATATTTCTCTTTGTATGTCGGCATATATGACTATTTTCCCTTGTGCTTTCATTGACTAATTCGAGCTTTTTGCTTTAAATTGAATGCGTTGTTGCCTCAGGCAAGCTCTATAATAGAAGATTTATCCATAATAATTCATTCTTTTATAATGTCATTGCTCAAAGTGTTCAAGCTACATAAATTAAGGTCCAAAATAAAACTGTCAGCGAATTTGGATGCCTTTAAGATATACGCAAAATATAGTTATCTCTTTGATTGTATTGACGTATTGAAAAATGATGGAGATCAAAATAATTCGAATCAAGAAGCCTAAGGAATTACATGCTTTTCGTTCGTACTTTTTGTTTCATCAACTATTAGCTCTACTATTCAGTAGATATATGATGAGGTCAATGAGCTCCAATCTTATTTGGCTGATTTAAAAACTAAAAAAGTAATTTAAAAAATTCCGTTTTCTGGCATTTTAATGACAAAATAAATTAATATTTGGCTTCAATGAGAGAGTCAATACGCATAAACGGAAAACTAAGGCTTATTAATATATATATATATATATATATATTAATGTGGTTTCGGTCCGAAAGTACTAGACCGGTCTAAAGTAAAAAAATACAAATTAAACTCGGTCTATTGACCGGTCTTCACATTTGGACCGATATGTATCGGTCTGATTTTGTACTTCGGTCTGTATCGGTCCATTTTATATTTCGCTCTGTATCGGTCCAATTTGTATATTCCAGTCTAAATGAGTTTTTGTTGTTTTTTCATAAGTATACGTTCCGCTTTTTTATTGTCATGTATGTGTAAAAATTAATATACCCATTATATTTTCACATGTAATCAAGAGAACCGTTCTCTCGTAATCATACGATTAGCATGGGTCTGAGCACTGAAATTCCCGTGAGCACGGTGCACACATGATTGACGTGTCTGAACTAACAACTGGTACTGCCGAGCTTAGGAATATTCGCTCGAGCCATTTGACAACATACCTACTAAAGTTAAAGGTTTTGTCGTTCAGATCGTGAATCTGTGATGGCCTAAACGAAATACTATGTCGG
>CP045899.1:11870140-11892440 GCA_013387185.1 Caligus rogercresseyi
TTACCCAATAAATTGCTAATTCCCTTTACAATGAAATATATAATATGAAGGAAACTCAACAAGTAGTTATAATCAAGAATCGGAGAGGTTCAGGATGTAATTAAGTACTTTTTCCCTACTCATAGTTGTATCTAATGATAAAAAAAACAGTGTCATATTTTATGTGTAATATAAGCTAAAATTATAACAAAGAAATAAATCCAATTAATTTTCTCCATTAATAAATCTACTATTTTTTATGAGTAATAAATAATTTTATAAAAACTATATTGATGTCAGGGATTTAAATAAATCCGGCAATTTTTTAGAAGAACATTGCTGCCCTATAGGCATAGAAAGCGGTAGTATTTTTTAATTCAAAATATACAATATTAATTTAATAACTCAAATCGATGAGTTATTAAATGAATAAAGATATAAATGACGGCTACTCTTATATTTGAAGGCTTGAAGTCATTCAATGAGGCTGCCTAAAATGATAATATTTAGCTCTTCCTAGCATAATTTTTTTTAAATATTAATTTTGGTATTTATAAGTTGAATAATCCCTTAGTTATCATTATGTTATTGCGTTCAGTCTTCTTCATTGAAACATCAGTGCTGACGCAATAAAGATATACATGAACCTTGAATAAAAGTGTCGATTAATTTGGTGATATTATCTGATTTTATCTAAAGAATCGTGGGTTAAAAAATAATACATACTAGAACATATACATAAGCCTAAAATTATTCGCATAATAATTGAGTTAGCTGCGTACCAAGGGCTTTATTTTCAAATGTATTAAAAAATAATAATAATCGCGCTCTATCCTTATCATTTCAGAGGAAGAAACGCGTCAATAAATGCCTCGCAGAAGGTAAGGACACCCAACCGAGAGAAGCTCCGTCACGTAGGTGCAGAGGATGCCGCACGAGAGGCCAAGAAGTCAACCGGAACCCAGATCAGGGTTTAGCTCCTATGAAAACGCAAGCTTCCGCAAATACGAAAGCCTCGTCAAGTCCCAAATCAAGCCCGACATGGAGCTCTACAATGCTGACAAGGCACGCCACGGTGAGGATGCCTTCTATGCACGTCGAGGGGCCTTCGTCCATGGAGTCCACAAGGACACCCCAGAGGGCCCTCGAGAAAAATGGCACTTGATGTAGAAAATCAATCAAGAAGAGAGAAAAATACTCACGGCGACGCAACTTCAACGATCGCGGACATTGACTTTATCAACGAGAGAAACATGAAGTTCAATCAAAAGCTGGAACGGTTCTACGGAAATACACCAAGGATATTAAGGATAACTTGGAGAGAGGAACGGCAGTTTAATAACTATATTTATTATTATTATAAGTATAACAAAATTGTGTGTTGTGGTTTGTCTTCACGTCGTTTACTTCGAGGTCGAAATGTTCATCCTTTTGAATCCTTCACTTCATATAGAAACATGTTTATCCTTGCCATGCGGCAACAATGATACTTATTGTAATCTTTATTATTATCATTAATTATAACAAAGGGGGTGTCAGTTACATTCACAAATTTTTGATTGAAATTGCATTATTGTTATTATAGAAATCCAATAAAATCAGAGTATAATTGGACTTAGTGATTTTCCTCATTTAAGTTTTACGGGGTGGGAAGGGTTGATAGATTAAGGAAATAATTATTTAGTGCGTGAATACTCATTTATCATTGTTCATATGAATATTCTTTGCGATATATATATATATATATATATATATATATCAGACTGGTTGATTTATCGTTCATTTGCGAACGATGAACGACGAACGACAAAGTTTTTTGACGAATGATAAGGAAAATTCCTTGTCGTTCGTTTTTGGCGCCAAAAAAAGACGAAGATTTTAATTTTCATGGACAAATTTCCTTTCTAAATAAACGTCATCACTTTTTTCAGAAATTTCTCTCTAAAAAAACGTCAATTTTTTCAGAATGGCAAACGACAAACGAACGACGAACGATTCAATTTAAAATTAGCGACGAACGACAATTTTTTGCGAACGTCAACAAGTCTGATATATAAATATAATGTGTGTGTGTGTCGAAGCAGAGATTGAGATCCAGTAGAATCGTTGAATCTCCTGGTAGAGATTTCGATCCTTATCTCTTCTAGGAGAAATGAGGACATAAATATGGAGATCATATTTGTATTATGTTTTGCGTAAAAAAAACAATATCCATGATGACGTTTATTTACTCTTATTATTCAAAATTTATTGGTGGAGTTTACAAGAAGGGAGTCATTATCATGGTATTTATATCTTTATTACTATTTTTAAATATTGCATTTTCATGAACAAATAATGTTTCAAGTTGTTTAGTGAGATTTTATACGGAAAATTAAGGTACGCTTTAGTAGGAAGGAATTAAAAAAATCCATAGATAGCTCTCTATGTGATAAATATTTGGTATGATGCTTGTGAATGAATAGTGGAAAAGGGGGGGGGAGGGATAAAGAATCATGGCGGCGCATTGCCGCAGGCCTGGGACCTCGGTACTCGTACCCCCCCCCCTCTTGTTATCATCATCTCATACATTATTTCACTCTATTAAAAAATTAGTTGCTCAGATGTCATCGTCACTGTGACTTGTCATATTTCTTTATTATATCAAATCGAATTTCTTCTTGGCAAAGCAGTTGAGTTACCATCATGCTACCCTGGTGGTTTCTTCTGGTCCTAGGGTTCCTATGCCCCGAAGGAGTTCAAAGTATAGTGAGTGCTCCGTCTGCACAAGAGTATCTAGGGCGCTATCAGTTCTATAGGTATGTAAAACTTTTATATCTTAATTCTCAACCTTTTTATAAATTATTTTTTACATTTAGCCTTTTTAATTAAATAAAAGGTTGATGTGAAGTTTTAATCCGAAATTATATTAATATGGCTGGTAAGAGCATTTTAATACTTTAATATATAATTGCTTGGGCAGTTGTTTTTGTTTTAGCCCATATGGTTTGATAGAATTGAAGTATTCTTGTGGATATAAATAAGGATATTAGCGTGTAAATTAGTCACTCGAAACTAGGATCTTATCATGAGGTTGGCCAAAACTGACCTTCCCCTCTTGGGAGTATTCGAACATGCGTCCCCAGCATTGAAAGTTGAGCTCTCTTTAACGCACTGAGCTATGGCACTCTCGAAGTTAATCATTATCGTATATATTGATGGTGATCAAAGAGCTGTAAATCTTTTTAAATAAATATATATTCCTATACAATTCTCCTTCATCAAACATATTTTTAGATTTACCAGCCGTAAAGTTAGGTTTATCAATCATTATAAATATATAGAAACAAAGTCTGGTATTTGGAAAAAAAATATATAATTCGTAAAAGGTTTTTATTAAGTTTAATACATAATTTTATAACCAAAGACATAATTTTTCCATTTATAACATCATCATCCATTTTAATCGAAAAAAAAAAATATATGGCATGGCTGGCAAATAAAAAAATGATTAATTTTGGTATTAAATATCTCACTCATTCATAATAATTAATAAATATAACAAATAACTGGTTAATATGATATCATTTTTTAATAGTATTGTCATGAGTTTTTATCCACAAAATAAGTTTTAAATAAGCTTTCAACATATTTTGAGGGGTTAAATTATATATAAACGTAATTAGCTGCATGACAGAGAAAATTTTCTAGGTTACCTTTATTTGTTGTAATGATCGTTTCCAGAATTAAGTTCACATTGATAAACTTCCAAAAAAGTGGAAAAAATCTATTGTACTTTTGGTAATATATGGAATAAATATAATATCTTTTAATATAAAACAAATAAAGTTTGGGCAATTTGGTTAATAAAGTTTGTATTTGACAAGCTTCCCTAACAGATCCGTATTTCAGTTGACTAATAATTGAGTTGCCGAAATGGAACTTACTGCTGTTGAAGAGTAATAAAAACATTTTATAAATTTATCCTCGTACGCTCAAGAAATATTCTGTTTTTTTTTGGGAATATTGACTGCATCGTTGAATTGAAGTCACATTTAATAATAGTTGATTGTTTTATCTTTAGGGGATGGTCCAATAAACGGAGGCTCCTCATTGTGTCCGGAAGCGACAAGGAGTTACATGAGGTTCGAAAGTCTGCTAGCTATGGTTACCGCTGTGAAATGGCCATAAGAAACCTGAATTTGGGTAGTTATTTGTTATCGTATTAGGACAATAAATTAAAAAACAGATAAAGGATATAAAAAAAGAAAATTGACCCACTGAGAATTTTCCTACAAGAAAATTAATCACATGGAAATATAACCATAAGACTAAATTTACCATAATCCAATAAATAACTTTGCCTCACAGGGCCCTTCAAACCTGTTGATTCTTGTTGTATCATAGAGATATAAAGATATAGAGAGCTTCAATAGCAGAGAAACATCGTTCAGCTATATTCTGTGCCCAATATAAACAAAGTAATTTGATCTACGTCATCGTAAGCTGATCATAGAGATATAAATATTTGTTTATATTGGGCAATATGACGTTTTCTCTGAAGAATCAAATAAACTCTTTATGATATATTTCTATGAACTAAATACATACTTGAGACATCTAATTTTTTGGAGAGACCTCAAGTCTCAGGACCAAAATATAGTTTTAGCAGGCGGAGTTCCAGATCCAAATGGCGATGAATTAAGCCCCAGTATACTATCATTATGTCCAGTGTGATTCAAAGACACTACAACGGTCGGTGGGTTGAACTCTCCATAAGATATAGAAGAGGCTCTTAGAAGCGGAGAGCTCACTAGGGTTGGTTTGATCCCTCGATATACCTTAATTGGGATCGGCAGAATATTAGGGTCCATGTGTATATGTAACCCCAATTGTTGAAACCCACTTTACTATGGTGGGCATGAGACTTCCGAACAAATTACAGCTTATTTGTAGCCGACATTTTAATATCCAACAACTAGGAAGAATTGCCGGCAGAACATTGATAGAAGGTATAATAAACCCCGAATAAACAATTATTATGGTAAACAAATCCCGTTGGTATAGGGTTTAATCCCCAATATACTATGATCGTCGCCAGTAAAGACCAGCCCATTGAACAGTTGTATATCTTCAAAGAAAATACGATTCGTTATTCACTGTGATATAAAGAAGATATCTCGATCAGAGCTGTCATTGATCTGCGATCCGATTCGATTAAAATACGATAAAATAAATTGAGAAATGTTATAAAAAATTTAATTGTTCTTAAAAACATATCTATGAAGTCAACACAATGCCAATTTCCGATCATAATAGATGACGAAAATCCAATGATTTCGATGCAGCATATTATAATATGTTTTCCTTTTTTTAAATATTGAAATAGAGGTCTCTTTATTTCGTTTGTTCATTTGAGTTTCAATGAAAATGGAGGGATTTTTCCTTGTGAAGTTGTGATTTAACGATGGGGATATTTTAGGATATTGTAATACATCACGATTGTATCAGAGATGATCAAGCCGTGTGTTTTGTGGGTATAGTACTATTATAAGAGTGGTGTGTGAGTTTATATCCCAAGGATATATAAAATGTCAGGTATTTTCATGTACATGTTCATGTAATGTCATAATATGGACATTAGGGGGTATTATAGAAACCTAATATTAAGATATCAAAATTTATTCCCCTGCGAAAGTTGCGTCATAAGAAACTAAAAGATCGTAGAAAAATGGATTTGGGTTTGACCCCCCCCCCCCCCAAATTGCGTACAAAGGTTTGTTATGAAGCAAAACTTTTTGGTTATTACTTATTTGATAAAAATTACTTTCACAAAATTTATTTATGACTTTGTTATTTTTTGCAAATTTTTGTCAAATAATATTTAGTGCCAATGAATGAACATAAGTGCTGACGCACCAAACATTTTTTAAATAACGGCTCCTACTACGGTTCTTTTATAGTTTCAAGAAGGAAAAAGAAAAAGAGGATACTCATGTTGATGTTTTTAAATTATTTTTTAAATACGTTTGTTTTCACATCTTAATTTTCATACAGTAACTCCCTCACATGGTTGAGAATATAAATCTATGACGTTGATTATATCCATAAACTTTCGTTCATTCATAAAATTCAAGCTTTTGCTACAGGTCTCCAGGAGCATTACATGAGGCAAAATGTCTTACCAAAGCCAACAGAATTTTAAGATCCTATATTTCACAAAAAATTCCATGTGAGTCTCACATAAAACTTGTAAAATTTATACTAAATTTTTACGCTCCTATATGGTTTCAAACCAAGTTAAATCCTCTTTTTATTGAAGGCTCAAAGCATTATCAATTCGCCATAACTTTATTACAAGAGATTGATGAAAATTTAGCCCTTTCAATAGAAAAAGTACTCTAGAGAAACGCTTTTTTGCCCACCCTGAAAATATATTGCTAGAAGGCCTAACCGATAAATAAATGGAAACAAGAATATTTGCCTTGGAAAAGTTTTGTTTGCAAAAAAGAATATTAAAAAACAAAGAAGTTTTCGACTACCCAAAACTATCAGTTGTAATTATAAGAATTTTTTAAATCTTATCGACTGGTCAAATATAAATGTGTCTGTTCCTCCAATTGTGCCTGAGGAAGATCTTATAAAAGCAAAAGAACATCCTTTAAAAATTAATAAGTATCCTTGCCATTCACAATCAGTGGACAGAGCTGTAAAACTAGTAACGGAGGCATCTGTTTATGGATATAATCAACGTCATAGATTTATATTCTCAACCATGTGAGGGAGTTACTGCATGAAAATTAAGATGTGAAAAGCAAACGTATTTAAAAAAATACCTTAAAAACATCAAAAAGAGTACCCTCTTTTTCTTTCTTGAAACTATAAAAGAACCGTAGTAGGAGCCGTTATTTAAAAAATGTTTGGTGCGTCAGCACTTATGTTCATTTATTGGCACTAAATATTATTTGACGAAAATTTGCAAAAAATAACAAAGTCATAAATTGATCATAGCTAAATTTTGTAAAAATAAATTTTTTCAAAGTAAGTAATAACAAAAAAGTTTTGTTTCATAACGAAACCTTTGAACACAATTGGGGGGGGGGGGTAAGGGGGGGGGGTCAAACCAAAATCCATTTTTCTACGATCTTTTAGTTTCTTATGACGCAACTTTCGCGGGGGGGGGGGTAAATTTGGATATCTTAATATTAGGTTTCTATAATACCCCTAATGGGCATAGCTTGTTTTTCAATATACCTTGGTTGTATCAAGCATGAAACACTATTTGTTATGATATTACATTTTTTTATACTATGGACCGTTTTAGATCAACGTGTACATATGTATGTCGAGTGTTCGAGCAGTCTAAGCAACCAAGTCAGTCACTTAACATGAAGCTATATTTTTGTTTTTGCTCTTAAAATTCCGTTGGCTCTTTTAAGACTTCTACAAAATTAATATCTTCAACATTTTTATAGCAGCATCCTATTAAGTCCAACTGTTGTAAAATACGTTTAGGGCAAAATTAAATTATTGCAATGAAATAAGATCCTATTACACTGAGAAAAATAATTTATAAATTTAGAAGGTGGACTGAGATCAGGACACTTACTTCATTTAGACAATTTTTTAAACAAGCATTTTTATTGCTCTTGTAAGAAAGGGATTTGAGCAATTCATGCTTCATTCTTTGGAATCGCCATCAAGGTTACTTTGTTTGTTTTGGTCGTTGATTTATTTTCTTTACTTTTATGTGTGCTTATGGAAGAGAGGCTAATCTTCTTTATCTCATGGAGCGGAATGACAATAAGAAAGGGCCCTAGGAAAGAATGGATTATTTTTATTTATTCCTCAAATAAATCCCCCTTTGTTATACAAACTTTTCATGAATAAGACTCAATTAAAATACGCAAGGCGGGAAAACATCTTCTCCATAGGAATTATTGCATCATGAGACCTAATAATCATGATGATAAGAGTTTATCCACATACACAACACGGCCATCTTTGTGTCCCACATATTTGAATTACAATGCAAAAAATAATCATTAGGAAATAAGTCTCCATTATTATTATTCATTTCCCTTTAAGATACCAAACAAACAAAAATTATCTGAATGTATTGCGATTTGGATATTTTTTATTTGTTATCTTTTTAATCCTAGTGACTGCTTTTTAATGAATTAATTATTCCAATATTGTCACTATTAATTTAACATACGTCAAGTCTCCCTTTGTTTATTTGCTTGATTTTTAAAAATCAAAGAATCAAAAAAACTAATCAAATAAAAGGGATAAAAATAGGAGAATATGAAAAGAAATCGAAGGCATGACATTGATATTTTCAGGAGATCAAAATAGTATAAGCCAATTTTAATGAAACATTAGCTATTTTAGAAAATAATCGGGCTAAATAATTAAGTGTTAAAAGGCAACAGCTGATTTTAATGTAATTTTTGATACACAGGGAAGACGAGCAAGGAAATAAAATGAATGTGCTCGGAACTTTTATTACTATTAATGATCAAGATAAAATTGGAAATAGTAAGCTCATAAGAAGTCACCATTCACAAGGGTACTGGCTATTTCTCAAAGTTTATCAAGAAATATATTGCAACAAGAATCTGCATATGGAATGTTTAAGTTCTACCCTGTATATACCCACGACTATATTACTGAACACCAATGTTTGGCATAAATAAAAGTTATTTGCGACATTTATAGAGAAGGGCGGACTGACTAAAAGGAGATTCCCACCTCGAGCCAATCAGTGATAGAAAAACCATATATACAGATGTAAAATAAACACTTAATGAAATAAAAAGGTAAACTAGACGTAGGGAGAATATATTGTGCTTTATTCAAGTCCCATGAGCAAATGGCCATTATAATATCAATAATGATACACTCTGATACTATCTGAGTAAACAAGTCATCGTGATATCAACCAATCAGAGTGTGAGGAAACATTTAAATGAAGGCTGTAAATGCCGCCATTTTGGAAAATAATTAAGTAAAGGAAGAAAGCCATAGACACATATTAATAATAATGCTAACGCTGGTTATATTATTCAAACTCATACTAAAATCATAGATTTGCCCCGATATTAGGAATAAAAGACCTCCTGCTGAGATGATGTCGCAGCAGTGCTCGCGGAGCTTCCTAAATGGGTCGAATAACTCGTCTTTACTTACCCTCTTCATTGCTCGCTGCTTCCTCATGTTTTAAACACGTCATTCCGGATAATAAAATGTATATTTATATCCATAATATTGACTTTATTCATTTTAGAGTTGTGAATATTTAAAAAGATACCGATTTCGTCTTGAATAACGAAACAATTCGTACGTACATGATCCTACCTGTAAAGAATAAAACAATTAGTATGTCCGATTATAAATTAGTTAAGCAGTACATCTTCGCTCTTCATTGTCCGCTGCACGACATATTTGATGATGAGGTACCACCAGAGCTGCGACTACCGAATGTAATCGGTATTCGATACTACCGACGGTAGATTTCAAATATCGAACCGATTATACGATATTCGGTAGAAACTACCGAATACTGTACCGATTGGCAATCGGTACGGTATATTTGACAGTATGACATATGTAGCATTCACATAGAGACATAAAGATATAGAGAGCTTATTCCCTTCAATAGCACAGAAGCATTGTTCAACTGTCGCTTTGCCCAAGCGCTCCCTTGTTTGAAGAACTTGAACTTCAAAAATAAATAAACAACTATAACTTATAGTATTTTAGAGCAGATACATAAATAGACATTCAATATAAGCTTATGCTATGCATTGAATACTAGATTACCTGAAAGTGCATTTAATATCGGACAATAAGAGACAGTAAAAAAACCTATAGCCTTCCATTTCCTACAAAATCCAAGTACATATATAATTTATATAAGATTAGTATGTATTGAATTTCAAATAATCTCTAATAAATTATTACAAATGATGTATTTAATTGTCCTTTGTTATAGACTGTCCCATATGAAACGCATATGAAGAAGTAAAAGCAGATACATAAATAAATTCCTCTCTCTTTCTAATTTACCGTACCGAATATCGATCGATACTGTCGATATATAATAAAATCTTCCGAATACCGATCGGTAAATCGTATACACCGAATATCGAACCGGCGGTAGATTTATCTACCGAATCCCAGCTCTGTTTACCACATAACAGTCATCTCTGAGACGATTCACTGTATGCCCTATGAAGTCACGTCGGACACAGCTTTTCTGATTACATTTGTCCAGAGCTGGATTCGGAACAAAAATCTACCGCCAGATCGGTATTCGGTATATACATTCTACCGTTCGGTATCGATATTCTGTAGATTTATTATATGCCTACCGTATCGATTAATATTCGGTACGGTAGATAAGAAAGAGAGAGAAAATTATTTATGTATCTACTCTGTGACTTCTTCATAGCATTTAATATTGGACAATTTTAAGAAAGGACAATTAAGTACATAATTTGTTATAATTTATTAGAGATTATTTGAAATTAATACATACTAATCTTATATAAATTATATATGTACTTCGATTTTGTAGGAATTGGCAAGCTATAGATTTTTTCATTTACTGTCTTTTATTATACGTGGACAGATATTAAATGTACTTTCAGGTACTCTAGTGTTCAATGCATAGCATGTGCAATGTGCATATATTGAATGTATATTTACTAAATATACATTCAATTCAATTATAGAGTAGATACTAAATATAATTTAGTATCTACTCTATAATACCATACATAATCCATTGCAGCTACGTAGCTGTTTATTTAATTTGCAAAGTTCAAGTTCTTCACTCAAGGGAGCGCTTCCACATGTACCTTAGAACTTAGAAAAACAAAACGTTAATTTCATTCAAATATTGGTTATTTTTTTATGAAACAATATATAGTCTACTTCTATCCAAATATCCACTTACGATGGCGTAGTACAAATTACTTTGTTTATGTTGGGCAAAGCGACAGTTGAACGATGTTTCTCTGCTATTGAAGGGAATAAGCTCTCTGTATCTTATATATCTATGTGAATGTCACAAAAGGGATACTTTTAAAATTTTGTAGTTTCTACCGAATATCGTATAATAGGTATTGAAATCTACCGTCGGTAGTATCGACTACCGATTTCCAATCGGTAGTCGCCGCTCTGCATTTGTCTATCCTCCGAGATAATCTCGCGACCCCAAGGTTGATAATGACTGACTTAGAGGTTTTTTCGTGAAAATATACCTATTTCAAGCACCACCATTGTGTGTATTTTGTATACATACATCAGATAATGTGTACATCAATACAGTGTTGAGGGAAAGAGATCATCAAGAGGAGGGGTGTCGTTATCATTGTGGAAGGGGTAAGGGGAAAATATGGTTTGTAATTCTGACTTGCAGTTTCTCCTTGAGAAACAAGGGAGTTATTGGAAATTAAACACCAGGGACAACTTTCCTTCAACTCTCACTCTCGTTCTAAAAAAATATGTATATATGTTCAATACATAAATTTTAAGTTAATTTAGAACTCAAGTTTATTTATACTCACAAATATGGAACGCCAATAATCAAAATAAATGTCAATATATTTTGTAAAAGTAAATCTTCCTAAAGTTAAACCAGCGTATGTGGTTCAGAGGGCTCATTCAAATATTATTTTATATATATGTTCAATACATAAAATTGAAGACAATTTAGACGATTTCAAATATCGATTTCTTTATAATCATTAATAGAGAAGCGCCAATAGTAAAAATAAATGTTAACGTTTCGTAGAAGTTAATATTCCTAAAGTTAAATCAGCGAATGTAACTTAGAGAGGGCTAATTGAAATATTAAATATACAATATAAGTCATATTGGGTATATATCAGCCATTAAAAATAGTTTTTCTATGACAATTATAACATCTAGTCGCATATTGCTATTATATATATATATGAGGTGGTTCAGCAAGAAAGCATTCTAATTGAAAATACCTATTTAAAATGAGAAAACGCATTTTTATGTTTTTTACTTCATAAAAATGACGGCCAAATATTTCAGAAGCATTTTAAGACCAGTTGCGCACGTTTTTACCCATGAATATCATTTTTATTACGATAAGTTAGAAGGATTTTCTTTCTATTGAACTTATTGTTATAGGGTTCAATTCCACATGATCCCTCCGATATGATCCCTCAAAAGATAGTCGCTTTCTTCGTAACCATTTACGAGATTTATTCCTTAGCAATTATATATATATATATTATTAGCAGGCTCGTGAGCGTTCAGCTTTTTTGCGTTCAGCGTTCCGTTTCAATGTTTTTGCGTTCAGTGTTCCGTTAGCGTTCAGCGTTCAAATATTTTAAAAAATAACATTGTGTAATTAGAAAAATGGATGTACTATTTAGGGTTTTTTAAAACAAAATCCGGATCTAACACAGGTCAAAGAGGGTTTTTTAGAAAATAATTTCCAAAAAAGTGATGCGTAGTGATGACGTTTTTTCCGAAAAAAGTCCAAAAAATGTTTGGAAAATTTGAACGCTGAACGCAAAACTCTTTTTTTGCGTTCAACGTTGAGCGTTCAAAAAAAAGTTGTGTTCCGTTCACAAACCTGATTATTAGCAATTATCGGAGCCTGTATTTAACTAATCGAAATATTTTACTAATACAAACGAAGGGAAATTTTACCAACTATATTATAGTGATGGTAACTCATTTTCACGAAAATCTATTTAAAAATGGATTCTTGCTGGGCCACCACATATTACACTCAACGGTCCTTTACCCCTTACTTTGTATTTATTATTTTGTTCTGCGTTTCATATTAAAACGTTGTATAGTATATTGTTATGTCCATTTAACACAGAATCTGTTGTATCCCATTCCATTTAGAATCCCATTTACAGGTTGGTAAATATGTGTAGTCTCCATTGGACTGGAACGATAGAAACCTTCAAGTTAAAACGTGAAAAAGATAACTCAGTGCATTGCAGACTATGGAACGATACTTAATTTAGCAAACATTAACAAATGGAATCCGATAATAATAATAAAAATTAGAGCTTCTCATTTGAAATTATGATTCAGTAATTGTTGGATAAGACTATTGATTACATAATACAGAGGTGTGTATGTTTTTTAGTGATTGTATTCAAATCAAAGGAAAATGGTCATCTTTATATATTGTTGTCAATATGACAGCATAGAAATTTATACTTCTTATACTTTTTAAAATGGATCTAATTAATTTTTGAATGGTTTAGTTATTCAAAAGACATAGGTCGAAACTATAGAAAATAGTACTCTGCATTGCGATTCTTCTTTTTTCAGTGATTGTTGAAGGGAATATAGCATACGAATCGAAATATGTTATGCGGCCCTCATATACATACAAGGACGCGTCTCTTAATTTAATTTATTTGATTGCACAACAGGTTATATATTTCATTAAATACCTATGTCAATTTTGATGTAATCCTTCACATCATAAATCATCATTGCTCCAATTCAAAAGTTAAATATCAACAACTGAACTGAATCAAACACATGATATTAAATGACAATTTTCTCTTCTTCATGACGTTTGACTTTTAAAAATCTCCTTGTCATTGATTCATTATTAATTCTGTGCATTCTGTTTTAAGCACCAATATTTATGTGGAACTTATTCAAGATACAAATTCAAATTTTATGCCATATTTAGAGCTCACCTGGCTCAATATGGTTTACTGTAATTTCATCGCGCGTAAATTCGTCACAGACCTTTTTATAGCCGTTTTTTTTTCGCAGGTAAATACATCGCTATAAATGAAAACGGCTATAAAAAGGTCCGCGACGAATTTACATGCGATGAAATACTGGACACCCTCAATAGCCATTGGCTAAGAAAAACATGTATTACAGTTGTTGCCGATTTAGTTTAATCACTAGACGTGTTATTGATGGTAGTCTAAGGGATTTAGCATTACCTCAGCATATATACAGGGTGAGATTAATGTATGGGGACGAAACGAAGTCTCGTTTTTTCAACGAAATTAAAAAAATAGACAGTTTTAGGCTTGAGGCGTTAGACTAGATATATTTATTACAAAATACTTGTTTTTGCTCGAAATGACCGCCCTTTGCATTCACGATGCCCTTGAACCTCTTGGTACAGGAGGCCGGCTTCAGCCTCGTGAATATTGATTTTTACTGACCTCGACCTCCTTGAAACAGTACCAGGCTTTGTATGCGATACTTTATACGGTAGAAGAGAACCGTTGCTGACTTAACTCTCTTCTTCTAAACTATCAATCTAGGAGCTGTCGCTTTTGGAGGTGATAGCTAGGCATGCTTAAGTTCTCCTTAACTAGTGGCTGATTTAAAAATCCCTCATTTTCTCATTTTTCGGTGGATCTTATTTCCGATCCTCTTGATCGTCTTCGAACTCCACCGGTCTCTTCATACCTTTTTATGGTGGCCCAGTCGAACTTTTTGGAAAACTTTGAGCTCGTTAAGGGCCTTGACAATTTCCCCCGAGTCCAGGCCCTCCTAGACGAACTCGAGGAATGTCGCTCTATTGTATTTTGTTATTAAACGAAAGAAGACACCAAGAGCCTGCTAATCCACTTATAGACCGGATCAAATCAACTTTTTGAGAGCAAAAAAATTGAACGGTAAAGATATGGTCCATACATAAATCTAACCCTGTAAATTAGGCTGTCCCATTTCATTGCTCCAACTTTTTGTCCTAGTCAATTTTCTGCTGTGTAGTGATGAAAAATAAATGGAGAAAGTTTCAGCCTTCAAAGACCATTTTTGTGACTACACATCAACTAAAGTTTAAAAGGTCCTTTTTAGGATTATGGCGATTTTCAAGTGATATTGATATTTTTTTTATGATGACGGTTTTTATATAAATTTTAAAAAAAAAATAGCATAATATTTTTATGTTTATTTTGGCTGTTAAATGGGTCCTATGGGCCCAAAATAGGCATTTTCGGTTTTTACTATATTTTTTTATAGAAATTATTTTATTATGGCAATAAATTACGTAATTATGATACACGTTTCGTGTAATTATCATAAGGATCAAATGATGGGCGTTTGTATGATAATATTGTGCTTTTTTCTAATGAATTCTTATACCATTGCCAAAATAGATCGTTATTTTTACTAGCCATTCTATATATATATCCTTATGATATAGTTTTTTCAATATTTTTTTCCTTACTTTTAAAATTAATTTATAGTTTTTTCAGATGAGTAAAAAATATCAAGTAGCACGTGAAATTTGTTTTTTTCTTTTTTTTCCTTGGCCACAGGGCTTATATTTCAGTATGTAGTATTGAAAAAATCTATCATGAATACATAACGGTAAGCATCAAATTCAAAGGGGTAGCGTTAGAATTGTATAACATTAATATTAAATAACATTATCATATTAGAAAAAACACGACAGCAATGGATTTTAAATAAATATCCAGGTTCATATATATATATATATATATATAATAATATATATATCAATATATATAATATCGTATATTGGGAGGACTTGGATACAGGGACGCGATGGACATCATTTCGAGAGGTTTGTCATCTTTGATTACAATCGCGATTGTTTCCTTTTTATAATAACGTAGTGGACTTTTGTTAAAACCGCATCACATTTTTGGATTGCGCGAGAAGGTGATGCTCTTTCTGATGGGTTTTCATTGATGATCCATGGTAATATATTGAACGGTCCGATATTTTACATCCAGACGGGCATCTCCAGTAAATTATCAGTAGTCTCTATTTTACTTCTTGCAAAGAAACAGTTGCTGCGATCATCTTTGAAAAATTTGCTGGCAATTTCCAGTGAACCAGTCAACTTCTATATATGAACCATTTTTCTGTCGATGTTAAAAATGGATTTTTAACAGCTTTAATGCACTCGCTGGTATTCCTTTGATTTGGAGTCAAAGCTTTGGCAAAATCGATTGACATCAGGGATGTTTGTACTATCGGAGTCTAAAGTGTTTGTAGGGTAAAAGGAACAGAGTCCATAAGTTTCTCTTCTAAAAGTCCATGCTGGGCTTGATGCAAAACTTTTTTTAACCTTTTTATTCATTAACTAAAATAAATGAAAATATTTTGTAAATCGAATTTTGCATTGTAAGTGGTCTTAAATGGGTTAACTTAGCGTTTTTTGAAATAGCAAGCTCTATTTCCTCCTTACTAAGGTGGACTTTAATATTTCGTTGTCTACTTTCGAAACGTAAAACTTGTCTTCTACGGGGCATCTCAGGTTTTGAGAGAAATCTGCTGTTAAAATTCACATCGAGCGCATATGTTCTAGCCTCTACAATCAAAACAAACATATAGATTTGTGAAGTAGTTTGTATCTCACAACAAATAAATTCTGAGTCGCTGGATATTTCTCTATTTATAGGTTACAAAAGACAAGTTTTAAACAGCATTTCGTTTCCTTTCGAGTCCGACGCATTGTAATCTCGAGTGAGTTAGATCCGATATTGCTTCAATTTTATTTTTAACTCTGTAATTAAGATCAGCTTGTCTATTAACTTGGTCTAGTCTAAAATTTAAATCTTGTCGCGTAACATTTCCTCTGGCCAGCTTTTCTGCCTCATTTAGAAGTCTACGTTTTTGTTTGGCTTTTTCTGCACCGGCATTTCTACATATATTTTTAACTTGACGGAATAAATTTTGCATTTCAATAAAAATGTCGTTTCCATTTTTAACTTTTGACTTGACTGTTTCGATTCTCGAAATAATAGATTCATCTACTCCATGGTCATTTACATTCATGGTTTAATTTCCAACGGCCTTTGTGTTTTAAATGCATTGCTCCCAAGTAGCACGTAAAATGTTAATACTTATTTGTATTTTGTAATATAGAAAAATGAAAAAAGATGTTTATCTAAGAAATAGACATGATATGAGATAATGTGAAGAGTTTAATCCAGTCTCATGAAAAATTCCTTGAACATCGATACACAGAATGCGAAAAGATAAATCGAAAAAAGGAGATACAGTTCCAAAAGTTTTATAAGTAGTAAAACAAAATACAGTGCCCTTGATTTCACATGACCGAAAAAGTACACAAAGAAATAGGCGGACAATATTTTATTTCTTGCCGATCAATGAGGACCAAGGCTCTTAGGTATAAGCAACATGGATAAATCATACATGAATTCAGTGAATAGATTATAACAAAGCCTTCAAATAATTAATAAACCTACAAAATTTTCATCGCCGATTCATTTAATTTCTTAAAGTGATACTGAAGGTTATAGTCTGATTCCTCAGATATATCTTAAAAGGAAGAACAATCGCTTCTAAAACAGGAATGTAAATCGGGAGATCAAATAGTGAAAGACGCAGTTTTGTTTAAAAACAAAACATGTCCGTGATCGAGCACATCCACAACTTTTAATGCAAGCTAAAACAACTGAAGACAACATCTCATAGGAATTCTCTCATGTAAAAAATCTAGCCAGAGAATCCCAAGCCGACGAAGTCATAAAAGTTGTTGTATAATTTGATAATAAAGTAAAAATTGATGGACTTGTATTTGAGACAAACAGCTTCAGATACTGGGAGGGAAAGCGGAGTAAACAGCGACCCTTGCTACACCTTGCTTATAGATATCGTGTATTTGAGTGCAATATTTATCAAAGTACAATATCACGACTGATCTAAATCACTAAATATAAATCAACATTCGCGTTATTGTTGAATGCAGGTGTGTAAAGTTTTCATCAACATATAAACCACGAAAACACAATTAATGATAGTTCTAGGTCTATATGTTCTTGCTAAGGTTTTGCCCTCTGGTTAATGTTATGTGATTGGCTAATATTACAAAACTGAGAATATCGGCTGTAGAAGAACAGATTGGATAAACTTTAATTGTGTAATTTTAGGATTAAAATTGAACATTCCGATTATATATTATAAGGCTATTTTTGCCCATTTGATTCAATGGAATTGCATCCAAGCGTGTTTAACTCTCAATGCTTAGAAAACAACTTCGACTCCCGAGAGGGGAATTCTTATAGATCAAACTCCTTAACGAGATCTTAGATTCGATAAATTAATTAATATGCTGTATTTCTTATTTATATCCAAATGGATGCTACGCGATATATTAATGTTGGCAAAACTATATAACTTCAATTTTGTTAATAATTGTTGTATTTGTTCAGATGCGTTCAAGAAATAACTCTTTTTGGCTTGCGAGACATAGGTTTCCCATCTCCGGACTAAAACTTTTATGGTGTTAATTCGCTGCACGCATCTATTATAAACCTTTTTTTTAAGCAGAAGATAATTTTAGACTACACTTTAATCAAAATACTCGATATAGAGAATTCTTCAAACATTTAATATTTGTTACTTTAGTCCAAAATATACAGAAACTCTTCAAACTTACAAATTTCTGTCTTTCTTTTGCAGTGCTTCTTGGTGACAAGCTCTCTCAGGAGATATTTTTCTTTCACAACGAAGACACCCATGGAAACTACATTAGCACTCGGCAGCTAACCCATAAACTAAGAACGGATCTGAGAGGGCATTTGGAGTATCTCTACGAGTTCAAAAGGGGCAATTTTGGGCAGCACTCATTGGATACGATGGGGGTCTCAAGATTTCATTCGATCAGAATCCTAATTTCCTCATTTTATTCGATCGAGTGGATCAGACCCGGACACGCCAAATGGAGACAGTAAAACAAGCGCGTGATAGGATCTCCTGTGCCCACTGATCTTTCTAAGAAAGAGATTTAATACTTGATGCATTGTTAAAACATTTGATCTGCTTATTATACGCTAAAGTCCGTTTTTGTGACTCAATTAATTATTTAGATGAACTTATCTAGCTTTGCTAATAAAGTAAATAATAATTACCAAACCATAGTTGAATGATTCATGATTTAGTTAGAATGTGAGGACATATTTCATGTTTGTGAATTGAAACAGGGTTATAAAACATTCGATCTCCAAGAGACCACAAGATAATTTGTAAGTATATAATGCTTAGTAAAAACACATATAAAAAATGGAGTTCTTTTGCCCCTCGACGTATAAACAAGAAGTCGCATTTGGGCAGGCTTGTGAACGGAACGCAAAATTGAACGGTGTTCAGCTGAACGCACGTTCAATGAACGGAACGCTGAATGGAACGCAACTTTTTTTTGAACGCTGAACGCAAAAAAAAAGAGTTTTGCGTTCAACGTTCAACTTTCCAATCATTTCTTGGACTTTTTTCGGAAAAAACGTCATCACTTTTTTCGGAAATTCTTTTCTAAAAAAACGTCATCGCTACGCATTCCTTTTTTTTTTGAAATTCTTTCTAAAAAAAGTCATCACTACGCATTCCTTTTTTGGAAATTCTTTTCTTTAAAAAAAACGTCATCACTATTTTCGGAAATTCTTTCTAAAAAAAGACCCTCTTAGACCCTGGGTTAGATCCAGATTTTTTTAATAAAAACCCTAAATAGTACATCCATTTTTCTAAATTACACAATGTTATTTTTTTTAAATATTTGAACGCTAAACGCTAAACATTGAACGGAACGCTATTTTTTATTAACGCTGAATGCAAAAAAAGCTGAACGCTCACAAGCCTGCATTTGGGACATTAGGTTCCGAAGGCCACGACTTTAATAGTTTATTGAAGATCCAACCCCACTGCCAATGAATCCTCACGTTTCACTAGCCACAATTATAGCATATTCGGGTTTCAAACCAAGTGTCACTTAGCCCTCAGGTTCCTATTGAGGCAATAATGGCCGATTGTAACAGGCGCGCTGGATTCATTCCAGAAGTGGGGGAGGGGGGGGGGGGGGCACAAAAAGTGTTGTACCTCTGACATTTTTTCGGTAAATCAGGAGTCATTTTCCTGAGCTTCTGAACGGAACGCAAAATTGAACGGCGTTTGAGCTGAACGCACGTTCAATGAACGGAACGCTGAACGGAACGCAACTTTTTTTTGAACGCTGAACGTTGAACGCAAAAAAATAGTTTTGCGTTCAGCGTTCAATTTTTCCAAACATTTCTTGGACTTTTTTCGGAAAAACGTCATCACTACGCAGTACTTTTTTTGGAAATTATTTTCTTAAAAAAAACGTCATCACTACGCAGTACTTTTTTCGGAAATTCTTTCTAAAAAAAAACGTCATCACTACGCAGTACTTTGTTCGGAAATTCTTTTCTTAAAAAAAAAAAAGTCTCACTACGCAGTACTTTTTCCGGAATTCTTTTCTAAAAAAAAAAACGTCATCACTACGCAGTACTTTTTTGAAAATCTTTTTTAAATATTTGAACGCTAACGAAACGCTGAACGCAAAACATTGAACGGAACGCTAATTTTTTTTGAACGCTGAACGCAAAAAAAGCTGAACGCTCACAAGCCTGGATTTTGTCAATCGGTAATATTTTTTTAAGAATTTTGATTTCTTGAAATGAATTGCACCCTCCTTCCATTCAAGAAATATGTACATATTCGTGAGAAGAGTATTTGAACACCTAATTGATACATTTTGATTTCAACTAATGAAAAGAACCGAACACGCGGAATATAACTTGGCAAAACTGGAGCATTAATAAAATGTTACTTACTATAACCCTAAAACTATTATGCTCAGTAAATTAGCGATATGCTACGAACAAGTATTTGGCCTAATAAACACGTAATCTATTTCCCCTTTACTTGTATTTAAACAATATTTCGTTCATTGGCTGACCAAAAGCTGACGAGCACTTTTCGGCGGTCCAGACCATCGATCAGATATCTTATATGTGGAGGTAGAGAAGATGATTCAGCGTTGTTGAGTCAATTTATTATAATTGGAGCATATTTTTAATGCTATATTTTGGTTATCGAAACAAAGATGCCGGTAGCCTACCTAACCTAATTATAGCAATCTTCAACCCCCCGCCATTTCATAATGTATAAACTTAGGTTCCGAAATATTTTTCGTGTGACGTCACGTCTGGCAGAAAACATAAACAAATAACTTTTACTATATATAACATCACTACTCAAATTATCATTAGTGCATCGTACTCTTACAAAAATGGCTTCAATTAATATAAAAAAAAGAAAAAGACAGTGTGCAGTTACTGTTTGTCCTTCATTGGATCCCAATGCTCACAATGTATTGTACCACTCGTTTCCAACCAACATCAAACAGAGAAAAGCTTGGACCATCGCATGCAAAAGAGGAGATTCGACATTTCAGCCTGCATCATCCTTTATGTGTAGTCTGCACTTCACTGAAGAAGACTATGAGAGAGATCTAATGCATGAGCTTCTTAACCTTCCTATTAGAAAGAAAATCAAGAAAGGAGTAGTTCCGACACTTAATTTAAATGAAAAATTGAAACAAACTTGTCGGAATATACGTCCATGGAACCATCTTCCAAAGGAATGATAGAATATTAAAACGAAATTATCGTCAGATTACTCAAGAATGCTTAGATAAATATGAATCTTCTAATTCATCGTTACCTCCTCCTTCAAAGCACCTCCAAGTCCACAAGTATATACTTCCAAGTTCATCAGAAGATAATTGTCATGACAAAAGAGTTTCTAAATCAATGTCTAAGGTGCCGTCAGTTCCATTGGAAGCTCTTAATAAATTTGCTCAAATTCGTGTATTTCTCCAAATAAAATTTGAAAAAAACCGCCTTCAAGAGCAAAAAGCTAGACATAAAAAAGTTTAAGAGAGAAACGAAAAATGAAACAGTGGATTAATTAATGCTCCAATAAATTATTTACTTTTTCCTAATATGTATTTCTAATAACATTTATGTAATATATGATTACAAACAGTATTTTGTTTGTAATAATTTGTAAATTATATTTTTTTTCTTAATATGTATTTCTAATAATATTTATATAATATATGATTATAACCATATTTTGTTTTGTATTAATCATAAATTATATACTTTTTCTAAATATGTCTTTGTAATAATATATGATTATAAATAGTATTTTGTTATAATTTATTTCATTGTTTTTTTGTGCTTTAACATATAATGATTGAAGAGTTTGCTTTTTCATGAAAATATTTTGGATAATATCAGCAACTTTAAATCATCAAAATTTTATGATTACTCACAAAATTTAATATTTTTCCATTTTCTAATAGAATTGTGATAATTAATTCTTCTATGATCTAATTAAAGACTAAATTCGATTATATTTAACATATTTTACTTATACAATATACACCTCTTTTGCCATACGTGACGTCATGCTCATGGGTAGGTTGCGTGGGGTGTATTTTTTTTACTTTCATTGGTTAAAATGGCTCTACCTTACTTTTAACTACCTGGAA
>CP045899.1:11892540-11910525 GCA_013387185.1 Caligus rogercresseyi
TATCTATTATATCTATCTATCTATGATCTATCTATCTATTCTATCTATCTATATATCTATCTAGCTATCTATCTATCTATAATCGATCTATCTCTCATCCTATCTATCTATCTATCTATCTATCTATCTATCTATCTATCTTCTACTATATCTATCTTATTCTATCTATTATCCTCTATCCTATCTATCTATCTATCTATCATTATCTATCTATCTATCTATCTATCTATCTATCATCTATCTATCTATCTATCTATCTATCTATCTATCTATCTATCAATCTATCTATCTATCTATCTATCTATCTATCTATCTAATCTATCTATCTATCTATCTATTCTATCTATCTATCTATCTATCTATCTATCTATCTATCTATCTATCTATCTATCTATCTATCTATCTATCTATCTAATCTATCTATCTATCTATCTATCTATCATCTATCTATCTATCTATCTATCTATCTATCTATCTATCTATCTATCTATCTATCTATCTATCTATCTATCTATCTATCTATCTATCTATCTATCTATCTATCTATCTATCTATCTATCTATCTATCTATCTATCTATCTATCTATCTATCTATCTATCTATCTATCTATCTATCTATCTATCTATCTATCTATCTATCTATCTATCTATCTATCTATCTATCTATCTATCTATCTATCTATCTATCTATCTATCTATCTATCTATCTATCTATCTATCTATCTATCTATCTATCTATCTATCTATCTCTATCTATCTCTATATATACCATGGAAAAGGATCCCTTATGTAATCTTATTAATATATTAAATTCTATGGACTGTTGGCTCAAAAACATACAATTTTATTTATTTGACACGCCAGTTGGTTATCTGCATATAATAGTGTATTTATTTATTTTCTTTATGGACTTCACATACACCATTGACAGGTATTCTCTCTTTCATATCCAAGAAGCTGTCCTGGCTGATAGACGTAGGCACGTTTACTTTTGTAGAAAATATGATTGCTTCTGGAAAAGTTTATAACGCTAATTGACATGTTAATATTCTATTTGAGTCAATATTCCTATTTCAAACTAATTGCAATATTATAAACTTCGTATATATATATATATATTCTAGTGGATGTTACCCGGCGCTGCCCGGGATTTTCCAACTAGACAATAGTCTTTGGAATAGAAAAAAGATCGAACGAATAATTTTAGTGATGTCATCACATGTGATTTTTCATATTAAAATCAGTTCCTTAAAAAGTTGTCATTGGTTCTTCATTGCCATTATTCCGTTTTTTTTGTTCCTTAAGGCTTGGAATTTAGACATCGTAAAAAGAAGTTATTTAAAGTCATTTCATAGAGTTCCTATGTTGTTTTCTTATGAATTAAAGTTCCTTAAAAAGTCGTCATTGCCATTTTTTTTCCGTTTTCTATTACTAAGGCTGGGTATTTAAGCTTTATAAAGAGAAATTATTTTTGAAGCTATTTATAGAGAACATAGAGTGCCGAAGATTTGTATGGTAGTGATTAATATTAGAGTATTAATTTGATCTCCGTTGATGGAGGAAAACAGTAAAAGAAAAAACTTAAGAGGGACTACAACTTCATATATTTTATCAAGAAAAGTTGTGAGTGATTGACATCACTCTCCATCTCTAGGCATTATTAAAATTTGAATAGCGTGATGTTGCATAATAAAAAGTTGTTATTTTCCACACAACCTAATTTTTGGGGAAACACAGGGGCAGAAAAAACTTTTTTTAAGTAGTCATATGGAAAACGAACTTTCCGGTAAACACCCAATAAACTAAAACATATACTACATATACATATATGACTACATCATAATCATCCACATAAAGTTTGGTGAAAATCTAACATGGCAATTTTAAAAAATCGACAAAAACGTTTTGGCGAATAAAATAAACATGGCGATGACGAATTTTCCAGGAGTTTACGACCCCACTAAAACACTCCCTGAGCTCTCAAAACTATTCACTGAAAATTTCGTCAAGATTTAATCAACCGTTCGGGAGATACAGGGAAAACGAACGAACGGAATTATTTTTTTATTAGTATAGATGCAATACTTTTCCATAAAGAAAGCTATATTTTGCCGCCTCAGCAAAAAATATCTATTTATGGAAATCCCTTATTAAGCAACACCTTATCAGCTACAACGTAATTTATTTATTATACATATAGGTTTATTGTTCATCCTTCGTATGAAAGTAAGTCTTTCCTTCAACATAACCAAGGCCAATGGTTTTTATCTCTATAATTTACATATATTTTCTCATAAAAACATGTGTCCCCCTTTCACTTTGTAAACTTAATAGAAAAAGAAAAAAAGCCCATTTGCAATTTGCGAATTGGATATTATTCAAATGAAGTATTTAAAAGTAGGAGGAAGATGATTTTATGGACCGTTAGTGGGTCTTAATAATATCGCCTTCCTCTTTTTGAAACTTTTAAATCTCAAGATGACATCCAGGCTAAAAAAATAACATATCTACTGCTTTGACATTCTTTTTATTATTACAATGAATGAAATAAAACACAATAGAGGAAATAAATACTTTAAAGTAAGTCATTGCGTTAGGGTGTACCAACAAATATACGCTAGGTTATTCATATCGGAATGTAAACAAAAAACAGCATCCTACTTATTTCATATGGTTGTATTTGGTGGAAGTGGTGTGTTCGATCAGACATTCGATAAAAAGTTGTTCTTGTTCGTGCTCAAATTTTTATGGTGCACCCTATTAGTCTTTATATAACTACATTTATCCAAGGATTTTCTAACTCCATATTTTTATTTGTTTAAAGAAAAACTGCATAATCTCACGAATTATAATATTTATTATGTAAATATATACTAAAAAACGTACCCTGTAAAATTAATATTTGTTGTTTTATTCTTTAATTAAAGTGTATTACTTATAGCTCTATAGGTATATGTACTCCTATCTCGAATGCACACCAATAAAAATACTATCTATTGTATAATGGATTATCTCTTTAGTCAATTTAACTGCATGTTTTAAATTTATATCATATTTGAGTGAATGTTCAATGAGAGTATTGGTAAAGGACTTTCAAAGCCTGGAGGCCGAGATATTTTATCTAGCAGGCAATTATGATATCATAAGGAAAAATATATAATAAATATAATTTTTATAAATAATAAAATGTTGCAGTTGTACATTTTTATTGTTAATTCATTATTGACGATACATTTATTTGTGGATAAAAAATATCTATTCCTCCTCGATTCCAATGAATAAAAATGGTTTAAATATATAAACAATACATATCAAGTCACATAAAACAAAATTAAATATTATTATGAGGAAATCAGTGGGCTCTTGGTCTCTTCGCTGACTTTGATTGGCCATTAAGGTATTGTATATCAAAAGAGCCGTAACTGAAAGTTCATAGGGATCCATGAGGATGGATACCACCGTTTCGAATAGGATATCTACTTCCAGCTTTCCCCAATCTCACCATCACAGCCAAAGTCCTGTCCAGAGAATCCCTTTCAGGCACAAAGGAATTGATGGAATTTCTCTTTTTCCACTCTAGAAACAGAATTTAATTTTAAGTGTATGTATGAAGTTTCTCCACTAAAATAATATTTTAATCAAAAACTGGTGCGAAAGAATGTAACTTTTTAAAGGAACATTTGGGGATCATTTTCATGAAAGAATTGTAAAGGATTTTTTTTTTGGTTAATTACAGAAAGTTTACAGCATAATATTATAATTTATGTGTATCATATCTGTAATACAAAAACTGCTCTTTTTGAATCACCTCGTTATGAAAAAACTAATTCTGATCAGTAAACCGGAAAACAACTCTGAAAGTCTTTGCATAGAAATTAGAAGTTTTACTCATGAGACAACATTTACATAAATTTACATTTACATACATTTCTGTTTCTGCCTGTACATAATGCTGTCTGTATAACGTGTATATAGTTATATCTTACCCTTTTGTTTCAACTTTGTATAGAAGAATTAAGGAATATGAAGCAATTAGTATGTAATATGCCTTTGAGATAAATTTGTATATATGAAATAACATACAGCAATTTTCTTAGTTTGTCAGAAATGACTTAACATACATTTAGAAAACGTTTCGGTGGCAAGTTGTTCCATTTCGTACTGTGTAGATAATTAAATCATCTACATTGTTTAAATTATATTTTCTGTAAATGTGCAATTCATACGTTTTTTCATCGTGTTATTTATAAACATATATAAAAAGATATGTACAATGAAGCAATTATACACTACTAAATAGATTTCATTAACCACAAATAGTTTGTTGTAAAAATTTAGATGTTTAAAAAATTAAAGTTGAATGTAACAGTTATGACGTAATGCAAAATAAAAAGAATCAATCACACCTCATGAGTTGATAAAAATATATTAACTTATATATATTTTGTTAGTTAAGAATTTATTGCTGTCTTACGATAGTACATACAAATACTACAATTATACAATGATAAAAGCAAACACATACATACAGCAAAAGAACACGACCACACAAAGGGGTATATGTGCTACAACAGCAAAAATGGATATTGAGCATTGCATTATATAAATTATTTTATAATCTACTTATGAAGCAATTAAATTAAAGTTAGAATCAATAATTTGTTGCATCTTTTTACATTTAATAAATTTAATCATACGAAGATCTTCATCCTCCTCTTGCATGACTTGGTATCTCTCATATGAAAGCGATGGGCATCTGTTGATTAGGTGGTCAGCGGTTTGGGACTCCTCCATGCATATATTACAAATGGCATTTGTGTTTTTTCCATTTGCTCAGATGGGCCAGAAATGGTCCATGGCCTGTGTAGGCTTGAACAAGTAATTTAATGTTGGGACGTGAAAGCTCGACAACCTTTGGTTTTGGAATATTCAACATCCTATGAGTATGTTTCATTCCAAGATCCTTTTGTTTATATATATATATATATATATATATATATATGCATATTTACCAGTCAATATGAAGATAAGCCATGTGGGTAACAATTGAACTATTAAAACAAATTCATAAACACGTGAATGCCGTCTTTAATAATATTAAAAGTCACCTCGTTATTGAATTTAAATTTTTATCAAGTATCTAATTAATAATAGGTTGTTATAAAAAATAATATGTTGTGTAATATTGAATCATAATTGGGTTAACTTACTTTGTTAGAAAATTAAATTATGATTTAATAAAAAAGAAATGCATTTTGGTACGTCAATTTCTGTTTTATTATATCGAATTTAACAGGAACACCTAAGTTAAGTTTGAAATAAACTAAGTTTGTTGGGAAATGTAGATTGTAATTGCATCTAGCTAATTATATAAGAGGAGGTACTCTCATCCTCGATATATATATTTGGAGTATTATGAAATTAATATGGCTAAAAGATATATTGTAATTAATTTTATGAACTAATTTTTACCATTTCAGTCTTTATTTAAATGTTTAATATATTGAAATAACTATAAAGAAGTTTGCTAGGAATATTTCAATGGTATTAAATTTATTTATTTACTTTCTCAAATCTTTATTCAAATCAAGTCAATTCAAATTATAATCCATTTTTATTTTAATCTTATTAATACAACTTTACAATTCCAAAATCAAATGAATAACTCTTACTTAAATATAGAATGTAAAACAATGAAAAAAATCCAAAAGAAAATTTGACTTTGATGGAAAGTACTCGATTTATTTTGTAGTGATACTTCCCTTATTTATTCTTTCATCCATTTTCTTTGAATTCACAAATGCCTTCATCAGGTTAGTGACAAAAGTTGTGTTCTAAAAACATATAAGCATTTAAATATTTATACATTGATTCTTACTGTCAACTTATTTTGAACTTAAAAAGTATTTTAGTTTTTTTCTCTTGACCCTCTACATAGAAACTCAATCATGAAACCTATAACAAAGACAATCCAAAACGAAAATCAAGTAATTAATGACAAACATGAAAAGATAGCAACAATCTTAAAATATAACATAACACTCATGTAAAAACCTTTATTGTTCACAAAGGTAATTGGAGCGGACTAGAAGAGGAACGGCAATTTGGGATCATCTTTAAGCTCCAATTTCTCTCTCTTCAGAATTCTGGAGTAGAATTTAATTTTTTCGAAGTCGGGGTTCTTCTCAAGGACACTGTTCAACTTGCTGGCAAAGGGTTCAACGGTCAGCTGCATCTGCACCCTCTCAAGGATTCCAATGCTCTCCGTCAGTGGAAGGCACTCTTGCAGGCTTTAAATTGCGCGTTCCAGTTGAGTAAAGTTGCCCTTGATGAATGCCAGAAGACCCGGCAATTTTTGGTCCTTGAACAGTTTCTTAGCTTTGACAATTTTCAAGTTGTCGTCATTGAGAGATTCTATGAAGTCTCCAATCCCTTTGAAATGGTCGCAGTAGTAGAATGCCGCTTCGAGCCAAGTTCCTCACCTGGTCAGGCAAGGCTCTGGGACAGGAGGAACTTGTCCGGAAACGGCAAGGGCCTTCTTGCGTCGAGGTGCTTTGACAAACACCTTCTTGATCTCAGAGATCAGTTCATCCACTAGAAGAAATTCGTAACGAACCAATTCAGCCACCCTGTTGAGAGCGTGACAGATGCAGTTGACATGCATCATGTTGGGGAAGAGTTCCTTCAAACCTCGCCCGGCCTTCAGACAGTAAGTTGCTCCATCAATGACGAGCAGGGTAGACTGTTGTAGTCAAAATCTTCACCAAATACCTTGAAGAGTGCCCTTGTCAAGGCCTGTTGAATATTTTGTTGTTGGCAGCAAAGATGTCAAGCAGCTCCAACAGGAAGGGTCGATCCTTGAAGCGTCCATCGATGGGCCCAGAGAGGACTGCAGTCATGGCTCTGCCACATCTGTCAGTTGTCTTATCCAACAACCTCTGATCCTGCAGCCGTTCCTTCACCTTATGCATATTGACTTTGTTTTCTTTCTCCATTGCGTGTGACAGAGACCACCTACATGGCATTTGCTCGTGGCAGTACATTTCAATGAAGGGCTAGAATGCACGACATTCAGACTTGGCAATTGGTATATTGCACCCCACAAGCATTTTGGCTAGGTCATGGGTGAACGGAGTCACTTTCTTTAGCAAGCCATTCGTCAAGAGAGCCTAGAGATGGACCTCTGAACCAATACCTGTGTCCTTCTTGTCCTTTTGCATCTTGAGTTTCTTCTTGTGGGCCTTGGTTTCAGTGTACAGAGACACTGTGCAGCGGCGGTTGGCGGGACAGGATGTGGAACAGAGCATGCAAAATAAGGCTTTTTGTGTCGGCATTGTATTTCCAGACAGTCTTCCCTCCAAATTCTGCATGTGGATCAACTGAATTGGGCATATCAAATGTGGACGCTGAATATCCGTTGTAACCTAAAGTATGTTGTTGACCACGGTAGAGATGGGTGAGCTATATAAAAAGAGGAACGGACAAATCGGTGATGACCCCCCCCCCCCCCCCCATGATATTTAATGGATATTATAGAAATAAACTAACTGTTTACTTTTAAGAAAACCCTATGCTGACTGCCTTTAAAACCCAAGGACAATGATTAAATATAATTGCAGATAACATACAAAAAGACGATATATAAATGGATAGGTCTTTCCCTGATTGATTGCAATATACAACTGACTCAGACTGAGTACAGAGTCCATTTATATAGGAGCTAGTTGGATTGTGAATGCACCAATCAGAGGTGAAGTAATTTCCTGATGCCTAGTAAGGACTCCCCCCTTTGTGAGGCAATCGGGCGAGAGTTCATTTTTCTTCTGTTTTGTAGCCACGTGTGAACATCTTCTTCTTCTCATGGCGCCATTGTGGGTAAGTTTAGACCCGTAAATATTGAATATATATATATATCAGGAAACAACCGGGACACTTTTTTTCGCCGGGACCCGGGCCGGGACTTAAATTTTTCAAGCTGGGCCCGGATTTTAATATATATTTTCGTTTCTTCGTCATTCTCAAAGTGACAAGGTTTTTTTAGAAAAGAATTTCCTAAAAAAAAATTCTAGAAAAAAGTGACGACGTTGTTTTTAGAAAATAAATTCCTAATTTTTAAAAATATTTTAAAAATTCGTTAAAAAAAACGTTGTCACTTTGAGAATGACGAAGGAACGAAAATATATTAAAGTCCGGGCCGGGATACTCAAAAAAACAGCCGGGACCCGGGCTGGGTACCCGGTCGTTTCCGGATATTTAAATGTATATATATATATATATATATATATATATATACAGAGTTGGTCGAATATTACTTTGAAAGTAGTAAGTAATATACTACTTTTTACTGCGTAGTAATATCTTTTTTCAATATTAGTTATTACTTCACAAAAGTAGTATACTACTTTGAGTAATATACTACTTTTTTGAGCATTCCGAAACAATAAGTAAAGGCAATTCAAACAGGATTTGTAAAAATCCTCACCAAACCTAGTTTGCATTTTTATAATAATCCTATATATGATATTATAATATTATAAAGTGAGCACATGGCTCAAACATGATAAAGTGGGTGAATTCAAAGACTAAAAAAATGACTTCTTACATTATGAGAGGCATAGGTTTAATTATCCAACCCAAGCCCTTGGGTCCCGCCTACTGATATAGGCTTTGATTTAGGGTTGAAACCCACCGCCGACTCTGGCAAGGTATAAGAGGAGTCCTTACTTTCAATCTCATACACCCCAAGCCCTCGGGTCCCCTGCTGATATAGGCTTTTATTTAGGGTTGAAACCCACCGCCAACTCTGGCGAGGTATAAAAGGAGTCCTTACATTCAATCTCATATACCCCAAGCCCTCGGGTCCCGCCTGCCGTTATGGGCTTTTATTTAGGGTTGAAACCCACCGCCAACTCTCGTTAGGTATAAAAGGAGTCCTATACCCTGTATATATATATATATACTATATATATATATATATATATATATATATATATATATATATATATATATATATATATAATATATATATATATATATATATATATATATATATATATATATAATATACATATACAGGGTATAGAAGCAAAACGTGGACTTGAGAGACAATTGAGAATAGTAATAACATAATTTTATTTTAAATAAATAATAACAATTATTTTTAACAAAACTTGCAGGCAGGGCTTTGTGAATACTCTCACTCAATGTGGCCTCCTTCAGCTTCAATGACAGCTTCCATGCGGCGCCGTAAAGCCTTGCAGGAGTTGATGAGGAACACCTCCGACATGTTGTCCCACTCCGTCCTGATGATGGCCTTTAGAGCATCAAAATTTGGATGAAGATGAGGAGTCCTGTTTGTCTTCCTTTCCAAATCAACCCACCCGGCGAAGTCCAAAGGGTTCAGATCCGGCAAGGAGGAGGGCCACATGTCCTTCGCCAAAAATGAGCCACGTTGGCAGTGCAGAACTTCTGGCACAGGTCCGACGTGTGTGATGGAGCACCATCCTGCATCCACACATAGTTTCCCTCGGGGCAATTGGCCTTCAGCCATGGCAAAACTGTGTACCTGAGGACCTTGTAGTAGGTCTCCTTGCGAATCTTCTCCCCGGCTTTGAAAAAGAAGGGAGGCATCTTCTTCCCGTCTAACACCACGACTCCAAGGACAATTGTCTGCGCCGGATGTTTTGTACGGTACACCCTCTGTACCTATTCTGTTGGTTCCCCAAGCCACCGGTCATTCCTCCTGTTGTAGACTTGGTCCACGGTGAAAATCTTCTTGTAACAGAAGATTTTCACAATTTAGCCTTTACCCTTCAACCAAGTGAGGACTTTTTAGCATCTTGTGAGCCTTTCCCTCTTCATATCCTCCGTCTACAAGTGCCTCAGAGTCCTCGTGTATGAGGTTAACCCCAGATCCTCCCTCACTGCCCAGTTGATGGTCATGGGGTCCACAGATAAGTCATTGGAGATGCGGTTCATGGATTTTGTGGGGTCCTCCTTCATCTTATTCTCCAGTCTTTCCAGGAACGCGGGAGACCTTTTTAAATTGTGGCCAACACTTCCTGCTTTCCTCTCGAGGCCTTTTTCGTCCTTTTCATCTTGGCAACCTTGAAAACGAGGCTCCTGGAGCACTTGACAATGTCCATGATCTTTGCAACCTCAATTCCTGCGTCAAGCAGATCTGAGATACTTTTCCTTTCGCGTCCTGTTCGTTCATTTTTGAGAATTGCGATTGCAAAAAATATAAACACCCAAGTTTGTAAATTTTTAAAGAAAAATAGCATTATTTAAGAGTCCACGTTTGCTTCTATACTATATATATATATATATATATATATATATATATATATATATATATATATATATATATATATATATATATATATATATATAACCAAGCTTTCATTTGATATGTTTGGTGTTCTAAAAATCGCTATACTTTAAGAGATATAAGCAAATACGTACTCTCCCCCAAAAATTGCCTTTTGATATGAGAATATACGATTACCATCTGGTAATGCTGTTAGTGTTACCTGGATAGGAAGAAAAAAAGAAGGGAGTGAAGTGATGCAAAATACTCCCTCCCTTCTCTTTCTATCCAGGTAACACTAACAGCATTACCAGATGGTAATCGTATATTCTCATATCAAAAGATCAATTTTTGGGGAGAGTACGTATTTGCTTATATCTCTTAAAGTATAGCGATTTTTAGAACACCAAACATATCAAATGAAAGCTTGGTTAACCAGCTTTAATATTTTGGTATACTAAATCATGTCAGTTTAATAAGTAGAGAGTTATATGTACATTAAAAAAAGCCTATCTCGCGTACAAAATGACGCATATAATGGATTATAAATGCGTCAGAGACAAAGTAAAATTTTGAGAGGATACCTTGACGCAAATCTAAGAAACACATTATTATTTATTTTTTTCATAATCGATTTCTTATAGGTCAATACAGGCTCTGAATCATATGATGTAAACTCAGATTGTACTGAATTCTGAATTGATAGAATGCAACCAAGGTCATTTTTGGATTTATCATCTAAAGTTTTACTAAACTTAAAAGTACTATTTTACTCTGAAGCGAACAAGTCATCTTCTACAGGCGAGTGAAGTTAATTGATACAAAAAAGCTATGAAATAAGCTAACAATACACACTCCATTTTTTGCTTTGTTTTTACTGAAAACTTTGTTTTATTAAAAACATCAAACATACGTCTGGTAGTAAATTAGATTTCCTTTAAATTAATAATTATTATTGAAGTCTGTAACGTCCACCATTTTGAAGAAATTTGCGGAAAACTATATTTTTACTAAATTTTTAAAACTTTGACCTCGTTGCGCGACCTCGTAATGTTGACCGATTTTGTTCAAACTTTGTATGTCGTCTTCTTTTATCACCAAGAAACAGAAAATCCACAATGTTGCTAACATTTCAAACATTTGAAAAATAAGAACAGCCCTAGTCCCAAGGGTATTTTCAATATGTTACATTGTGGCGCAGTACATTTGTACATTTAAGCAAGAAAGGGCAGTCGTCAAATCAAATGGCTGGTTTTTTCTGTTAGGCTCCTGTAGAAATATTTAATAAGAATTGTAGACTAAAATGCCGGGTTTAGGTAGCATAAACTAAAAAAATGACTGGCGGATGCTAACTAGCGAATAGAATAACTTGGGAATGCACACTTAGACTGTGGCTCTTCAAACTTTTCCATAGACAATTAGATCAATATATGACTGTGTGTTAGAAGATACAATGAGCGAAAAATCATATACACGATCTTTATTACTATATATTTATCCAAGAACAACTCACACAAAAAAATATATATGAATATAAAAATTCTCCACCTAAGAAATCCTAAAAAATCTTTTCCTCGCATATATTTTTAATCCAATTAATGATTTCAAATAACCTCTGAATGAACTTATATTTCTATATTGCTTCTTTTTTAATATATAACTAAATACATACAATTATATTTCAAATCCAAGCATCATTGAATTACACGCATACGTAAGAACTTTCCCTCCATACCAACTAAAAGTCAATGAAAATAATATTTAAGAAAATGTTACACACTTGTTATCAATTCAAAGTTTTTGAGAGACTTAATTGACTGTTTTTTATTGGATTATTAAATGGAATTATTTCAAGTGAAGGTATTTGATTTAATCTCTAAAGCGTCATATATTTAATTAAGGAAAATTGTATTTTAAATAAATGTAGAAGTAACATAAAGATAATGATGCAAACAAATGGTTTCTTATGATTGTTGATACTTTTTTATATGATTTAATAATAATAACAAAATTTGAAAATTAAACCTCTTAAGGAACTTTAACATAAAATTCAAGATATATTTTCCCCGCTTCCGAAAAGCATTGGAAACATTATAAATGCCATACAAAAATACAAATCCTCACTTAAATTCAGTTGTTCAAAACCTGAACTTAATTCATAATGTGTTGCTTCGTTCAATTTTACATCAATTAAACAGAACTTCATGAGGAACTATATATAATTCCTACTTAATTCAACGATTCTTGGATTTAGGGAATAAATATTGATCTTAATCTTAAGTAAATTATGTAATTGATGCAAAAATAGAAGTACAACAAGTCCCGATTTATAAATATCTTCTATATGAACTCAATTTGATAAACTGCTAAGGGTAATGTGTGCTTTATTTTAAAGCATTGAAGGTATAAAATATCCATTGACTGCTGAATGGATTGACCATATTTTGTTAAATCTTCCATACCTACAATATATATTTATGATTTCCATGTACTTCAGTTCAAATATTTATTAATCATTGAACTCAAATTGTATGAAGCAGATAACAAAGAAGAAACCTAAAATTCATTGTTAAACGTTTACACATCAGTAAATAATCGATTGTATATCTTTATATATATTTCAGAAACAAAAAACCCTTTTATTGCTAGACCTATTATATTCCAAAAAAATTGATAAACTGTGTAGGTGAATGCATATTTAAGCTTTTAAAAGGAAGATATAACATTATTTTTTTGTGAGCACAAAGTGGAAAAGACACAGTTTCAACATAAATCGTTAATAACAACGGCTGTTGGAGTTATTCATATTGGACGCGTATTTAAGTCTCTTTTGTCTATAAGACATATTTCATCAGCGGTTGATATCGACTTTGCTATACAGTTTCATATTATATCTAAATATTTTACATTATTTTATCCAAGCAATAATTATTCTTTCTTATTTAAAACCATAGCTCATTTAAATATAAAGTTTGAGTCTTATTATTCCATAGACGATTGGTTAAAAGCGAAAAACTTTATCGTATACATTATAAACTTTTACTTTAATTGGTTAGTGAAAGCGAAGAATAAAATCCTCAAATATACGTATAGCTATTGAATTAAAAAACTTTCGATGGAAAGAACCTGACTGAAAATTTGTTGTTGGACTTTGAAGGCATAAGAGTGATTACAAGATACTCATAACTTAATACAAATTCCTTTAATTTATTATCAAATGGACATAAGAATTGCTCACATTTCCCCCATCAAGCGTTAATATATATATATATGACGGTAGGCGGAAAAATTGCCGAAGAAAAGTTGCCGAAGGAAAATTGCCCGAATGGAAAAGCCCGAAGGAAAATTACCCGAATGGAAAATTGCCCGAAGAAAAATTGCCCGAATGGAAAATTGCCTGAACGGAAAATTGCCCGAAAGGAAAATTGTCAGAATTGTTTTAGTATTTTTAAATCCCAAAATGCCAAAGCCTATATAGTCCCTAAGAACTCCAGTTTATACCCAAAATGTTAGGGTTTTTGGGGTGCTGCTGGACCTCAAAACGTGATAATTTCTACTCGCATGCTAAAATAATTCATGTTAGCCCCTCAAAACCCAAATTTTGGTTCCGACGGGTCTCAAAATGTAATTGTATCCATGTCTTAATTTAAGCTAAAAATGAGTTATTAAAATCGTTGCTTGAATAAGTTATGTTAGCCCTTAGAACACAAATTTATAACTCAAAATTTTGGGTTGATTTCTGGAATAATAGCTCTTTTGCTCTTGATAGATCATTGGATAAAGCTAATTTACAAGAAAAATCACCGTGTTTTCTTTGGACCCAGTATTTTTAAGCCTCACGTTTTGAGGTCCGAACTCAAGTAAAAAAAGGGGTATCAATTGTGTGTTAGGAGCCTTTTGATTGAAAGTACCTGCTTGGCTAAATTTATACAGGGTGGGGCAAACTAATTTCCTTGTTTCAAAGGCAATAAAACAAGCTGTGTAATTCAGAAAGGTTGTATTTTGTTTCATAATGAAAAGCACATCTTTAAAGTTTTATTTTACATAGTTTTAAAAATCACACCACTTAGATGACATCCTCCAGAATCGATACACTGGACAAACCTATTTTGGTACTTTCCATTACCCTCGCCAGCGTATCGGCGGGGTATTATTGGTTATTTCCATCTCTGATATTGGCCTTCAAATCTGCCAGGTTTGTTGGTGCGGTTGACATAAACTCGGGATTTCAATAACCCCACAAAAAAAATCACAAGGGGAAATTATAGGGCTGTGAACGGGCTGGCCATTCCAATCGCCTATCTTGAAATCAGGCACGCCCGAGAAAGTGTTCTCGCAAAACATTCATTGAGCCCTTAGAGAAATACCAGAACGTTCCTGAAAAATTGTTGCCGGTATGGGTGGAAGTTAAGATCTTCATGGAGAATTCGCTCACTGAGCGGTGATAGGAACAAGAGCGGCCTGCAGGTTTGACGGCCAGAACGTTGTGGAGATTGCAAATTGAAGTCCTCACAGCCTCGATGTTTTCAGGGTTCTGACAAGCCGCCTAGCTATACGAATTATTTGTTGTGTTGCTACTCCCGGTTATCCTCTTAACGTTTTGACCCATGCAATGATTGACTTCCGGTCCGTAACATGGCCTCTAGGTGCAACATTAAAAGGAGTGCGAAAAGAGTGCTGGGTTGCAATCACAGACTGATGGTTGGAAACTTTTACCGCCTCCACGGCAAACGCACCGCTCCTCTTGCTCCAACGCATGATAGTGACTGACTGTATTACAAGAAAACTTTACGCCTGCCTCTTTGCAAATGAGCCCACGATCATTCTCCACTACAATACACACCAAATGCCACAATTTTAAAAAAGGAAGTTAGTTGCCCCACCCTGTATCATAAAACGGATAATTGTCAAATGATTATATTTAGCTTACAGTTTATAACAGACAAGAGAAGATATAATTTAAAAAAAACATACAATAAGTCTCTTGCCGTTTAATAAGACAGAATAGATCGCTTATTCAATACGCCAGGGGAGTGCATCCTTTGTCTGTGGACATCCATTTTTTGTTTCGTCTATGAATTTATACGCAGCAGGATTTAAATACTAACTAGGCAATATATTTACTTGCATCAATAATATTAGTTGTAATAAACACAAAATTTATCGCCGATTTATACAAAATCATTGTTGTATCCATTTTTCTTTGTCTTTAAATTTTAAAATAGAATTTATAAGTAGTAAATATAATCAGACATAATTAATTCCATTTGGTTACAAGACTAGAAAGTTATTAATATCATATATTAAATTTTGTCAGCAATTAAATACATTTTTACCAAACAAAAATAAATATACTTTTAAAAGAGAAATTTCATTGATGAACTAAATAATAGCCAATTTAAAGTTAACTTTACGTTACTACAATTTGTAAACACGGCTATATTATGTTCATTTAGTCCAGATTTGGTCACAATAACTGATAATATTTAAGTACCGTATGGTCCAGATTATCAGTTGCTCCGTAGTATAAGTCGGACAGGCAAAAAATGAAGAAAGAAGGAGGAAAAGGCATATATGAGTCACACCGGAGTATAAGTCGAACTTGAAAATACCTACATATATGGAAATTGTCTAAGGAACGTTTTATAGTGCATTCAATCATTTTGTAACATTTTTGGGGGAAATTTATTTGATAGAGAGGCAGAAAAACTTACATATAAGTTGCACTGAAGTATAAGTCGTACCCCTGGCCAAACTACGAAAAAAAACTGCTACTTATACTCCGGAAAATACGTTGTATATTTTTGTATAAGAGTCCCAATACTCAACTGTAAATCTATTATAGTGAAATTACTAGCTTTCATCTACGGTGGCATCTCAACAAAGGATTTTTCTTTATTAATGATTGCATACGCAAATCTGCATTAATGCGTTTAACTTGTCTTTTTTAATATTTTGTTTCTATAGGAGAATTTTAGTCAGTATATATCAGTTTGCTATCGAAGTAAGATATGGCGAAATTTATAAAAAGTGAAAGAAACCGATTGATCCTAGTTGATGAATATCAACATAGGTATTACAAAAATCGGGAAATAGTGGAACTATTATTGGGAGTGTTGCGAAAGGAAGGCAAAGAACTGTAGCAAAAATTCACACCAAATCTTCAACTGAAGTTGAAATTGTTAAATATGTGAATGAACATTGCCATGAATTGACGAAGGCAGAAGTGGACTCCATAAATTTTCGAAGAGAACTTAAGGAAGCATCTCTAAAGAACCCTCAACAAACAACCCGATCAACAATTTCGACAGCTATTTTAAACAGCGATGAAGCTACAATTGCACAATTGACAACATTATCTAATATTGCAAGAAGTGTTAGAGGATGGAAGACCATCAATGAAAAAATTCCCAACATCTCCACAATCTCGCATGGGATTCTCAATTCCACCCGATTCAAACTCTAGAAAATTCTGAAGATAATTTTCTTTTATATGACTCTGGAGAGGACGATCAAAGTCGAATCCTCATATTTGGGACGAATTCAGGCCTTCAAGATTTGACGAATAATAGGAAATGGGCCATTGATGGTACATTCAAGATAACCCCCTGATTTTTTTACCAAATTGTAACTGTTCACATTTACATTGAAACATCCATCGCTGTACCCAGATTATTTTTTTTCTACCAAACAAGTCAGCAACTACTTATAGACTATTATTTCAAAAAATTAAAGAAATTGTGTTGAGCAACCAATTTATATTTCTATTGATTATGAAATGGCTTTCATTAATAGTTTACAAGATGTATTTCCGGAAACTTCACTTCATGGTTGCTTTTTTCATTTTTCACAGAGTTTATACAAAAAAAATATTGAACTTGGGTACAAAAATCGGTACCATTCTGAAGGAGATTTTAGTCTTCAAATTAAAATGTTTTCTTTGCTTGCATTTGTACCTCTTGACAATGTTGTTGAAATTTTTGAAGAACTCACATTTATTTCGTATTTTGAGTCCAATTATATTGGAATTCTAAGAGGAAGAATTAATAATAGGAGAAGGCATCCACCAAGATACCCAACTCATTTGTGGAATGTCTATGCAAGAGTATTATCTGGAGAACCTAGAACAAACAACTGTGTAGAAGGATACCACAATGCACTCATAAAACCATTGGATGTAATCATCCAAATATCTGGAAACTGATAGCGACTCTACAAAAAGAAGAGACAATGTCTAGGTCCAAAATTGTTCAAATTCGTAGAGGTAATGTTTTCCGGAAAAATAAAAGTATGCTCAAATAAATTCTCGTTATTAAACATTGTTAACAATTATTACAGTATTGATGACAAAAAATATATTTGAAGTCTATGGCCTATAATTTAAAACTGTTTTAAACATATGTATATTATATTTTACGATTATAGAATATTGTACTTTTTGAAGAGTTGAGAAAATAAAATCATTGGTTATAATATAAACTACTTAATTTTTCACATTAAAAATGTAGTTTCCAAATTTAATCACCTCAGGTAACTATTCTATTGCCTAACTAGCTACTTTGGGAATAATAATTCTTGGGTTTTAAAACAAATGTAATTATATTCGGGCAATTCCTTTCGGGCAATTTTCAATTCGGGCAATTTTCCTTCGGGCATTTTCCTTCGGGCAATTTTTT
>CP045899.1:11910625-11984204 GCA_013387185.1 Caligus rogercresseyi
CTATTTCACTATGCACCCTGCATACACTTGGTTCATGATTGGTACGGACTCCATGAATCAGAGAGTGGAACGGTTTTCTACTTCCCTAGCTGCCTCCCAAAGAATCCTTGGAAAGGACAACCGTCATTGTTCTTCATCAACAATAGACATCATACGTGAAAATCATCACAAGAAATTCTTTTTTACAAATCTTAAGGAACCCCAATATTTTAGAACTTGAAGCATTCGAGGGGGACATTTATCTTATCATGACTTAAACAAAAAGTCCATTTTTTAATTGCGGAAAATTCTCTTTTAAGCTAAAAAGGTCTGCTGATCACCAATGTAGTTCCCATGCCCTGGCATTTAAGAATGTCCTACGAAGAGTCCCACGAAAAGAAGCAAATAAAATGGCGTCAAAGTTTTTAAAAGATCTGCAACTTCCTAAAACATGGGTAAATAGGATAATGTCCTCTGTTAAAAAAGTCAAATATGACGACAGTCAGTTCCAAATATCCTCAGGAATGCTATTTTTCACAGCTCCTTGTAGGATTGTGTAAAATTATACAACACTGTATATCATGCCTTTTCCAGCTGTCCATCTCTTACCATAATAAGACAATTCCTTAAGTTAAATCTGAAGAATTTAAGCGGAGAATATGTCAAGCCAATACTTCTATTCGTACACAACCTCCAAGCTAACAACGGCAACTCTAAGTCGAAAGCTATTGAGTTTGCTCTCTGTAGCATCCGGGCCATGATCGCAGAAAACTTCCGACGGCTCAACCCCTGGATCAAAGCGCCTTAAGATATATTTTATGTCCTCTTCGGCACGTTACTCGGCTCTCACCGTCAGGAACCCGCCCTCTCAGGGACGAATTGGAGCTACGCTGGAGACACTCTACGCTTCTACCCAAACGGCTCAAGGTGAGCCTACGGTTTCTGAGACGCCTATAAAGACTATATAATGGTTTCGAAGAATCAGAAAAAGAAAACTTCATCGAGTTTTAATCATACATTTAAATTTTAACATTAAACTTTTATGAATTTAGTAATTTTACATTCAATTTTTGTTCTTTAAGCTTTATTTAATTGTGTATGTTTTGTTCTTTTATTATTTTACGTGATAGATATAGGTTATTGTTGTAACTGCTTTGGATTAATTGTATATTTTATTTTAGATTCATTCTGTTATGACTTTAGTTAAGGGTTTTAAGGGTAAACTATAATGTTTAATTATATATGTTATAATGTTTATATGCAATAACTCTAATCGAATAAAGTTAATTAAAAACATTTAAATTCACGTAAAATAATTTTATAAATCAATTTCATATTCTGGTAAAAACTAAGTCTTCCAAAGTTTCAATTATATTGTGGGAAGGGCTGTTCGGGTTGATTGAGATTTATATAAATTCTCAGAGGTTTAGATATTTAAAAATATGTTATATTCTGAGGGACGACGAATAAAAAAATAAATCTGGAGGTAAAAATTATTTTAAAATTTCGATATATATAAAATGAAATCAAGCTTTTAGGGTCTTCGTGACATTACAGCTACATAAAAAACGGGTATTGTCTCTTCTGTCAGATTTACAGAAAAACGCATCTGCCCATACATTGCTCTAAGCAAATATTAACATTCGCAAGAGTATCTCTTAAAGATTTGTATTTCAGCCGTACGAACTAAATTAAAAATTAGATAATGCTTGATAAATAGTATTTTTTAAATTTGCGTCTATTGTTTCGGAAGATGAGTGAAATTGTCCCATATTCTTCCAGATTTTCGTTTATAATGATATAAAATTTTATTTTGTAAATTCTATTTCAACAAACTTAACATAATACTGAAATAAAAATTGCAATATTGTGGATGTTTTGCAAAAAAATCAATGATACCATATAGCTATACTCAGTAGTAAACTGCGTAAGGGATGCAATAGCCATGTGCGTTAAGGCGTGCTCAACTCAATGTTTGGGGTTGCAGGTCCAATCTCGAGAGGGATGGTCATTTTGGTCTGCTACCTCATCAATAAGATCCTAGGTTCGATGCGACTAATTTGAATACTATATTGGGTAATTTATATCAGTCGGATGCCATTCTATCGAACTAAAAAACTCTGCTTTTTAAATCAAAAAGAAAATCACTACTTGATTTTCAATTTAAAGGTGCCAAATAGCACTCCTGATAGCCCAATAGAAAGAACCGTGAGGATTTCATTTCAAAATATTGTGTAAAAATAGTTGCATAATATAAAAAGGAACGTCAGTTATTTTTTCTTTGTTTAGTCATATTATCACAATCATTTGATGTATTATTTTTTTAACATACGTAACACTTCCTAATGAGAATAAAGCCCTGATAGAGGGACACTTTTATTTGTGCAAAATCTTAAGCAAATGACCACATTATGAGAACGTATGTGATATTTTCACTGATGTTTTTATACATGAGTGAAAACTAGTTTAGATAAATGTTTTAATGAATAAATTGATGGGTAAGTGATTGGGTCTGAAGCTTGTCCATTATTTGATGATTAATGAATTTTGGGGTCCGTCAATAGATATATATTTGACGACAACGCCTATCATGCATCTCTCATTAATAAGATCATTTGAGGATCATATGAAGGAGAATGTTAAATAACAGGAATAATTCATAAGTATATGTACGTATATATAAGACGATAGAAAGCAAATCAAGAGAAAGAAGGAAAGAAAACTGGACATTTTCCAAATATTGTACATTCCCATAGAAACTTCCTCTTTTTAAAGAAATATATATATACGTATATATTATACCCATCTGGACAAATAACTATGCATGAAACTCAGTCTTGTATGGCGTATCAAAATAATATTTTCAAAAAAAATGACCCTAGGCCCTAGTATAACATATCCCTTTGCTGACCGTCTAAATGAACATCAGTCCCATACTTATATGTGTATATGAAAGCTCATCAATTCTGTCTGAAGTGATTTGGGTCTGTTTATTTCCTTTTGTTTAAAGACTTTTAAGCTTCATCCTAAGAGGGGAGGGAAATGTGTATGAATAGTGTTGTTGATCAACGAAAACACATGATCTATATTTTTAAACGAAGGAAGCGCAATTCCAAAGATATATATATATATTTTTTTTTTATAAATTATATTCATTTCATACAAACATTTTTGTAAATAGAAAAAGTGGTAGGGGACAAATGGTCAATATATAAAGTTTAAAAACACGAAAAATGCTTTTAAAAAAAATAAAACTTGGATTCAATTTTTTCATAAAATATATAAATGTTTATTTAATATTGATTCGGTCTAGGAGGGAGATGTATCTTTCCACCAACTTGTCCAGTCCTATAGGAGAGGGTTCCCTTGACCCGCGAGGCGTACAGAATTCCTTGAACCTTGGAAATTATGGACTCTATTTGAAAGCGTTCTCATAATTGGGGGACGTTGATATTAGCCAGTCGTGGGGTTTCAAGGTGTTCGCCGTATGCCCTTTGTTTTTTTTTCCTCTACTGATAACAACAGGGATAATGATTGGGCAGAAATAGAAAAAGTGGAACGAGGTCTCCTTCTCTTTCCCAACCAGTGGCCATAGTTGATCTTCTGAATGGATCTTCGATTTACTCATGAAGAGAGATGAAGAAGGTTGCAGCCTGTATCGGAGCCATTTCTGTCTGAATCTGAGAAGGGATTCTTCATTATGATTTGAGGACATAACGAGGACACATTCCTGCTTTCATCGATATATCTGTATTTAACATCTTTCATTTTTAAATATATAGATTTTACAATGACTGTTTTAAAAAAATAAGCACACCTCTAGGGGTTTCCTTCTCTTTATTATATATAAAAATATATTTTTCCCCAGTTCTTTAAAAAAACACTACAAAAAATATATTAAATGTATTTAAAATTGTTGTAAATACGTAAAAAATACACAAATAAACATTATAGTGTATTCTTTTTACCTCAACAGAGAACGTTCTAATTAAAATTACTGATAATTAAACAGATCGTTACAACTGCAATGATATTATATAAAAAAATGACATCGATAAAAAATCACTCATGTCAACTAATTAAAATCTTTATTCTATTGGTAAGACAAGACAGTTTATGGAAACTAGTGTCTTTAATTATCTATACTCGCATATTTAGGGCGCCTACGGTGCCCATATGTTTGTCCTTCAGGTATGGGTAGGTTTTGGAGCTAGTTTGTGAGTGAAACAGACCTTGCAGAATATAAGAGAGGAGAGAGAAAATAATTTTCTGTTTTGTACAAACATTCCTCATAAAAAGTTTGACTTTGTACAAAGAATATGTTTTAAGTCAAATGAATGCTTTTTCTTTTCTTTTTTCCTCTCTTTACCTTGAAAAGTAGGTAGTTCAAATCAGACAAGGGTTGATTTTTTTCATTTCTGGTCCCATCACTTTGCAAATAGTTTTATTAGGTCCGTCTTGACCCAGGGATTCCATAGGTATCTTCAAAGTTAAAATTTGACCATAAATGTGGGAGAGAGATAGCGTGCGGACATACAGACGGAATGAGATTGGGGAATTAATATATAAATTGTGGCTTATACTGTTCGCTGGTAAGGAAGCCATCATTTTCTATCTCTAGGTATAGGTCAGTAGTAGAGCGTTCCCATTCAATATTTCTTTTATATTCTTTACCCTCTCTTCCAGCTTTTAAAAAATGTTAAAATACAAATTACCAAATAGTCAAGGTCATTTTGGATCCTTTATTATTTTTCATGGCCTTATTGTGATTTCAATCATAAGAAAAAATGCAGACACCTCTTTGTTTCAATTCTATTGAATTTGACCTTCCTGGCTGCCAAGAATAATGAATGATCAAGAATCCTGCCTCACGAAATTCTCTGACGTAAATCAAATTCTTCTTCTTCTTAAATGATAATAATAGTATTGAGAATATTTTGGATTGTCTGTATATAGATTTATGTACATCTTCAACTAGGGGGTGCGTTATATAATAGCGTACATACTGTAAATAACTATAGGGAGTCTGTTGAATCAGTTGTATCCGTGAAAATATATAATAAAAATATTGAGTTTCGTGAGAAATAATATGGTTTTCGAATATAATTAGTATTCTTTTTCTAGCTCAATTAGTCCATTCACTTAACAAATCCCTCTATGAAGAAATGCCATTTATTGGTTTTTAGGGTGTTGATAAAGGCAGGCCATTTCAACTTACTTGTCTTTTTCAAGGGGTTGGAGCAAAGAAATATATAATAATACTAACTTTTATACGAAGATACTTTTATTAAAACCTTATAAAATAGGAACATATTCTAGCGTATTTTTCCGATATTTATATATGTTAGATAAATACTCTAGCATGGAAAAGGAACTCCCTCCTTTTTATGTCAAAATTTAACTACCTTCGTAAAAAAAGAAAAGGAAAGTGTTCTTCCGATTAGGAACTCCTTCTTTTCCTTTATCTTTTTTTACAAAGCTAGTTAAACTTTGACATAAAAAGGAGGGAGTTCCTATTCCATGTTATAGAGTTCCCTGCTTTGAGTAATGAAACGAAGCCAGTGATTACATGTAATACTTTGATATATGGGGTTCCATAGAAAGAGGGTCAAATTATTGAAAGTTCAAACCTACTGCGGGTGAACCCTCAGGTTCCACCAGTCACATATATCCTATATTGAGAGTTTCATGCATAGCGTCTCTGAGCTCTTGGGTTCGTCATGTCACAATTCTGTTAGTTTGGGGTGTTAAAGCTACACATCCAATGGATCATTGGCTCCAACTACCATGCTTATGTCCTATTGGTGTTTCCAAATAAGCGCACAATGAGCCTTTGGTTCTAAATGCCACACAATTAGAGTAGATTTAGGTTTCAAACTAATCGCTAGTGGGTCTGATGACGCTTCATTCATTGATTTATTGTTCATATAGGTGTGCTTCCTTGAGTTTGTTTTACGTATTGGGATTAGTAAAAGCTTTCCTTAAATCCCATATGAATACACAAAACTACAAAAACGTAAAAATATACTGTTAAGAGATATTCCTTCTTCTCATTTTTATTATTTTATCTTTTATTTGGTTACCTGAAAATACAGGCCACATAAAACTTTTTCTAATGTTTCCAACATTTACACATCCATATCTACGATACAAAAGCATGGTAGCCTTAATTTTTTTTGCTAAAAATATAGTTTTTGTACTCCAATTTACATATACCAGAAAATAATATATTACAAAATGTCGGTACTGGAGAATATTTATAGAATCCAATTACTTCAAAAGAACTTAATGCATTTCAAATGCCATCACTCTTCTCACGACTTTTAGTGTCCCAGAGGGAATGCCATTTCTTAACAACGCACTTTCACATTCATTCAAAGATATATATATATACCACATAGAAATGCCTGCATGAAGTTGCCATTATATTAGGATTCCAATCTCTAGGCCTTTGATGAGAAAATACAAATGAATGTTCTCATAAACAACTTAAGCAAAAACAAAACAATCAGAGAAAACAGTTATTAAATGTGAAAAAGTCCAAAGTTAGAAAGGGATACTACATTACCAACTATTAATTTTTTACTATCAAATATTTCCAATCTTCTTTCAGAAATAATATATATAAATATCAATAAAAGTCTTTATTTAAAAATCGAGCGGGTCCTACATTTTATGATGCTCACCGTTGAAGCTTAGCGGTGGGTCATATGTATAAAGGATACCAAAATGGGACTCCATTCTATAAAGTGCTTGGTTGGAAGGAAGGAAGGAAGGAAGGAAGGAAGGAAGGAAGGAAGGAAGGAAGGAAGGAAGGAAGGAAGGAAGGAAGGAAGGAAGGAAGGAAGGAAGGAAGGAAGGAAGGAAAAGGAAGGAAGGAAGGAAGGAAGGAAGGAAGGAAGGAAGGAAGGAAGGAAGGAAGGAAGGAAGGAAGGAAGGAAGGAAGGAAGGAAGGAAGGAAGGAAGGAAGGAACGTCAATCATAATAAATCAATTCAATTCTGAAATAAGACAAAGAGAGTACGATAGCTGCGTGCGTTAAGGCGAGTTCAACTCTCAATGTTGGGGGTGCAGGTTCGAATACTCCCGAGAGGAGATGGTCATTTTTAGTCTACTCATTGATAAGATCCTACATTCGAGTGACTAATTCTAATGCTATCATGCTTATTTATATTCCCGTCGGACGCAGTTCTATCGAACCATATAGGCAAAGAAATAAGTAAAAAAATAAGATATCAATTCATTATTGGCCTTTCAAGTGTGAACATCAATTCAGAGATTTAAAAAACCCTCATCCTTAAGACTACACTCCTCATTAGATCTGATCCATGCCATTCACGAATCCTCTGATAATGATGGCTATTAGGTAAAATGATATCTTATGCATAGGCAAGGAATAATTTTTTTTGCGTATCATCATGAAAATGAAAACAATATTCACTCTCAAAAATAAGGGTAGCCGTATGATAGCATCATTGGCGACTTTGCAAGAACTATGGCTTAAGCATTCTCTATCTTTATTGATGTCCTTTCTCCTTTATAGTATTTATAAGAATCCCATTATTGAAATGATGTATTTTTCTAATGCTTTAGATGTTATAATGTCACGCTCCGGAATCCTGTATAATATTATTATTATTAGTTTTTTTTGGACCCTCAGTGCAACAATTTATTTTCATCAAATTGGTTCCATTATAATTTTTTTACATCACTACATAAACATATTTAAAAAAATCACTAAATACTTTACAATATTATTTGGAGGGACTAATCTTGTAGAACGAAATTTATATAAAACTAACTGTGTTTTGTTGTCATAAAATTGACTTCAATACTATTTGGACCCCAAATATAAATATATTTGTTATATTGTATATATTATATTTGTATAATATTATTAATAATACTAATAAAAGTTTGGTTTTTCATAGCCTGTTATTCAATTTTCATTGATTGGAACTAGTTTAACAAAAAAAAATGTAATTTCCTCAAATTATAAATTATGAAACGTTGAGACAACAGTTTTAAATAAACAGTACTGACATCCGGTCACTCAAAAAATAACAACTTTCGACTTATAAATGAAATATGGTTTGTTCCAATAATTATTGGAGTTATCTTTGCATAGCTCCTCTACATAAACAGAATAAAAAATATGTTAATGTTTTGAATATCTCTAGGTTTAGCAAATAAACCTTCCTAGAATCCGCAATATTGGACTGAGAGATTTTTTTAAATCCAAGTTGGATCCCTTAATGAAAAAAAAAAATCATTTTTCCTGCCGCCCGATATACCGCCTTCAGCCTCAAGATTCCATCCGACACCAATGATTCATGGATAAGTGCTGGAAACATCATCAAGTTTTACCCTTCAAAGTCGAAGAGATATTTTAAGATTTTGAAAAGAATAATGAAACATTTAATAATCAGCTCTTGTGATGTTTTTATTGTAACGCCTTTTATTTAGATATTTTATTAAAAACTATAATGTTTATTTTATTTATATATACTTTTTATATAACATTCTAAATAATAAAGGAGATTTGAAAAAAAATCCCATCATGGTTTGGTGTAAATTTACTGATGTTTCATACTGATTAAGTTTTATCCTTCCATGCAGCTTTGAGATTAACTTATGTTTTTCGAACCGTACAATGCCCCACTTGATATGATAATTAATTGAATGGCGCTAATGTCTAAAAATACGAAGAACATTTTTATCACATTTGATATAAACAAATATATAGCTTCAAAAATAAGACATCCATGCAGGAAACTTAGTTAATGTCTACTAGCCATTATATTATCTGTGTTGTTGCAACACAAATAATACAAATACTATATTTAATAGTAATTCGTAAGCTTTCTAAAGCACTAACGCTAAATAAGTTTTACGCCTTTTTTATAGACAATTTCAATTGCACATAAAACATAAACAAAGTATTAAGTCATTAAACTGTTAAGCTATGGCTCAGTGTTTTAATATTTCTATTTTATGAGATTATTCTTGAACGAATTTCTTCATATTATATTTAAGGTGTATATATTTTTTAATTATTTACGTACCCTAACTACTTTACCTCCTTGTCTCTAATCTAGGGTCCGTTTGAAAACACGATTATAAAAATAACAATCTTGTTTTATAATTAATGATAAAAAAACAATCAAAGACTTTTTTGCTATTTTTGTTATTTTAAAAAGTTTTCTCAAAGATATATTTACTCAAAAAATAAAAATAGAACTTGATGGTACATTTTTTACTAGTTATTCTCTAAATTATGGATTTTAACATTGTGTGTTTAATTTTTTATTTATTTTTTCGCTTATCAATGAGTCAGAATTTGGTCACATAAATCTAATTTTGTCTTTTAGATAATGAGAAGAACGTATTCTTGGTCAGTTGTTTTATATATATATATATATATATATACATATATATATATATATATATATACCAATACCTACAACTATCTCATAACTTTTATATTGCTAAAAAATACTTTTTTAAAGTTAGGCTTAAATAGCGATATATTGTAAGTTTGAAGAATTTTAACCAACAATTTTGACGAGACATTATTTCGAAAATATACAAGTATTGTACTAAATACCAAGGTAAAATAAAATACAATGGATTTTATGTCATGAGTACTCTTATTATTATTTTCACGTCATCAAAAATATATCGTAAAAATAATTTTTGATGACGTAAGCATTATGATAATATAAATTTATTCCATAAAAGTTTCAGTTAGTTAAGTGTGTTTACTATATATATATATATATATATATATATATAGTAAAACACACTTAACTAACTGAAACTTTTATGGAATAAATTTAATATTAATCATATACAACTATTGGGATAGCCTTAATATTAAATAAGGTAAAGGCTACTAGTCAATTTTTTTCATTGCACTAGTATATAATACAAAAAAGAATGATTTTCCTATATAAAGTAAACGGATTTTTAGCTCGAATATAGAATAAAGTGTCATAGCTTTAATGTTTCTAAACAAATTCCTAGTGAGAACACAAAAATAATAAATCTAGTATGTTAAGTTTTATTGGCATTATGAATAGTGCCTGGAATCAGGTGATATATTTTTTTCCTGTATGTAACGATTTATTTGCTTATCTAACAGTTATGTTTGAATGTTTAAAGGCTTAAACCTGTGGTTGTGAGCAAACTGGAAATATCGGATGTTATTTAAACATATTATAATATGCATTGCATTAATACAAAAGTATTCAATGATCATTAATATATTCAAGGATTCTAGGAAAAATGATATCGAAAAAAATTGTTTAGAAAAAGTAAAATAATGACATATGAAAAATCCAGAGAGAAAATATACGGAAAGAAAATAATTTGAGTCAATTCAACAGAATATAAGTCAAAACTATTTAAATACAGACAATTATTATCTCATATTACTAAATTCAGATGAAGAATATTGTTTGGACAATATTTAAATGTATTCCAGTTAAACACTTGCCCACTATGTATTTTTACTGTTTTCCAACTGTCATCATTTCCCCTTCCTTAACCATTTTTTCTGAAGGTGTTTTTTCCAAGAACGCTGTATACTAGACCCTTTTTTTAACATTATATCCATGACATATTTCCAAGAATTTGAATTTATGTTCTACGATTCCTCCTTTGCTTATTCTGCTTATTGTTCTCAAGTCGCATTCAAATATGTAAATTATACCTTCATTAGCCTCCCCCCACATCTCATGGATGCATTCCGCTTAACTCATAAGGTACTTGGATCCAGCCCTGTCATAGGAAAGTCTTTGAAACAAGCAATTTGAAATTATGCCCACAAACTATTTCAATTCTATTTAATTATCAGGACCATTTGTCATTTCAAGGGATTATAAATAAGGTTGGAAACATAATTTTACCAGTTGGTTACTCCTCTTGCTTTTTTCTACGTCTACTGAACGGTGATCCATTTATCGACAGATCGAGTCCGCTCAAATGATTCGCCAATGACGTCATGGATGCAGGTCCTTGAGAAGATACAATTAGTATTCTTATTTCTAAATGGGTGCTTCCTTCTAAACAGCCTCAAGTCAAGTGATGATACATGGCATAATAACTATCTTCTTTTCTGTCAACAAATCACGCTCCAGTTAAAAGTCCTCGTTTCTTATACTTTTCTGTATACTCTTTTTCTTGGAAACACTCTATTAGCGTAGATAAAAAGGAATTTCCCCTCAGTGATGTCTAACCGAGTTGTCGATAGAGGTCGTTGAATGCACATAACGGGCGGGCGGATCGGCGTGTGTTCGAGGGAAAGTTTAAGTTTTCCATAGGAAACAAAAATTTGCACAGCCACACAAATAACTTGAAAGACAGTTTAATATAATTCCTTTGAAATATATGAGCTTTCCGTGAGATAAGAAATATACATCTAAATTTTGAAGTGACAATAACGTTCTCAGACAAGATGGTTATTAAAGTGTACATTAGTGGAAACAGTGGGAACAAGGAGGTGAGTCTTATGCTAGTTTCAAAGTGGAACAAATAATTAGATTGCTTTTAAGGAAATACATAGACACAAATATAAACGATTTTTATAATTAATTTTAAATTATGACAACTCATTGTGTATATTTCAATGAGCAAGAAGAGATTATAAATATGGAGGAAAAAATGTCTTTATAAAATGTGTTGCATGAGGGATTAGGAAAAAATATATGTTTATACATGTTAAGTTGATGCGTGACTGTCTAACATGAGTAAAAAAAACAAAGGCATCATCATATATAAACATTACTGAGATCAAATGATGTTGAGATAGCTTTTCTTGTCTATTATCCCTAATATATATTTTTATATATTGTTAAAGACTTTGATAAATCAATTGAATCAAATGATCAAAGCATAATTCTAAAAGTATAGGATGTAAATATAGTTGTTGTAAATCCAGATGCACATATGCCAAAAGGAGACATTAACAAAATGATATTCTTTCAGAAATAGTTTGTTAAAGTTGAATATTAGATGATCTAAATAACAGGATATGAACATTATATCAAACTGTATTATAAATAAAACTATAACTTGGTGAATATCTATTTGTATATACTTTCATGAGCTATGTGCTTAAAGAACCATATCAAAAAATATATTTTATTATCTGAATATTATACGGTATACGGTATACAATTCTAAACCTTTAAACTAAAAAAAAAAAAAAACTATCTGAATATTATCATCATAGAAATATCTTAAAATGCCTTCATTATAGAGATAAAAAGTAACTAATTTGTCCCCAACGGATGTCAAACATGTCAAAGGATACTCCATAATATTTAATGAATACACATAAAGCGGAATATTGTAAGTTCTGAAACGTTCTAAACCTCTCTTGAACTAACGAATCTGAAAATAAGAGTACAAAATTTGCTATTAAAATAGAAATTTACAATAAAAACCGATTTTTGCGATTTTCGATATATATGAGACATATTAAGAATAATTGTGGGTGTTTGGGGTTAATTAAGCCAATTAATTTTTAATAGGTTATTGACAAAGCCTGGGCGGCGTTGTAACTACTAAAGCGTTGGTCTTGAAGTGCTGGTGGCCTATATGATGGCAGCTATTCGTGCCGTTCAAAAGACCTGAAAAACAACCACTGTCTTATATATATATATAAGTAATGAATCTGTCATTTTTATGAAATAAAATAAAATTAATAAATATTATGGGAAACGAAGAGCTGATTAAATTAATATGGTCATTATCTATTCAGTAATGACCAATTAAAATCTTTTTTTTGTAACTTTCTTCTTTGAATTAAAATAAAATTTGCTATTTTTACATTTATGAAATTTTGGGCTCGCTAGTTTTTGAGAAGGTCTTTAGCGAGTAATCTAACGTGATAATGGAATAATAGGAGTAAATATACCTCAATAGAAAAAGAGTCTCAATACAGTTCTAATGAGGATAATTGTTTATATCATTAATTTGCTAGCATTAAAAAAAAATCACTTGATATGACTCCTTATATTCTCCAAGTGGTCCTTTCAATTTTTATATGGTTTTGAAAAATATTGTTCCATGATTAAACTTTACAGATAATTAATCTGTTCTTCTTAAAACATTTATAATTAAACAATATTTGAATTTGTTTAATATATTGCTTATAGAACTTAAAAAACTATTATTTATTCATTCTTCAATTATTTGCAAAGTTGTTTTTAGTTTAATATATATGCTTATAGAACTGATAACATTTAATGTGATGTGATTATATCTTGTTGTGATTAATGCAATGGCTCATGTTTTAGAACGGTTAATTCTACACAAAATAGCATATTGCATTCATTATCACAACCCTTTCTACAATTTATTAAATTACTTTGTATATGATACCTTAATGTACTAATTTAATAACAGAGTTCATTATACTTTTTACTAAAAACACTCGTGGTCAAGATAGTTATTATCCATAAAGTTTTCGATTATCCGAATAGACTTAAACCAATTCATTCTTCATTGATAAGAAGTTCTTTGACACATAAGGCCTCAATTTTGAATATATTAGATATTAAGTTTCCTGTGTGTTTCAAAATGTATATTGTATTGCTATGCATAATGGTTACTGAATTTTTGCACTTCTTTTCACACTCACATACAACTTTTATTTCCTTTTTAAATATATACAATATATGCTGCTAATGAATATATAGATATATATATATATATATATGCAAATAAACGCACATAAAAGGAGAGAGTTTGCATATGATGTTGATATTTGTTCTTGGATTTACAACAGTCTTTTTTTCTTAAAAGAAAAACATGTTCATAGATGGAACGTGACGAAATATAATTCTGTTTCCTATTAAAAAGTTTTTAACTCCCTTACTTTTTTATATCAGGATTTATAGTAAATGGGGCAGACACAATATATATATATATATACGATTATATCCATGGTTTTAGATGACTTAGTTATTCCTTGTAGCAAAAAATTCTGAATTAGGAAGATTTATGTTCACTTTAGTTGTGTATATTTAGTATATGCCTAATTTCATATCTGGAAATGATAAGCTATAAAAGAACATTATTCAATTGACTTGAGAAGCTTAGTTTGATATTTAGAAATGTGGATTTGATTCTATAAACTTTTGTATTAAAACCATAAATGGTGGTATCTTTAATTTTTGCTGAATTAATAAAAGCTGGGTTCTTTTTTAAATCCCTTTGGTTTTGACAAATACATTTTTTAAACGGAATTGCTACCATTTAATTTTGTCTGAGTTTCTTCTTTTAATGATCCTTATATTAGGCTCTATGACTTAATAAAGTAGTATGTTATTGAAAAATGTTAAGAAAAACACTCTTTGAAATGTTATGGCTATATTTTTTGTTATTATGTCGATATGAGTGACGAGGATATATTAGCACAATGTAACATAACAAATATGTAGATACACCCATTTAGGAAGCACAATGAATAGACTTCACCTCAAAGACACGGTCTATTGAATAAGTCTTTTCAACACTCAGACATCTTACGACATTCAAAAACTAAGAAATGTCGTTGTTTTTATTATTGTGTGAGTGCTCTGAAACAGTTTATATCTGTTACATGTAGTGTTTTGTCGGTCCGGTCCAACCCACCCTTAGGACCAGTCCTATCGGTCTTGAGGACCGTCGGTCTTTGGGATCAGTCCTTTGGACTGTCGAATTTTGGAATCGGTCCTTTGGACTGTCGGTCATTAGGAACGTCAGTCCTTGGATCGGTCTTAGGACTTGAGATTGTCTTTTGTCAATCCTTTAATTTTCCATAAAAATATTGAAAGAGTATTTGTTAAATCCGTTCTAACTGCTAAAATTATATATAATATTCTACTTTAATTTGGCGTCAATTCAATAGCAACAAAAGGGTTAATAATATTTTTATTAGACAATATGGAAACATATTTTTCTCATAATATAAGCTTTTCAGTATACGATCGTCGGTCATTACTAATTAAATGTTTCTGTAAAAATAATTCATTCACAACCCTTTCGTTTCAACCACTAAAGGTTATTTTTTAGGTATTGTCATGAAGCATCGAATATTCATTGCTATAATAATAATTAATAATTAATACTTAATTTATAAACATAAGGAAAAAAAATCATATTTGTCATCAGCTTTTTGAAGATGTTACTTTCCTCATATAAAGGATTTTTCCTTTTCATAGCATTATGAGATGTTGACAACATGACGTATGATATGACGTCATAAGGAAACAATTTTTCCTTTTTTAAGGACCGACAAATAGGTCTGGAGTGGACCGAACCGGACTGCAATCCTCACTAGTTACATGTTGATGTATTCATTATGGAAATCTAGAGCTTCATCAACCCAATTTTGAAGCAAAAATGTATTATTATTATTAGTCAAAAGCTTCATAAAGCGCGCCAATTCAATTATCATCGAAGAAATTACTGGTTAGTTTTACGTGTGATGAAGTTTTCATTATACAGTCTTATTAAACTGATTATTTGATTGTAGTTAACATATAATAAATAATATTATTTCTAAACATTTAAGGAATAAATATTATTCATGCCCCTCTTAAGCGTCTTTGATATAAAATATATCGGTTTAAACACTAGAGAACAATATATTAATGATCATTTTTTTAATTTTTTTGCATTCCTTTATTTTTATTTCAAATAAACCATATAAGATTATTTTTTGTAGATTAAACCTGAAAAATATCCTATTGGTTAAGACCATAGAGATATAAAGATATAGAGAGCCTATTCCCTCCAATTAGCAGAGAAACATCGTTCAGCTGTATTCTGGACACAATGACGTATTTCATTTCCTCTAATAGCAGAGAAACATCGTTTAGCTGTATTCGGGATACACTGACGTATTTCTCTGAAGAATCCAAACAGCTCTCTATGTCTTTATATCTCTATGGTTAAGACAAATGTAAAATAAAGCTTGGAGTATTGATGTGCATTATAAATTAGGCTCTGTACATTAAATGATAATTATTACACATGATGGATCTACATGTCCTATTTTTATACCAACGATTGGTATGGACTTGAAGATCACGTTGATTAAATAAAAAAATGCTTTGAGTGTAAGACAATACAACATCATATCTGTTTGCAGCAATGTAGGACACTTTCAGTCATAAATCTATAATTATAATATTATTATTCAGGGTAATTATATCAAAACTTTTTATTATTAAACTTTACTATGTTTTTGCACACCTTCTCAAAATTAATAGATCCTAAAGTTGAGGTTGAAAAAACAATAAAATGAGGATAGGTTGACATTTATTGTTACAACTATTTTTTTATTTATGCGTTAAATGTTACTGAAATATCATTTGCTATTATTTCAAGCCTTACAAAATGTTCACATTTTGCATTCTCATATAATTTTTTTGCTTAAAAGTGTTATTAATCAAGAATATATTTTTATCTCAAAAAAAATATTCATTAGAAGCTTCAATTAGTTCAACATTTCTCTAGAAGTATATTTAAATGTTTAAAGTAAAACGCGAATTTGCAAGCTACACAAATAACAATTACGCATCCCTATATAATTAATAAATAATTTGAACATAACAATAATGAATGCAATTCCACGCCTCTTGACATAGAAAGACATTTAGGATACACTCTTGAGGACTAGGATGGCTTCTAGTATCTAATGAATAAACAAATCAGAAATATGTCGTTTCGGCTAGCATAGTGATGAGACGTCTAATATTTTGCTGGCTGAATGCAACTTTTTTGTTTATGATAAAAAGTAATCCCTCTAAATTATTTTCCACAATCCTCTCAAGCCAGATTAGACTCCAGCAATTCTGGGAATTGCAACAATGATAACCATGTTTAAATGCAGGTACGTGTTACAATGAACATGCAAAAACCGGTGGTGTATTGACGATTCCGCCTTGGATCACAGAACGTAGTACTTCCCGCGATCCTAAACGATCAAACAAAACATATCCAGTCAGCAATAATAGTCAGACTTTTTTACATACTTCAAATATCAGAGTGTTTGGAGCAACGACTTGCTCATAAAATGATTTAATAAAAGTTGCTTCATTCTCCACTATAATTAACAATACTGGTTAGGTCTTCATGAAGCCGCGTGGTATGCTCGTATATATCATCATTTTATAAGTTCACCATGCGTATTAAGAAACACAGAATTATATATATCAAGAAAAAATAAAGAAAACATCTATGTATGACCAATATTAGTGTTTCGACAATAATATGTTTTTAAACTCAATACATTTCTAATTAACTATTCCACAATCAACGCATGCACAGACATTACATATATGTGCGTATAAAATATCCTTTCTGTTTTTCGTATTTCCTTATTTTCTCGCCGTATGTAAATGAAAGTGATAGGATCTTCTTGTATATACTGTTGTCTAAGATACGAGTATTTATTAGGTAGTTGCCTTTAAACATCTCTATTATGTGTTTTTAAAGTGAATAAATATAAGGATATTTTAAGTCCCCGTCTCGACTTCTTATTTTGACAGGGATCCCTATCATCATCTATATTATTCATATATTCCGTCAGGTCAGGCCCGGCGGTATGGGCGGCCTGAGGGGGCCAGGCCCGCCCACCCACTGAGTGACGTGGGCCCGATTCTGTATGAATGTGCAACTGTGCCCCCCCCCATAACAACTATACCCCCCCCCCCCCCAACAGCCTGGGCTTGCTGCCGGGCCTGCCTCAGGTAACTGTGGAATGGCTAAGAAAGATATCTTCCCATATTCAAATAATGCTAATATCCGGTTACACGTATACACAACCGAGAATAGACAACTTGCACACAGGTTATTTATTTGATCTCAATTCTCCATCATGAATGATTTTACGATCTAATAATTCCGATTATATATATATATGAAATTACATTGTATAAACAATATATCTTTATCGTATTCATCTTTTTTGGCTCTGCTAATGTCTGCCTATTTGATTCTTCATTGAAACTTCATACAGCCTGTTGTGAGATTATGAAAATGTAAATCAGCGCATATGTCATATCAGTTAGAAGTAAAGAAACCATCCAAGTCCATCTAGGTACACGGTATGGCTTTAAATGCTTCCATAAATAACTATAAGATCTATTTTTATTGTCGAATATATGTGTGGTTATAATTTATATATACCAAAAATCATGTAGGTCTATTTTAAAAAGCTTATTTTTTCTCGAGCCAACGAATAACGGAGAGTAAATAAAATATCTCTCCCTGGGGAGTATCTATGGAAAGACGGAGGAGGAAAGATATGTTTCTTTTGCAAGAACTGTTTGGAGACATCAAAACATTTCCTTTTAGAGTGTACACAGATAAGGGAGGTTTAAAACTATCTTCAATATATTTTTAACGAGTTTTTAGGATTACAATTGCGGCGTACAAGCTTGTTTTCTTTTATACCAGTCTGCATCAGGAAGAAGTTATTTTATCATGGCAAAGACCCAGCTCTTATATACAAACTGCGAACAGAAAGAATCCCCATACCCCCAAATTCTAAAGAAATAGTCGATAGAACAATAAAAAACTATTGACATAATTGCTGTCCTTTGTATATTGTATCTTTACTTAATGGTTTTTATTAATACAAATTTATTTTTTCACAATATCTTAAGAGCCCCCCTACAAATTTCCCCCCTACAGTCTATAATGTTAAGGTCTTAGTTAAAATTAATTATAAAGTTTGATTTTTTGAAAGTTTTGTTGGTAATGTCTTGTCGTAGATATAAATGAGAATAAAACTGTTGTACTGGTGTACAAAAAAAATATATCTTAATTTCTAATTAAGCATTGCAGCAACATCTTTATCCTACCAAACCTGCACCCCCAAGTATTCCTCCTAAAGCGTAAAGAATGTTTTGAATCTTTTAACAAATACAATTTTTTTAACTATATCTAAAGCTCAAGGATATACTTTTTAATCAACTTTGTAAGTTAAGTTTGTTTTGAAACTCCAAAAGTCGTAAATCATGTATATTTGCCTCCAGACAAGATTTAAAATCACCATTATTAACGATTCATGTATGTCCTTTGCTATATTTAAGTAGAGCACTAATATATATATATATATATATGTTTTGACACATATGATCGTAAACAAAAAATACGTCTCTAAAATATACATAAGATATGCCGGAGTGAAAAAAATAACTCAATTACGTCATGGCATATCGACGGAAGTCGAGGTATTTCTAGAATGAAAATTGTTACTTTTTTCTGGGCATTTCGATGCGTTGTCTTTGAATATTTCCCCCCACAATATAATGATAACATTATGAACTCATGTAGGATAAGATAAGGGGAAAATATATCATGGGCAGCGTTCCTTAACAAATGATGTATTTTGCCCCTTGACACAGCTACCATGACGAAATAAACGAATATTAATTCCATGAATTCGCATAACTATATGTTTTATATAACAATTTATAACCAATGAGCGTATACATTCATGTTCAAATTAAAATAAGCAAACATGGTTTCACCATACAGTTTAGCTCCTAGAGGTCTTATTACCTGCTGGTACCGGATTGAGTTCCGGTGAGGTGGGGATGATCTAGGAGCTAAACAAACAAATGGTTTCACCATAGACTTTAACGCTTTTAATCATCTGGTTTGTACTGCTTTGCCGATACATATGCATTGTGACGTTTATCATAACTGAACATTCGCTTTTAGATTACTCTTGACAAATACAAAATATTAATAAGGTTTTTCTAGTTTGTATAGATTGTATGTATCCCGACGGAATTTTTCATCTATACTTTGTCGTTCCGGGGATAATTATATATTTTTTTGGACAAACAATGGTATCAAGGTTTTGAAAAGAACAGGAGCTACTCAGATCTCCGTCTCAACCTGTGGTTTATATGCAAAAATTACCTTCACTCTATTTGATTGTACAGGTGATTATTAAGTCTAATGCAAGAAACAAAAAGTCGTAGGTAATTTTTCTAAATGTGTCAAGTCTATGTTAAACCAGTTTCAAACACTTCTCAAAACCAAGTAGGTGAACTTATTATTTATATTTATTTTGTTCTTACATCTTTAATAAGTAAAATAACTTTTAATTGTACTTTAATCCTTTGTTTCAATTAATTTGCACGTTAATTACATTAATTTGTATATAAGTGCCAGCTCGATATTCATATCGAAGATATAAGGATTTGGAGTTTGATATATCTCTTACATTCCCCTTATCGTTTAACATATCCTATATATTTCGGCATATAAAGAACATGTCTATGGATCTTGTAAAATAAAAAGGCTTAAGAGATTATTTCATAAATATGCAGTCTTTTTAAATTGATGAACAATCAAATCATTCTTTCAACGAGATATCTTTAAAAATACAAATAATAGAAAATATGCCAAAATTATGACATAATTTTTTGCTCGCTTTGTTTTCCTTTGGAACGACCTACAGAATTGAATTGTTTGACGGAGCTGACGCACCTAATACGCACAGTTTCCTCAGAAATCTCTTTTTTAAGCTTAAGTATACTAAGAAAGTGATTCATTAACAAATCCGCTCTAGCGTCAAATATGAGTGTTAATTTTAATTAGGTTTTCATTATATAAATATATATATATGAATATATATATATACCCATTTACAAGACTGTTAAATAACATTTAAATGATATTATTAGAAACATAGGACCCATGAAATAAATTCAAAAGCTAATTCTTCATGTTTCATCTGGCCATTCTATAGGTATATTAATGGAACAGGAAGCATTTCACAGAATATTATTATAAATTTGAATACTTATCATTATTAGCTCTTTATATGTTTGTTTTAAATTGTAAATGAGAATAGAGTGTTCAAAAAATCCTCCAACCTAGAGTCTGTCTTTGATTTTATCAAACATCTTGTATATAGACTGTTATCAAGGACGTTTAATGGGACGTGAAGGAGATCTTAAGATAAAGTTATTTATTAATGTACTGCCGACTTTTGTACTTTTGATTTATATTAATTCATGATGAATATTAAATGAAAATATGTATATTAATGCTTAAAACTTTTATCTAAAACCCCAGAGGGATGTTTTCTTTGTGCCCTCGAAATCTATTATTGCAAAAGAACAAATTTTCGTGTGTTTATATTATTGCCTTTGTTTTCATTCTATTCGATAGCAGCATTTCTTCTTTTCTGCCGGCTGACCTCTTACAACTACAACAATACTCCTATCAACCTTGACTTTCTGGACCTACCGTCATTGCGAAAATGCATTTTCCAAAACCTTCATGCAAATATCCTATCTTATTCTACTTGTCCTATGCACATCTTGAAACAACTGAAATAAATACTATTAGGATATGCTTTCTTCAAAAATACAAATATTCACTTTGGCCTCTTTCTTTTGCTTGAAATGTATTTATTGTGATTGTGACTCTTTGGAGCTGAACTTGTCATTAAAATCTTTCTTTCACAACAAATATTAAATATTTCCAGACATTATTACTCTCTTTTTTTAAATGCTTTTGACTTCAATTTTTTTTTGCACCCAAGATACAATTTTATTTTATTCGTATTTACACAACCGATTCACAAAAAAAGTTGGGGAACATAATAAAAGCACAAACAAATACTTATAACGCTGAACATGAAACGTTAAAGTGTAGCAATAAACAGCACATTTTCAATTTTCATTTAAAGATATGTTTCATTTAAATATGGGAGGGCTTATCCATTAATTTGTTGGTAAAGTTTTCCAACTGGGACGGTAAAGGTGTTTGCGTGCACTTTAATTTGTACAAAACAAATTGAACTTTTGTTACTAAAAAATTAATATCCTCTTCGTGTGGACCTACATATATAAAAGCAAAGTTTTGAGGCCTTAGCAATACACCGTATTCTGAATAAACTTTAATTGATACAGTATTTCGAACATCCCTCGTTGCCATACATTCAGATAAAAAATGGTCGAGCGTTTCCCTATGGTTTTTGCAAAAGAACACATTCTTTCTTCTGCTGTTCTGTCGTGTATTGTTAAAATATTGGTTACTATTTATATTGAAAAATTCAATTTTTCATTCGCCAAACATTTTAGTATTTTTGTGACGGGAGCATTTTCTTTGTACTTCTCTCCCCATCTTTGATTTGTGATATATATTTTGATTTCATTTTAGAGTCTATTATTAAGGTTTTTATAGATTTATTATTTTAAAAGAGATAAAGTTGAAAAGACAATCTGGAGGACCGATTTCTTGTTTTTTATATTTTATATTTTTTAATAATGTCATTTCTTCCAAAATTTCGTTGAAGGACAAATTCTTATTTTTGTTAAAAATTTCACCAATCAAATTAATTTTTTCGTTTAAGGAAGTGCCATTTAAAAGATCTAAAATTTTGCTTCGTTGGCTCCTGCCAGCACATTAAGGGTAAAATTTTGTAAAGTATTTCTGTACTTATTATTCCTATACTCTTCCAAAAGGTATTTATTGAAATAAGTGTTTTCAAAATTTTGTTGGGACCTTTTCCTCTTATCTCTTGAAATGACATGCCTTCAATATTTTTCATTTTATAGTCCACAAATTTGGAGCAGAGGAATTCGCATTTTAAAATTCTCCTAAACCATGAAAATAACTGCGTTTTCCAGAAGATCTTAAAATTTATTAATATATTAGCAAAATAAAGTGTTCTTCTTATTACTCAGTCCCGTTTAATTCGAATTCATGAAACGTAATATATTTTTTGGTGACTTTTTTAATTAAGAAGAAACATCATAATAAATTTTCAGAAATATATATATTTGGAAGTATTTAAAAAAAGAACTGATTTATCGGCCATGAAAATGGTCATTCATCTCCTCTTTAAATTCCTACGATAGATATTTCGGTGATAAACTCATTCTTCGAATACATTAATATATCACCGCATATAGTGCGCCTTGATTAAAATATTTTGAAAGTAATGTCTCACATTGAAGTAGTATATATACATAGACAAAGAGTGCATGAAAATAAGTACATAAAATGCCAACCTTGATATTTTGTAAGTATATAAATATAAAAGATTGCATAAAAGCCTGCATGAATGACAAGGTGTTTTAGAAAGTTAATAGTTCAATACAGTTATGTACACAATCTTACGTACTTTCAGCTTTTCACATTCGATATTAAAGTATATTTGTATATCAATACAACTTTTTAAACAATATATGCTTTTATTATGTTGGAAAAGTTTCTTTATTTAACTCATTATATTGTTCATTATTGGAATAGCTAACTCATAATGAATTAAAACGCTGTAAACAAAAGAGTATATAGGCCACTGAACTAATTTAATATAACATGCTCATATTAAGGGGGAATATAATACAAATTATTTGATCAATACTCTTTTAGAAATCTTATTGACGCCTGTAGCCCCATCTGTAGAGTATTAGAAAAGGAGGGAAATGACAGAGAGAGGCAGAGAGAGACAGAGAGAGAGAGGGACGGAGAGAAAGAGAGGGATAGAAAGACAAAGAGGAGCAGAGAGACAGAGAAACAGAGAGAGAGAGAATCGTCCACTAAAACGCTATTCATCGAAGCTTAATGAAAAAAGTCCTTACTGATTAAATTATTAGCTTTCACTTGATATTCACACCTCAACTGCTATGTGAGAAATTACATTTTATAGCTGCTTTGATTACTATTAATCATATCCATTTTCTTTCAACCAATTATGTTTTTAAAAATAGTCCCGGGAGGTGTTCTTAACAATATTCTTATCTTTGAGTTGATGTGACCCCTCACTAGCTTCAAGAAAAGCGACGTTATACAATACCAACTGCTTTTGATTAGTTGTTTTTTTCCTTTAACCTATCACGTTCAAGAATGGGGAGTAACCTTCAGCTCAAATATATATTTATATTCCATATGAGGCGTTATTCTACTACTAGTTTTTATGGGGTGGAGTCATTGACATTTAGATGAATTCAAGGTCTTATATAGTGAAGGCCGTCGGCCTTTTTTAAGAAGAAGTGCTGCGGGAGCAAGAAAGTCATGCTCCATAAATCCTACATTTACTTTATATGTAGAAACGGGACTACTGTAGACAATCTCATAGTCATACTGAAGGAAATAAATACCTAAAACTACATAGCTATAAGGAAGTAAGTCTGTCAAGCAGTAAGGAAAGAGAGAAATAAAAAAAATAAAAAGGGCAGATCAAGTTTTTCTTCATTGACAAATGTGCATTTTATTGACTCGCCAAAGGTTGATATAATTTATTAAGTCATAACTTGAAGATAAGGTCCATTAATCGACTCCGAAAGGGCATTTTACAAACTGAGGGGTCAGCTGATTAATCGACATTGTGCTTTTTTATGCTCCAATTTATCATTATCCCCTAAAATATTTTTAATTTCTATATAATAACGTTCATCAGGCGGCATTACTATTTTCTAATAGTAATTTTGGGCCCAAAAGTAAGCTTTTTTAATATGTAACTGATTTTTTGGTTGACATATCATGACTCTACGTGACAGTTTGAAACATATATTTTTGTGTAAATCAAATTCAAACACTAAAAAAGATAGTTTTGACTTGATTTTTGGAAAGATTATTTTTATGCCGTAAAAAAAGACTCTCTTTTACTTATGTACATTTTTGACATAAAATAGTGACAAACCTTTATCCTTGTAAGACTAATATATGGTCATATCCCTAATTAAGCTTATCAGACATGATTGACATTTTCAATACGAATCCGCTTTAAAAAAGTAGGAATATGACATACACATATTTTTAAGATATATTGCGTAGTTGCTTTCGAGTCCGAAAGCATCATATCAAGTAAATTCTAGTTATAGAAAGATAACTTTTGATCTGAAAAATTAGTTCACATTAACCTCTTTTTCATCCTTTATATTGCAATAAAAGTCACGACAAGTGTCGTAACACAAAGAATAATTGATAATAAGCTTTTTGAATATTCAAATATTAAGCATTAATAATGAATACCTATATACTTTTTGCTATATTGTATGTATTTGCTATCGTTGCAACATTTTATACATAAATGAGGAGATATAATATAAAAAGCGCTATATATAACTATATAACATAGAGAGAGAGAGAGAGAGAGAAAGAGATGGAAGAAGGTCATTGAAGGATCTTATAAGTTAAAAACATCCTTTGAATTTGATTTATCCATTTTAAAATTCAATACCACAATTTAAATTAGTACTTCATCAGTACTAGATAAATAAGAAAATAGTTTATCTCTTCATCAAAACTTGGAAATAAACAAACGTATAAGAACTATATTGTTATTGAGCACTTGAACCTTTTTTATATACATATGTACATACAAAAATAGTATTTTATTTAACTTATCATCATTATTTCATAATTGCTCATGCAGTTATAGATTAAAGGTCAATTATATAATATATAATTAATAAATAATGTTTTAAATGTTGACAATTACAAAACAAAGAAACATCTTATATTTTTCGATTCCTACCTAACGATAAAATATGTAGGATGTAACATTTTTAACAAATAACGTAGCTCCATAAAATAACATTTTAAGGAATACATTTTCAAGGAATATTTATAAAAATTGGTGGGCATAAATACGTAAAGGTTTTGATAAAAAAATGTATTATTAAATAGGATGACAATTTGTATTAGTGTATTAATAAGAAATAAATGGTAGCTTATGTTTCTAGGGAGTTTCATTCTATTATTTTAAAGTTTCTTTTCTTTTGCAATATTCTAAAATATATATTAATTTGTATTAGACTTTTGATAGGATATTCACAGCCCATCTGGTTTGTGCCCTGCCATCCAGTCATCTAGTTGTTCCACAGTAATAACAATATGATAAAATACGTCCGCCCTAATTGATGTTTACTCAAACTCTTGTAAAGGATTCGTGTTTCCCCCCCCTCATTTTGGCTCAACTCCAAAATAACAAATCTTGACTCGTCTTGACTTATGTGAAATATAAGCATGTCTCAAATATTCCAGAAATATAACATAGCTGTGATGCTCGGAGGATCCAAAAAATACTTATTTTCTTTTGTATGATATATAGTATCAACACAAAAATATATCTCACCTTAGAGTATTATAAATGGGAAGTTTAATCTTTCAAAAATAAGAATATTTTAGTTATTATCGTTGTTCAAATATGTATCAAAATGGGAAAAGCCATAATAATGTCTACAAAATGTACATAAATAAATATTATATTTAATGGGATTTAGAACCACTATATTCGATTAGGTAGCAACCATATAGCATGAACTAGCTTAAACAAAGGAATAAAAACAATAGAAAAAATACAGGACAATTTTTTTAAAATATTTTTAACCCTAAAAATAAAGTAAGTTTAAAAAAGGCATGAAAAATTATAATTTATTTCTCTCAGATTGTTTAGTTGTTAGTTTCAATGAATGATCTCATGATTTTTTACAGATCTGGTCATAAACATTTTTTTGAGAGAAACAGGGCTTTCAAACTTTGATTTTGAGGATGTTGGAGGTTTCTTGAAGATAGTCCACGAAATGGTAGATGTAAGGCTTATTAAGATTTTCTTTTCTAGGCAATAAAGTTCTTAATTTCTCTGATAGAAACGTATTTTACATTTCTCCATTAAGAATATCGAATTATATCTTTTAAATTAAATATTGTAAATATTAAAAAAATAATAGGCTATGAAGACTAAATATATAAAATATTATACAATATATACATATCCTTTTTAAATAACACATAATATATTTGACACTAATTTATAATAGCATTCTGCAATGGTGAATTCTGCATTATTAAAAATGACAGTATTATCTAAGATCCAAATCAATATTGTAGGATGATGTCCTATTCCTTTAACCCAAAACACATATATTTTAAGTCTATTATATTACTCATTTATTTAATACTTATTCATAATTAATTTGTCAAAAAAGTAACCGAAGATGACAAAAATAATGTAAAAGAAAATATAAAAAAAACATTAAAAAAATAACACTCTACGTTATTTAGTCCTTTCAGTGGGAGGTAGGTTTGTTTATTATACAACTTGGTGAAAACACCAAGTATGCTTTCAAAAAAATTGATAAGAAGTATTGTACACCATTCTAGTTAGATAGACATCTTTCCCCCTAGTTCTTACAAGCAAAGCCTAATGTTTTGTATAAAATTGTTGATATTCGATAAAAAATAGCTGTACTATATATTTACAAGTTTAATTTTTTTAGGGATAACAGGATCTGCATGCGTTAATTAAAAAAGCGAACACAATAAAGGGGTGCGACAGCCGTGCGTGTTAAGGCGTGTTCAACTCTCAATGTTGGGGGCGCAGGTTCGAATACATTGGGCTGTTGGTAGAGACCTAAACATTGTTAAGGCTCAGTTGGATCTCCGAGCAAAAACTTTTTGCTCAATTTGCTGCGGGGAATGGTCTTGTACTGAACGCTTCCAAAACTCAACTCATGGTCGGGGGTAACCTTCGCAATAAAGAATTAGCTTCGTTCTCTGTGTTGGTTGAAGGAAATTTGATTCGTCCCTCGAAAGAATTGGAGCTGCTTGGAGTTACATTCGACTCAAATTTCACAACTCTTCTCATGAGAACGGAGTTGCTAAAGCTGCCAGACAAAGAGCGACATTATTGCAAGGTTAGCTCTCCACCTTCCTAGAGGAGAGTACTTAAGGCAACTGGCAAGAGGTCTTTTAGTTGGAAAAATTTGCTATGCAGCAGCTGCTGTCATTCCCCCACGTCTTGGATGTGAGACTTGGGAAAGTCCGTCCTCTGCTGCGTACAAATCAGTCCAAGTATCTATTAATGACGCGGCCAGATCCATTACAGGAATAAAGAGGACTGACCACATCCGCATTCTGACCTACTTCGCAAAGCAGGTCTTCCGTCAGTGAATGAGATCGCCGTGAAGCTGTAGCCCTAGAAACATGGAAAGCTTACTCCAGCTCGGATGGAGGGTGCGGTGAGAGAAGTCTCATCGGCAAAACCATTTTTTCCTCACGAACCAGCTACCATCAGAAAACAACAGGTCGAGCCGATCAAAGTCGCTGGGCATCATCCCCTGTCCACTTAAAGTGAAGGAAAAAACGTTTTCCGCCTTCGCCGCCGATCTGTGGATTCGTTTCCCGAGCTGAGGTCCGCCCCCACACGTGGTGCAGCAACGGTAGTTGCCCAAAAACATTTCTAAAATAGTGCAATATAAAGTTCTCTTTTGTTTTTGTCAATGACTTGCTTTATTATTATTATTTTTTTTGGATTTTATTGCATATATGTGTTATATATATATTTATTGTTTTTTATATAAGTTTATTTATTATATATTTAATTAATTTTTTTTTAAAAATTATCCTGTACGCCATAACTAGTTGAAAGAACTAGGTGTTATTTTTTAAGGATTGAATAAAGCAGATTACACACACTCCCGAGAGGGGATGGTCATTTTTGGTCTACCTCATTGATAAGATCCTAGGTTTAATAGACAACTTTAATGTTATAATGCTTATTATATCCTGTCGGATGCTGTTCTATCAAACCAAATAGCAAAATAATAATAATAATAATTAATTAAATAAATAAACTTTGACTTGTCTGACAAGCCGTTTGTGTGTTATTTGGTTTTACAAGTAAAATAAAATAAATAATAATTCATTATGCTAAACCACAACATTTGTCTACAACATTCTTCCACATACAGATATTTTCTATCAAACACAAAAAACACTTAATAGTTTTTTAGATAAAAAAACCGATAATATAAGATTAACAATGAGTAAAATAAATAACATCATGGCTTTACTTTGCTCTCTCACAAGGATATTTATGATGAAGGAATGTTTAAAGGGTGTTTTCAGCAATAAAGTTTTTTTTTTTTAAAAGTCGGTTGCTCTAATTTATTTATTTTTAAAGATCCAATCATCATAATTATGTTCCATTTATCGTATGAGGAAAAAAACAAATAAATGTAATTTCTCTCCTTGAGTATTCATTATACATACATAAAATGTATATTCGAATAGTCTAATAATAGAACTCTCGTCAGTGACAATGATTGATGCCCATTGGAAAATAAACTATGTTTTTATGAGGATATTCTTATCTCTGACGGCCAGGAATTATTAAGTGATGAGTTTGTTTTTGTGTATACCAACTTATTTTTGTTATTTATGCTTACTTTCTTTCGACTAATCATTTAATAAAAAATGCTTCATTAATTATAATACATATTTTTCACACCAAATCTTTGAATCTGGTTGAAAAAGCACTTTTATTGATTGAGGGGGTTAAAATTATTTATTTGGAGGATATTTATTTTTGCAAGCAATATGTTCAAGGACTAATTCAATTATATATATATATATTCAACTAATGGGTCATTTAAAAATTATACGTACATCATGTATACGATAATAAAAAAATAGCTTCAGGGTTATGAGGATAAAATCCTAATTAAGCATTTTATTTTACAATTACCCTCCCAGGCAAGACCCATTCCATCATTATCTAAATTATATAAAATGTAAGTGGGTAACACGACAATCAAGTAAATATATTATAACCACACTTCTATCAGTTTACGATTACTCCATGACGTCTATGAAAAATATATATACAAATAGTTTTCGAAATAAGTCGAAAAATACAACTACACATTTTTCTATATAGAACCATTGAAGGACTAAATTTTATATATTGATTTGGATTATATATATATATATATATATATATATATATATATATATATATATATATATATATATATATATATATATATATATATATATATATATATATATATAGAATATATATTTTTCTGTTATTATATTTTAGTAACTCATAAATATTCCATATTTTGATTGATGAATGTGATGGATCCATATTTTCTATCTTCCTTTTTCGTACAATGGGTCCCCCAAATATAAAAAGTTTATATAATTTCTTTGATGCTCTTTCTACTAAACCTTATTGACGACGTATTCGAATAGATACAGCATCTTCATTCTATATATGAGCATTTTTCCAACAATTCTTATACATAATCATTTGTTTTTGCCCTTGTTTCGTCACAATACAGCTTTTTGCATGCATAGAATTGGTAAATCCATTGACCTCCAAAGTCTCAGAGAGGTCAATATAGTAAATAAAAGAAAGTTAAGCATACATGCTGAAGTACATTTTCTTAATAAAACAATATGAGGTACTAAGCACCTTTGCCACTTTTTAGATAAATTGGTTCTCATATATCTCAACATTCCATGCATATTTCTACCTCTCATTGATAACAAGTATGAAACCTTCATGACGTCATGAAACTGTTTAGAACCCGAATGTGATAAGTTATTCAAAAAATAAATTAGAAATCTTATGAATATGCCACTATGTTAACAATTTACTTTATAGTGTATTTTATTTAAAACCGAAACTCAAAAACGATATTGCGAAAGGGTATGTAAAATGAAAAGTTTGTCTATTTAAGAAAAATTTAAAACAACAATTTTCCTTTTTTATTAAACCGCTTCATCCAAACTTATCACGCAAAACAGGAAACACACAAAATATTTCTTTAGACTAATAAAATACAACTTTCAATGTACCCTCGTTGATTTTATCTGAAGTAAAAAAAATAATATATATATATATTATTGCAGTTTCATGCCACCACTAAAAAAGCATAAGTTACTCTAAATGTGGTTTGCATGTTATATACAATTGCAAATACAGATACATTAAACAGATGTTGATGAGGATATTTGCGTTCAGTCTATCATATTATAATTTGTGATGGTAATAGTTGTTACTTTTTGTTTCCCGAATCACGCAATTTCTCACGTATACCATTTTTAGAAAGTAGTACAAAGATAGCTGGACATTACCGATATTACTTTTGGTATTGCGTTCAAACTTTTTATCCATTAAGATCAACACCTATTACTAAATTTTGCGAACCTTATATATATAGCTTTAAAAATAACTCATTTACTAACACAACAACTACATATTAATGACATAAATACGTAATGATTCTACGTTTGATCACTGATTAATCCTCACAGAAAAACCATTTTGTCTAACCTATTATGTACTTATTGAACGCTTATTGAATCGTAAGCAATTATTCATATTATTTCTCTCAACTTGTTGGTATTTTGGTTGTATAAGATATCTACGACACAAGTAATTGATACAATTATGTTATATATCTAGGATAATATTTAAATTCAGTATCTTTCTGATTATGTGTATTATTTTAGAGCAAAAAAGGACGAGCATCAAATTATTATTATTATACAGAGTCTAAAGAAAAATCATGATGTTTTTTAATATCCAATCTTGCTGGATAAACAATCAATATTGTGAGATTTCATTTCAACGTCCGTTCAATATTTGAACAGCTCCATGAAATCAATATGATTATTATTATTCAGCTCTGATTGATTAAATACAGATATCAAAATTGGAGGGTGCTCAATGAATCGCATATTGTCTGGCATAATCGCACATGGAACCTATTTTAAATCTTAATTGGGTGCTGAACAAAAAGGTTTCTTAAGGGGGAGACATATCTCTGACATTTCAAAGAATATTGAAACCTCAATAGAATCGTCGCGTAGAAAAGAATATTATGGTGCAATTATAGCTGTCGATTTTTCTAAAGCGTTCGACCCTATCTCACATGAACATGTCATGAGGACGGTGAGGAGACTCCTCCCTAAAAGATATTTTAATCCCATAAGAGCTCTCTTTTATAACGGTACTTCTGTTGTGTCAATGGGCAATCTGAACAGTCGGAGTATTACTTTGGGCAGGAGTTGCCGTCAAGGATGCCCTGCTGCGCCTCTTTTATTTGCTGCTGGGCTAAAGGATCTTAGCGATTCCGTGAATAGGAAATTTTGCGGTTTCGGTGTGGATTTTGGATCTTCGAAGCATGTCATCGATATGTTTGCCGATGATATAACTCTGTTCATTCAGGCCAACACAGAAGCGCAGTTGACAAAGCGTATAGAAGTTTTAATGAACCATTTTATTAAATATGAAAAAAGATCGGGGTTGAAAATTAACTCTAAAAAAACCACCATTCTTCCCATTGGAAAATGGAATCCATCTCACGATGTTCGGGTAGCATCATTATCAGTTGCTGACAAAATTGAAATCTTGGGAGCCACGTGGGATAGGTATGGGGCCTCTCTATGTAATTGGTCGTCTCTTCAATCCTTCATACATAATAATATTAGAAGATGGAGGAATCTTAATCTTCAACAAAGGATTGACCTTTATAACTTCAAGGTCGTACCAGCAGCATTAGGCTACAGCCATTCCGTGGCTTGCAGAGAGAGCTATTTAGGAAGAAAAAATATGGCTTCCCAAGCTTTTTCATTCAAGTTACGTTCCTTCACTGAAAAGACCTAAGAATTTAATGGGGGGTGGAAGATCTACCAAAAAAATTATATCGACTTATCGAGGTATCCAGATAAGGAATGGCGGAATTACTTCTCTTCAACACCTTCATATACATGGCTTTTGGTAGGCACCGACTTCATGAATGGTAGGATAAGTTCGTTTTCTTATTCCATCGCTGCTGCCCAGAGAATACTGTGGAAAGGAGAGGCATCTTTTTATTCGTCTTCAACGATAGATATTATCAGGGAAATTCTAAAAAAAAAGTTTTTCTTTAAAAATCTTAAGGACCCCCAAAAATTAGAATTGGAAGCATTCTCTTCTGGCATTTTATCTATTCATGACATAAAACAAAAGTCCATTTTTAACTGCGGAAAGTTCTCTTTTAAATTAAAAAAATGCAGAATCTAAACATTTAATGCCAATTCCTTGGCTTGCAAGAATATCATACAATGGGAATTTCAAAGAAGATGCAGATATAATTGTGAACAAATTTTTAAAAGATTTGCAATTACCGATCTCATGGAAAAGAAAACTGCTATCTTCTATCACAAAAGTGAAGCATGGAAAACGATTTACGGCTCAGTTTCAAATTTCTTCTGGATGTTTATATTTTAATTCGCCCTGCAAGGATTGTGGAAAGCTGTATAACTCCGTGTATCATGCTTTTGCTCTCTGTCCTGCCCTCAACATTTTAAGACAATTTATAAAACTAAATCTTAGAGGTACAACAGAAAAGTATATTACACCGATTCTTTTATTCGGAGCAAGCTGTAAACGCTCCAACAATCCAAAAACATAAGCCAATGAATATGCTTTGTCAAGTATCCGAAGTTTTTTTGCGGAACGACTGGCTACTTCTCATCCCCTGGATCAACACTCCATCAGAGCTATTTTAATATCTACCTCCGCACGTCATTCCCTGTTAGCAATGAAGATTCCCTGTGCTTCGGAGACCCAATGGACTTACACCGGCGAATTAATAAAGTTTTACCCTGATGGCGCACAATGGAGCCTGAAATTTCTTCAACGACTAATCCGCCAATATAAAAACTATCAAAGATTTTTAAATGTATGAGCCAATGTTACTTCTATATACTTTTTTTTTTTAATTTCTTTTGTTTTTTATTCTAATGATTGTTTTTAACCGTTGTTTGACTTATGTTTAGAGTTTTAATTTAAACTATAATGATTTTTTATGTATTTTTATATATAACTTCTCTAAGCAAATAAAGTCTTACAAAACAAGAAAATATATATATATATTAGAGAAATTCGATAATTTATAGAGCATGTAAAATAAGTAATTATATTTTTATGAACTTCAACAAACAAATGAATTTGACCTTTCATTGTCAACATTGCTTATCCGTCGATTTTTAAACTTCGTAATATGGCAAATGAACGGTTATTTATACAAATACATACATTTTTTTACTATACCAAATAAGACGTCATTTTATGAAAAATAATTAAACTTTGGACTAATATCATTTGAACCACGTTTTTAAAAATAAGTTGAGTTCCTTTGAATTACTCAAGGGATGCGACGTCAAAAATTTATATGCATATGATTTAATAGGTTAAACTTTCTACATTTCATAACAAATTGACTAACTGTATAGATAAAGATTGAGGAATAATGTTACAAAGTTTACTTTGCAATGTTATTTTAAAATATGTACTTAATATATATATTTATATTTTTCATGAAGGTTGCTACATTAAGTAAAGCTAAAAAAAGAAATACTTTTTATAGATAACAAAAGATGAAGGAATTGCTTTTAGCAATGTTTATTTTGAAATACACATATCCTTGCCAGAGAGTTTCATTCATGAAAAGAAAATGTCATTGCGTTTATCAGAGTATGGCTATCAATATCGTCTTAATCTCTGGCGTTCATTAGTATATATGTAAAAAAATGACGTGATATCAAATCTTTAGAAAAGATATAATGTTTATAAAAACCTGATTGAATATAAAACGATTCATTACTAAAGCCAAAAGGTTTTAGAGCATTTGAACAATTAAAGTATGGAAAAGGTTTTTAATTATTAAAATGAAATTATATTGTTTTTTCGATAAAACCAATAAATTGTCCAACAAAAAGCTTTTAATCAAACTAATTGTATACTTTTGGAAATAGTATCAAAGATGGTCCATGAAACGACCATAAAATTACATATCGCTGATTGTGACCCAAACAATAAATAGTGTGATAGAATAATGAAAAAAATAAAAACTTATTTACTTCGTATTTATAAATTGATATTCTTTCAAAAGGCATTCCATTCTTTTTATTATATATTTTCCCGTTAGTCCTGAGACTGTGAATAATGATGTTGAAATATTTACATATACAAATAGCAATATATGATGACAGATATTGATTACGTAGAGACAGCCTCTGTTCCTCCTGCCTTTTCTTCAACAAATAAATATTTCGAGAATTTGCCAAAGGCATATTTGCTTATTGTGAAATAATATTTTTTTTAACTAACTTTCATAAGACAAAAAAAGTTTTTTTAATGTTGTAATTGGATAAGATTCTTTCACAAATTTAACAATATCCATTTATATATTATTTAGGCATTTGTACGAGCTATAAGGGTAAAATAATTTGTTTCACTAAATATGTCTAAATAGCGAATACGTCCCGCCGTTGCTCTAGATTTTTGGGAATGCCCACACTATGCTAATAAATCCTTGGTACCTTAAGTTTGTTTATTCATGATTTATACATTATTTATTTATATATAAATAAGTGTGGTAGATACAGAGGATCAAACAAGCAAATAACTTTTCTATTATTAAATAAATATACGAAAATAAGTTTATATTAAATTTAAATTTTGCAAGGAGGAATCTTACATTTATGTGATATAAAGTATAAATTTACATTCCGCTACAATAAATGCAATATTCTTTTTTTCTATTAGATTGTGACTCACCAGCAGAGAATATTCATGATCCTGAACAGCTTGGGCATAGAGAATGCTCCCGTTGACATTGCCGGCCCAGGCATGGAGGAGGCACGCGACTATATGAGGGCCAACGGAAAGAAAAAGGATGGAGAAAGAAACGTTCTTCCGCCTCAGATCTTTAATGAAGAAAATACTGTGGAGTAAGTTTATCCCTCCTTAGAATATTTAAGCTATATTATTCTTAATAATGTGAAATATGATATAAAACATTGTGAATACATATTTCAATCGAACAGACTGAGCGCTCGTCGGTGGAGCCAAAGCATGTGGGTGACATCATAAGAGGCTTTAATGTTTATCGTACATCTGAAAGAATTATGAGTCTTTTTTTCTCTTGTGTAATAAGATTTAGTGTCTAAATAGTTATTCCTTACGTTGTGGAAGGATATAAATATTTTTGATTACAACTTTTATTAGTGCTCTATTTATTTCATAAACTCTTGCATTCATGATTTTACAATAGCACGAAAAAACAACTAAACGCATTTAGTTTATTAATTATTTAGTTGTATAATGAATTAAGAATGAATGTTTCATTTACATAGTTTTAATGCAGTTGAAAAAACGATTCTATTAATAGCAAAAAAGTTTATGCAAAAATCAATACCAGATTTATACTAAGCTGGGTACATCATTTCCTCCTCACAATAACTTTCTATGATTGATTTCGTATTACATATACATTGTATCTACAATTTTTTAAAATTTCAAGTCCTGGTTAACTAGAAAATTATGTTAAATAAATAAAGGAATACGAGTATTACATTTTGCTTCCTAATATGTATGTTTTCAAATATGTAAACTTTCATTTTTCAAGTTGAGTTTCTTTAAATGAATTAACAATACAATTTGTAACAGAGGTACAGTAAATTTTGAGTTATGACCAATGTGTGAAGGATAAGTTATTTGCAAGAGTAAAGCATTACTTTGCACTATGTCATTATCTGAAACTAATTAAATAAAGTATTATCTTAGCATTGAACAATTCTATGACGTAATGGAAAGGTATGATTTTTTTATGGATGCTTTTATATGTGTATTGATTTTATAACAGTATTGAATTTATGGTTTTTGGCAGCTGAGTGTATTTCGGCGTGGCTTACACGTGGTTTATTTTTTCTTTTGGAAAAGAATCATGGTTCAAGATCATTACTTGGACCATCTCCAGAGATGAAGGAGATACGTCTCCAGCCCAATACTCCAACACAGCAGTAGTAGTTGTGTCTTCGACATGCCTACAGCGACAATTTATTCACGGACCCGAACGACTTCCTACCCGCCAAGGCCAAGGAGCATGACCACGGCCTTTCTTCTCTCTCGGAGAAGCAGGAGAGGAAGAGGAGAGCTCCTCCTCCGAGATGCTCCTCAGTCCAAGGATCCCCTCATCAACAAGTCCATTGAATCCATGGTTGCTGACTGGGAGTCTCTTATATCCGAAGCAGTGGAGGATTCGGAAAACAAGTCCATTAATCTCCTAGAAAGGCTCTTCAGGAGTCAAAAGCTACAGAGCCCGAGGAAGACCCTTCTCATCTCCCCATAGAGCTGGTTCAGTTCGATCCCCTGAGCTTCACACTTGGCCAGGAGCCTCTTTGGAGTGGCGATAGTGGTAGTAGTAGGTTACTTCATGCAATCCCTGATACAGCCCCTAAAAAGAAAAAGTTGTCCATTGCCGAAATCCTTCATGCCACTCTACACAACAAAAAAATGCACGGCTCTATCCATGAAAAAAGCTTCCCACATGCTTCGAGGTTCATCACAACAACTTTACCACAATAATGTTAAATATAGTCGCCTCGCCAGGGGACCCTTCTCAACCAAAAACTCCCAATTGTCAAGCCAATGATAAACATCGTCATTCGCCATCATACCTAACAGGATCTGCCCCCAAAACCTCCGTGATAAAGCTTTCCAAAGGCAACGGCATTCTATAAAATTCCTTCAGCATCTCTTCTGCATCCCTGAAGACTCCAACCCCCGTAGTCTCCTCATGCCCAAGAAATCGCTCTCAACCCTCTTACAGCCATAGATGGTGAAAATTTGAGATTCCAAGACCAAAACTTTTAAATTGGTAAAGCTCTCTTCTTTGTGATGCCCTTTTACAACACAATGGAGTGATAACTTAGCTTCTGATTCCTATCAACATCTTTATCTATGTCAACATATACGACAAGTCTGTATAACCCTTGGTATTCATATATCCTAATATAACATCTAGTTGTCGTGGTCCGTATAGCATCTATATAAGGAGCCTTAGTATTGCCTTTTCTTATCTTTACTATCATTGTTGTATTACACTCATTCATATAATATTATTACCATTGAACTCTCCATGATGAATACAACAATGAGAAGAAGCACTTTTCCATGTTTTTATATATTTTTGCAATGATCCAAATATGTCTGTCAAAAAAGCTCGTCAAAATACAATATATCCTTTAGAAAATTATGGGTTTTCATCAATTATACTACAGATTCAAGCTATATTACGTTTTCCTATAGGCTTTAAATGTATGTTAGCATCGATTTTTCTAAAAAGAAAATACATTAAATAATTATCTGTATGTTCGTCTTCTATTTGGAACTGATCTAACGAATGCACAAACTGCGAGGCTTTCTGAGACTTGGGGTGCAGTGCAACGCGTTATATGGAGATGGGTCCCTAACTTTAAAAGTGACTGCACTGTGGACATTATTCGAAAGCACACCAAGAAAAAGTACTTTTTCAAAAATCTAGATAGCCCTCCAGGATTGGAAGAAAAAGCGATCAGTAATAAAATTTTAAGTCTACATCATACATCCACCGATAGTCTTTTTCGGGACGGACGCTTTCGATTTCCCTTGAAATAGCAGCTCATTTGCATATACTTCCCTGTCCATGGTACCTCAAAATGTCGTCGTTAAGCTTCTATGAGGAAGCCGAGTCTATTGCCAACGTCCATTTGAAACGGCTTTCTCTTTCCGAAGACTGGAGATCTAGGATACTCAAATCTCTCTCTGGAATTTATGACGGTAAAAAGTTCACGGTTCAGTTGCAGATTTCTGCTGGTTGTATATCCTTCGACTTCCATTGCCTTAATTGTGGCAACTGTACAACGACGTTGAACATGCATTTGTGGATTGCCCGTTTGTCACAATTTTAACTAAGTTTCTGTCATTCAACGGAGGGACTTAAGACCAACGACGATAAGTATACCAAAGCAACGATCCTATTTGGTCTCCTAAAGAAAAAAGGACACAATTCCCCTAAAAGTAAGGCACTGGAGTTTGCTCTATCAAACTCCAAAGCTTACATAGCGAGTTGTTTGACAAAAAAAGAAACTATCAAACCGTCTATTCTTCGGTCCGTGAGGATTCATGGTTTTTGCGGGGAACGTCATCAAATTTTATCCTTCAAAATCAGAAAGATATTTTAAAATTATGAAAAAATTGTGAAATATTATAAATAGTTACCCGTATGATATGTTTTATTGTTATACCTCTTGTTTAGATTTTTTTATTTAAACTATAATGTTTATTTTACTTATATATTATATTTTTATATAATTTTATATCTATTATCTAAACAATAAGGAGAAAAAAAAAGAAAATACATCTAAACATATTTATTTATATAAGCACTAATAAAATAAATAGAGAATAATCAAGATATATGTAAATGCACCTCAGATCGATCATTCCGGTCAGATCCCTTGGAATGATATGCAATATACTTTAAGTATCGATCCTCCCGTCGAATCCCTTAAAATACACCATGAGTGATATACCTAATTGGTCTTAACAATGCACATTATTACGGTCAAATCTCTTGGAAAGATATGCTGTTTCCTTAAATACACATTGAGTGATATAATTTGCTTCAACAATATGTTTTGTTTCTTGATATCCTCGAACTTATTCCGGAATCAACCGCTAGCCCAAACCATATTGATTAAAAAATCAAATTTCTATCTTCTTCACTCTCTGTATTCCCTAGGACTATGATGACTTTGACATCGCCAATGAGGACGACCTCCTAGAAGAGTTCTGGGCATTCCCCGAAAAGTGCCGCTTAATCCTCCGTCTGAGACTGGAGCCGGCGAAGAGGATCCCTCAAAGCTTCCGAGGAGGAGGAAGAGGCACCAAAACCAAGGTATTTTCAGATATGCCTGTTATTACATATGATAAGATCAAATATTGATACTAAAGTCAATGAAGGAGTATAATATTATTAAGCTTGATGTATGAATATAAACTAGGGCCATCGCCTGTTGATCACTTATAACATGTGAGGGCAGGGGCGGAGTGGCCACCGGGAGTACCGGGACTATTACCGGTAGGACGCTGGCCTCAAGAAACATAAACGGCCGTTGACAGCCTCTTAATAGCATATTGGAGCCTGTATAAGGCCGGCGAGGGGTTAATTGTCCCGGTGGATAAATTCTTCCCACTCCCTTCCTGTGTGAGGGTATATCTTGACTACGTTATATCAGTTTCTTAGAAAGAACTCGGGCTTTCGTGATTTCAGATGCTTGGATTAGTTGGATAAAAATCCGACATTGGACTTCAGTTTGAAGTAGGCTGAAAGTATATATGTACTTAAAATGAATAGGCTTTGTACAATATCATACTTTAACAAGTAAATTACAAATTAGTGATGTGATTTTCGAACAATAGAGGAAACCCAACATTTCAATTCCAATTTTATGTGCATACATTTCACTTAATTACACAGTTCAGATACTCAGAGTATAACTGATCAATGAAAGAATGAATGAAGATAGATTGTAATCGTTAATGTACAGTCCATATTATTTTGCAGAAAATAAAAAATCATAATTCGTGAGAAAAAGTGTTAATTTTGGTTATGAAGCTTTCTTTTATTTATATATGACATAACTCGTCTTAATAAATGAAAAAGCCATAGCCACTGAGGAGACACACAAATAGATGTTGTGCAGTTGTTATAAGCTGTACATTCTCATTAGGAGCAAGGTGCATTGAAAGTCATAAGAGGTGACTGTACGCTTGTCGGCGATTTTTGATGACGTCACACTGGCAATCGGAAGAAACACATTATCCATCTGTTTCTTTCGTTCACGCTGTCAAAAATATATCGGTTCAAATATATTTTTGATGACGTAATAATAATAGCATATCTTATGTTTACAATATAAACATAAAATACTTTGTATTTTAAATATCTCTTTTTTGTGCCTATATGGTTTGATAGAATTGCACTATCCGACAGGATATAAATAAGCATATTAACGTGTAATTAGCCCACCGAACCTAGGATCTTATCTATAAGGTAGACCAAAAATGACCTTTTCCTCTTGGGATTTGAACCTGGTCCCCCAACATAGAGAGTTGAACACGCCTTAACACACATGGCTATCACACTCCCTTATTTTAGTGTATTGTACCTTAGTCTAAGATACTTTTATAGCGATACTTCGATGACTGAAATTGTTCAACATCTGAGATATAAATAAACTCATTACATTTTTCTATCCCACTTTTTACTTTTCATGGATTAACCTAAAATTCAACCCTCTCTTTCCAGTGAAGAGGAACCAGAGCCCAGCAAAGAAGAGACTCCAGAAGAAGTAAGCATTGCTTTAAACACTCGAATAACCTGAGAAAAAGAACAAAAAAACCCAGGAAAATGGTTTCTGTTGTGGATCATTGGGGCTCACTACTTTATGTGTCCCAAATCCTTGAGTTTGTTGAGCCTCTAATACTTATGGGTTTACCTCTTAGTTGTTTTGGTGTTGTTGAAGAGATACATAGTTTAATGAATTTAGAGTTTAGAAGGAGTTTGATTATTTTTTCTTTTTGAGAGAATTCATTTTTTTTCTTTTTAAAAGACTCTAGGACGTTTATATATAATTATTTTATACTTTTTTACAAACAAATATTAGATATTTCGAGGATAAAACCTACGTAAGTAATAACTGGATGCGCAATTATAAAGATAGGAAGATAAATAATACTAATATTGACACTGATTTTAATAATGGTTTGCCTATAATGAGGATATATTAAGAAAACACATCAGCTTCAAATTTTTAGTGGACATTTTGTGAGAATTAAGCAATATTCATGGTTGCCTTAAAGCTGTAGTTCCCACCTTTTTAAAGTCGTGATCCGTTCATTTAATGTTTATACGCCCTGTGCCTCCTTGGATATTATTTAAAAGATATGTTCAATACCTTATTGCGCCATAATGTCTCGATGGAATCCTCATTAACTTTGCGCATTTATATATTCCCCAAATGATTTGAAGGTATACGACGGCTGAATAATTAATCATGTTTGATTGACGTGCATCTAGGCCATGGGGAATTTAGAGGGCTGAAGTAATATATTGTAGTGCTAAATATAGACATATTTGTTAGGATATCTATGGTAAAAAAAAACAGACACACAAAGAACGAAAAAGAGAGTAAGATTTTTTTATATATATATATATATCAGGAAACGGCGAGTACCCGGCCCGGACCCCAGCTGTTTTTTGAGTGTCTAAAAATCACCGGACCGGGACTTTTTAGTAAACTATTTCCTAAAAAAACGACGTCACTTTTTCCAGAGTTTTTTTTGTAGGATTTTTTTTCTAAAAAAATGTCGTCACTTTCAGATCTTTTTTTCGAAGGAACGAAAATATACTGAAGTCCCAGTCCGGGTCCCGGCGAAAAAAAGTGTCCCGGTCGTTTCCTGATATATATATATTGTGCTTAGCGCTACTACATGTAGTTTCAGCACTCAATATTTTCTTTACATCAATTTGCCCTGCTTATTGATCAGACTCTTTACAATGAAGCACTGATACTAATTATATATGACTGCTGAATATTAAATACTTTGTCGTTGTTGTTTCCTATAGTGCATCCAGTTATTATATAAGAGGTCAGTGGAGGTAATAGACAAATGATAAGTTTATTCCAAAAGTATTACTTCTTCCCGCTATAGTAAAAGCATGTATTTAATAATAAGGGTTGAGTATCTTTAAAATTAAGACGTGAAGTGTTGTTGTTCACCACATTTCTCAAATATCAGCCACAGAGTGAACCCTCAGAGCCAGCTGCTCCAATAGAAGAAGAAGATCCCCCAAGGGAACCCACGCCGGTCAAGCAAGAGGAACCACCTCCGGTTGAAGAGCAACCTCCAAAGCCTGAGGTCCAAGACACCCCAAAGGAAGAAGTCCAGGTGGAAGAAGAAGAGCCAAAGTTGATGAAGAAGAAGCAGGTGATTTATATTCATTTAATTGTGCATGCATCAGGGAGCTAGTTCTATAGCAAGTCCGTCGTCAATATGAGAAATCAAGGATAAACTGAAGGGATATCAAGAGCTCTATCATGTTTTTTTTAGCTTTCGAACCTTTGTGAATTTGGGGCATTTGCAAATATATTTCTTCCTCAATAATTTATTCTCTGAAAAAAAAATTGTCAAAAATATATATACAGGGGCTTGTAGACTGTTGAATCACCCATGGTGCTCCAACAGGAAATACTGATAGTAATTATAAATATAAAAAGAAAGCTTAATATTTTATATTATGCATATCAATAATAAATACTCTTTATTCGTGTTACTCTACAAACCCTGAGGGTACATTGCTCAGTCATTTCCATCATAACGCAACAAGTTAGGCGCTGCAAGATATTTATGATAGTTTCTTTGATTAAATGAATATAAAGGAATAAAATGTTCGACCTAAAGTAGTCGGAACGATTAGCCTATGGCCCGATTTGCAAACCAAATGTTGCCAGTCTGAGATTGCCATCTGATCCTCTGGCAAGTTCAAAAGATATGCATTTAAAATGAATGTATCTGGCAACAAGGTTTAAAGGAAAGAAGTTTACATTGATATGAAAATTAAATAAAAATATCTTTTTTTTTAGGCTAAAAACATTTTACATCACATAATTACATATATGTATATGTAAAACGTAAAAGAAGAGGAATTACGTACTATGACATCGTTAAACATTTTAGTTTAAAATTATTCCTCGCCTGATAAGCCTTTTAGTACATATTAAAAAGTAATAACAACGGGTGCAGAAGAACTAAAAGAAAAGCAAATGAGGGCTATCATGATATTAAAAAGCTTACAAATATAAAAGTTCTATCAAAAAGTCATTTTTGTTTATAAGTTTCATACGATTTAATAATTCTTTTAACATTGATAAATATTTAGCAAATATTTTAGGGGTAGAATTTGATCAAATCCTCACCATACTGCCATCCATATCCGAAGGCATTTGGGATTTTTAGGGAGAAGGCCGAATATCGAGCAGCAGAAGAAATTAAAATAGTAATTTTGTTGTTTAGTGTTAGTAGTAATTGTCTTATCTTCAGTATGTTCCATCATAAATGTAATTATTAAATTATGAATTAAAAGTATTTAAAATAATAATTAGTATAATAATCCATTCTATTCTTTTAAATTGGGATAATTTTAAGTATTTTAAATACTTCTAATTAGCAATTTAAAAATTACAATTCTGATGTATACACTGTATATTGATAATATTGCAAATTTTCCTTCATTCACAAACAGTTTGGGTACCCTTGTCTAGTTTTCCTAATATATATTTTTGAATATTTATGATAAGATATTGCATTCGATCTTTGTCTGTCATAAAAAATAATTTCAGCTATTTAGTTTTAAAAATATCTTATAAAATTGTTTTTTATAAAAAACTATATATAAGTTATATATTCTTTGAAAACGAAACTCATAACAAATAATGCTAATACTTTTAAATGACTTTACATATTTTGAGGCTAATATATAATCTCTTTGATCTTTAAATCGATTGTTCACCCTATGATGATATTGGCATATACAAAGGTATAGGAGCTATGTTCCAGTAAAAATAGATTTCCTTGTTTTGCGTGAGCAGGATCTTGTGAACATATTGATATATATTATAATTTTAATACATTCCAATCATTATTCATTTGTGAAATGGTAGATACATATATTTTTATTTATAACCTTATTTTGAAAGTTTAAGTAAACATAGTCTCGAATTTTTGAGCCATAGAGGCCTTTTTTTTTTTATACCATTTTCTTATTAGTCCAGAGTTTTAAAATACATACAAATAAAAATATGCACTAAAACTGAGGTAAACGTTAAAAATGTAACATGGCTCAACGTATTTAAAAAATATTTTTTTTGCGCATTTAATTAGTAATAAGATATAAAAAAGGAGAATGATCATAAAACATAAAAAAATTCGGGTAAATCAAGAACATTCCTAGATATTAACTATTTAAAAAATACAACTTTAAGAGATGTCTTGGGTTTATATTTAGTGTTCGCTTTTGCCTCCGTCGTTATTCAGCCTCAAATTTTTAAGCCATAGAGGCCTTAAGTAAAACGAATGCTTAAACTTCTTCACAATCTACAAGGAGTTAGTTCAATATTACTATGATCTTATATTTTTCATTTGGGATTTGCATGAACTAAGAACTATAACTACAAATACTTATTTGAGATATACATAATGCATTAAATAAATGTGAATTCCCTATTGAAAAATACAGGATTAGAAAGCAAGTGCAATAAAGGAACCATTTTTGATTTCTCATATTGACGGCTAAAGTGTTCATTCATGTCCATGGAGATGGGTTGAATGTTTAAATTGCCGGTAGCATGCACATATATGTATGGGAAAGAGCTTTCACTATAATATATTGGATATTGAAGCCCATTGGAGTATTTCTTCAAGCATAGTATTTCTTCCAAGAACATAATTTAATCACAATCTTTTCTCAAGTCCTTGACCAAATGATTTTATACCGTCATTCTTAAACAATGTGTAAATAATTAACTTGTAAACATCATTGATAAAGTGTACCTTGACATATAGTGAAAGCCTTTTTGGGTGTTTATTCACGATTTTTATAATTAATTAAAAAGAGTCAATCTCAAATGGAAGCAAATGCTAGCATACACATTATATGCGACTATGACTATACATTGTCGCAAGATTATAACAAAATTTAAAGTATTATTGCTCTTATGTAAATAAATTGTAGATATTTTTGAAAAACATATAGTGTTTGCTTTGTGTTGTAAATTTGAACCCAAAGAAGATATGATGTTTAGTTATTATCATAGCTGACGGAGCGAAATGTGACACGTTTACTTTTAAAAAGATAGGTTTCTTATTTTAAGGTGTTCTTAAATAAGAAGCAGTCAATAAATATATAAGACAGACACACATTTTTAGGTTCGTTATTTTGGTTAAAAAAATTATAATAAATCCTGCTCCATGTTTTCAAATAGCTTGGAAATATTGGAAAATTATGTCGGTAAACTAATCAAAATATAAATATATTCCAAGAAATAATAATTGACTTGAAGGTCATACAAAATTTATATTAACTCCAATGGGCTTATTCTTCTGTAGACTTGACAGCATTGCTTTTTTTCCGCCATAATTGCTACTTTTTGCATGTAAACAGAAGGCTGAAGCACGTTTTTTTATTGCATGCTTATACAACATATTTATTTCAGAATTTTTTTAAAGAATCTAAATAAGTGGGAATTTAATTACGCAAAGATTTAACATTTAACAAATTAATAAAAGGATAAAATATTTATAAGTAGTGAAGCTTTGCGATATCTCTCCCAATGAGAGCCAAGCGGATGATGTAATATTGGACGATAATGAAATACCAAATATTAAATTTGACGAACCGGTAGATACAGTAGCGGCAATCTCAGTGGATGTTCCTTTGAATGACCTTAACAATGATGATGTAGGAGACTCTGTGGATGAAGAGAGCGATGAAGAAGAGGTTCCAACGTCCATTGGAATATTGACCCCACAGCAGGAAATCCCCAAGCCAGATCCAGCGCCAAAGGAGCAAAACATTAAGAAGAAAAAACATCTGAGTCGTGAGGTTCAGAAGGAACTGAGCTTCCCCAAGGGATGCACTAAAATCCAACCCTACGCCTCGGAAGCAGTAGGTCAGTTTTATTCCTCGGATGCACAATGCAGGCCGCAAGCAAAATCCCTCAGTATACCATATTTATTATAACACAAGCCAAGGAATACTAGATATCAATAATTGAAGTCTTCATAAACAAACTTTTTATAAAGTGCTTTTGAATACATAAATATTTACATATATGAACATATTAAAAAAATTAATTTTTTATTATTCATTACAGAGTTATTGATTAAATATGATGGCATCACAAGATATCTAAAGCCTTTCATTTTCTTTTCCCATTGGAAAGATATTGGTATATATATATATATATATATATATATATATATATATATATATATATATAAGTAAACATGACATACCCCTGTCAATCCTTCAAAAATAAAATCGATTTGAATATAAAAATAATATATCATTGATGGGTTTGGAGACTACATTTTCTTTGCATATGTCAAACCCCACCAATTTAAGCTCATACATTGATTTGTTCTGTGGTGTAATAAATATGGTATAAAATGGGGCCTTTCTTCTTAGAAAGCCATTGAGAACTCATCCTTTATTTGTTTTTTGTACTCCCATCAAATGAAAAAGAAAAATGTCTTTTAAAAAAGTTTTTCTTTTTTGGGATAACTTTACTAATTAAATATTTTTTCATTAAAGAAATAAAGAGCAATAAGCGAACCTTATAACCAAACAAAGAAAGAAACATCAATATCTTAATGGCTTTTTAGGCAAATCGTTGCAAACTTTATAATTAATTATTTTCTCAACAACCAAAAAGATTGTGTCAAAAAATCCCCTGGCATTGGTTCATTTGATGAATCAGAAGTTCGAAGTGGAAACACTGGATTTAACAATCTAACAAATGCCACCAAGTTTTGGAAGGCTTCACAAATCATGGGAGCACGTAAGGACGATGATGAGACCCCTAAAAACATTTAAAAACTATCTCAGTCTAATGGGTCTAGGAGCCCATTATTAAACAAACCAATCAAATATTTAAATAAAAACCTCTTACCATTAGACACTTTGTCCAATTATAATTTAATCCTAAATAACTAATGAATTGGTTTCATTTAAAGTCCCTCAAAGCAATAATTTTTCATATTATTATAAACACTCTAGATTTGTATATAAAGCAATGTCTTATTGAAGTTTTGTCCGTGCATTTTGCTTTAAAAAACACTTTAAGTATGTTCATTGAAGATGGATTTGAGACTAAGGATATATAATTATTTGAAGGGTAAAATAAGGATTTACTTTTCGCTGAAAAACTCTTTTTGTTAATAGTTAATAGTGGCTAAGATCGTTAATTCAATTCCGCCTTGGATTCGACTTAAATTCTTACACTTGGATCCCAGCCTCAAGCAAACAAAAAATATTTCTTCGCATATGCTAAAACTAAAAGACGTAGTTTGTATGTTTTATCCAGATATTTTAGAACAACTTTTGAGCAATTGATAACTCATTACATCTTTTCTTAGCGAAAATAATCAGTTCTTTCATAATACATTTTAAAAAGGTCAAAAATCAAGTAACTCCAGTTTGTGATAGTATTAACATATTTAAACGCTGTTTTCATCGTCTTAAAGTCCAATTAATTTTTATAATTCATGTATTAAATATCCTAACTAACATTGACAATAAACGATTCAACTCAAATTATAAGCTACTCGTTCATGAATATCAATTTCATTTGTCAGGATAAATCATATAAAGCTTTCCCTCTAGAAACTTGTATCACTAGTTTGCCTCATTCATAAAAATACTTAAGTTGTAATGCAGTCATCCTTAGGGAAATGTAAAAAAAGTTTTCTTGAGTTAATTTGGTGCATAACAAATTACAATCGTAATTAAATTAGAAATTTGTGTTTGCTCTATATTAGCAAATTAAAATTAAGTTTAAAAATCAAAATATAGACAAAGTACTGAAATCTTTTAATCATACAACTATTTTAAATACTTAATATTTAATTTAAGTAGCAAATAAAATCATTTGTATTTAGGAGGTATCTTATGTTAGTATTTCTAACTATTGCATTGAAAGCTATTATAAACTATTTTTTATATCCTCCGAAAATCCATCTTTAATGAAGTAATAATAAATGATTTATCCCCGTCATTGAAAAAGAAATTCAATCATCTCTTGTTATTTAATAAAAATCATTGTATATAATCTCCTTTAAAAAGCTTTAAGCCCTTATATAAATTTACCCTCCTAGCACACCCGATCAGCAACTCTGTGCTCCTCCAAGCAAAGGAAATAGAGGATGATGCGATTAAAGAAGGAATCAAGAGTTGTGGTGTTGAAGAAGAAGAATGGCATCGGACTCGAATGGCAACCCACAACAGAAAACACGCTTAATGGCTCTATGATATGCTTCGATTCACTCTTTTCCTAATACATAATGACCCAATTTCTATATGTTTCTATATTTAAAAGAATAGGATGGAACGTTGCTATAAAAAATATATATATTGGGCGTTTAAATATATATTTATAAAAATATTCGTCTTTATAAAGTACCGATGTACCGATTTAAGTTTCTTAAACTGCATGCATGTTTTTTACTAAATATATGTTGTGTCGTTTTCGATTTGTTTTATGTTTGATTTGTTTTAGTTTTGGTGCTTTTTTTGCGTTCATCAATGTCTATATAATAATACTCTGTCTTTCAATAAATTATTATTTTTGTATTACGAAGTGTCTTTTCACCTCTCACACGCATAACTTGTCTATTTTTTATAGCATGAGTCTGGTTTAGCCGCTGCTGAAGAATAAACGTCAACATGGGTTCTTCAAGCTCTCTCCTGTTGATCAACTCGTCAACAAATGGTAAATATATCCTTAATAATAAATTCAACTTAATATTTAGTTTTTATATTAACGAATTTTTTTAAATATGCTTAAAATCAACGTACTAGTTAAAATTAATGATTTTGATAGAATTACAACTCTAATATTATCCCTCTATTATTTTCAGTTATCAAATCTATCCACTTCCATCCACTTTATCCAAGTCACAGGAGTCACAGCCGCCATTCCAATGAAGAATAACCTATGTAGAGTTGAAAGCTCCAAATAAGAAGACCACCCTAAAATTTTCCATATTTTAAACAGTGATAGCGCAAATTATCTCTTGAAATATAAAATTTAGTTTTGTAATAATTTAACACATACCTAGCTTAAAATTATTTATAGTTGTGTAAGAAGCTTCTTTTGAATGATAACGATCTGTATGCTCAACCTCTATCCACTTTTATCATTTATGAGAGTTTTTAATAAATGCATTATATTAAAAATGCAACTTGTCCATTCATTAGCCTTAAATCTTTTCGACAGATGTGAGTTGAAAGAGGAAGTCTGTAAGTTGCCCTGATGTTATGTGATATTCACTATACCTATTTTAATGTTTTGTCAACCATATATTTTAATCTAAGTCAAGGTATATATTATACAAAGTGTGTTTATTTTATTTTTATCACGTGAAACTATTTTCTAGTCATCAAAAAGTCTATTATAGCAACAAGTTTTTGATGACGGAAGCCGAAAGAATAACATTTTTTCCTGTTCGTTCCTCCCGCTTGCAAGTATGACGTCATTAACAGCCGGGATTTGTAATGAATATTCTAATGATAAATCAGTTTTCTTAGCAATATGGATCATATATTTATTGCCCACTTGAATCGATAGAATTACATCCGACTGAATATAAATAAGCATATTAGCGTGTAAATTAGTCACTCGAACCTATGACCTTTTCAATGAGGTGGACTAAAAATAACAATTATAGATATTCTAAAGTTTAATAAAAAATGTTTTGATGTCTCCAGCGAATCCCCGCAAAAAGCACAATCTTTCCTCCGCTGTAGTCCCATAAATACTACCAAATGGCAATGTGTTGGTAAGTACTCTGTATTTAAACCAATAGAGAGAGTGATTTAATTTTTAGATTTCAAACCTTGAATTAATACATTTACTGGTGTTCTCAGCCCGTAATCTTCCTTCCTCCTCTCAATTCGACTTACTTATTACTAATTAATTTAATAAAATTGTAAAAGCTATTTCTTGAACCGAACTCCCTTTTCTTAAAATCAACCCATTTAAAACATTCATCCTCTCTAGTTTTTCATTTGCTTTAAAATAGTTTATTTCATTAAAAACATCCCAAGGCAAACTATTTTTATCCCAATAGAAGTATCTTTAAAAAAGATAACCTCCCATTTCCGACAATTGGCTCCTGCCAGTTCATTTTTCGTAATAATAAAACTGCTACCTCTTTATTGATCACGCTGTTCTGATACCAAAAAGGACTAATGTTTGCGGCTAAACCTAGCACAGAGTGTGGTCCATTACCCTCTTCCCCCTCCAAGGGACGTCCTACCTTTTTCATATATAGGCCCTTTAATGCTTCCGTCCAAACTGAACCACTCTCCAAAAGTCTTTTCAACCATTTGAAGAGTATGACTTTCCAACAGACCTAAACCACCGAACTTTTTTGGTGTTTTGACACGTTTCCATGATATTATTTTAGGGCGACCCTCCGGAAATAAAAACTCTTCGCACAAATCATTAATTTTTTTTCATATAATATCTGAGAAAAAGGTGTGTGTCTTAAAATATGAATAGTTTGAATATATTTTGGGTTTACAAAAACAAAGTAAAATATATTAAAGATAAATTATATTAACAGAAATTAAATTGCAGAGTAATCATTCATCAACCGATTGAACCTTTCATCCATAATAACAAGCTTAATTAACAACAACTAATCAATCACAAAGTGAAGTATGTAGAATGTAATAACGCTAAAAAGCAGCTATATATTTTAGAAGACTCGCAAAATTTAATATTTCTTTTTAAGCTTCTCAAATGACATTTTTTTGGAAAGGAATGTTTTGCTATTCTTAAAAAAGTGATGACATTTTTTTATAAAAATGACAAATCTATGTCTTCTTTTTAGAGCCAAAAACGAACGACGAACGATAAGGAATTTTCCTTGTCGTTCGGCTTTCGTCGTTCGCGAACGACAACAAATGAACGATAAATCAACAACTATATAGGTATATATATATATACATATCGTCAGCACGTCAGTTAATTGCTTTAAGATAGTTTGCTCAAATATAAGCGATTATTAGACTGATTTTGTATGATTCATTGTTTTGTTTTCTTCTTTTTGGTTAAAGTTTTGTTGCTTTTTTTATTCCATTTTCCATATTGCTGCAAGGACAACATGTATGAATGTCCCACATAGAGATCTTATTTAGAAAAATATGTGAGTTCGTCTTCAGTCAAGGAAGGGGGCAAAAAAAAAAGTCTGCTCAGGATTTTCAGTTACAGAAATATTCCCATTGCCTAGAAGTCAGGATTTCAATGAAATTTACAAAAAATCATTTATTACACTGGGGAACAGTGAAAAAGTTTCTTGGGATATATCAACTGATTTGAATACCTAATGGGTCCCTGATAACTAAATTAAAAACTGTTTTGCTCAATCAGGTCAGAATTTTTTTTTTTCGGTTATATGTTTTTATTTCTTTCTACAATAAAAGCGTAAAAATATACACTAAAAACAAAGTAGACAATGAAAATGAAATAAAAACTCACAGGACAGTTGCGCAAATACAAATACATAAATAAACATTATAGTTTAAAATTACTATCCTGTGAAAAATAACCTAATATAAAATTCTATTTGTTAACGGATAAAAATTGTCTATGTCTTCTTATCATAGACTTGATAGCAGTCATATATTGGACTGAACTTGATGGCACAAATCGGATCAGGTCTCCTGCCCATTTCCATTCAGTTGAAGATGACGATGAGGGATTTTCAATTCAAAGGCAGCGTACCTTGCAGCAGCACCAATGGATATCGCTTTTAGGTCTTCGACGTCGACAAAATAGTTAGAGGTCAGTTTAGATGCAATTAGGGCCTTTATATTCAAAAGGGTAAATTCAATCGCTTTTTGTATTGGGGTTTTTTGTTTTTCCTTTGGTACACACCAAATAAAATGTAGGCTGATATTAATTTAGAGGAAATATGTTCTTCATTGCACACGTTTAATTGGATAAATTGCCTTATAAATTTTAGTTTTGGGCACTCAGCAAATGCATGAATTATTGTATTATATAAAAAGCCGCAATTATTACAAGGATAAATAAATTTTAATATCTTAGCTGAATTTGTAGTTGTGCTGTAAACTTAGAGCCATCAAATATACTACAAGTTGATTTTAAAATTTTCTGTCTCCAAGAGGGTGGAAGATTGAGCAGCTTTAAATACTCGTCCGACACAGATTCAGCTTCCGGTGGCAATCCATTATTACAGTTAAATTTTGAGATCCATGACCTCACATGACATAGCGAATTAATCGCTCTTTGTAAAGGATGGCGAAACCTTCCAACGTTAAAGATAGAACCACATATCAAATCATGGACTGTAAATGTTTTTGTATTAAGGGCGTGTTTTTCTAGCAGTGATGGATCACCGAATTTATTCACGAAGGGTTGCATATCTTTACATTGGAACACTATATCAGGAACAGAATCGGAATAAAATGTGGGCTCAACTGACCACACAATTCTTTGAATTGAAGCCAGAAACGGAGAAAGTCAACCAAGTATGTATGGATAGTATAGTTCCCATATGAATCCAATTATAAATATCAGATGACGAAAAATATATTCTCCAATCTCTGTTGGGATATACACCAATTTCCTCAACAACTTTCATATAACATTTGGGAATTATATTTTTAAGGAGACAAAGACCTCCACCCAAAAACTTATTTTCTCTTTTTAACGCAGGAAGATATATCTTATGAAACAATGAGTGCAGCCACCTATCCTCTTCTGCCAAAGCACGCTCTGCTAGAGATGGAATAGAGGTGGCTCTATACAAAACAAGTGGAAGAACTCGCATTGAAATTTTGAGTTTTTTGTTTTCGGTTTTCAACTTTTAGCCAAAATCACGACTTTTTTGTTTATTGAGCTACAAAGTGGTATGGGTGTTTTTAGAAATGGCATGGTCATATTAGTGGGGGCGGAGACTAGTTCAACTTAAAAAAATTATCAGAGAGGCCACAAAAAGCCAAAAATATTTTGACCGATTTCGGGCGATTTTAGTAACTTTTGTTTATAGAGCTATAAAATTCGTATGGATGTTTGGAAATGTCATACTCATGTTAGTGGGGGCGGAGATAGGTTTTGAGATGATAAATTAAAGATAAATCAACATATATTTTCTTAAACAGTTTTTGCTATATTGCTTCTAATATTTAAAATTGTGTCTCCCAAAGAATGATAAAAGAGTGGGCCCCTCCCATTGTGTTTGTTACTTGCATTACACAACTTAGAGAATGGTCTAAAGACAAGGAGAAGAACTCAGGTTTGTGTGTACCTATGGTGTGCAGAGAATTTAAAAAAAACACTCATATGATTGCCATTGTTGCACTATAAACCGTATAGGTATAAATAAAAAAGCAGAAAGAGTTTAAAGTATTCAAACTTGGATTCTGCTATTAGACCAGTGCCCCATAGTGAAGATGTTCCAATTCCAGTGTTCTAGTCACTTCCAGATGTTACAGATGATGAGAGTGCGACTGAGCAGTTGCAATTTGATAGTTCACACAATGATGATGATATACACTTTGAGGTACAACATCCTAACCGAAGGAGTTCAACCAGGGTGAATTAAATGACCTTGCGAGAAACTTAAACTCGCTCAAAAAATGCAGAACTTATGGCCTCTAGATTAAGTGAGAATAATCTGCTATAAAGTGGTACAACAAAATCCTTCTACAGAACAAGAGATTCAGAGTTTGTTCTATTCTTCTTGAGAAAGATGACTGTAATGACATTCCTGGTCTCCTGGATAAGTTAGGTATAAGTAACTACAATTCTCAAGAGTGGAGACTTTTCATTGGGCAAGGGAGGAACACTGGGTGAGGAAGGAGGACTCTTATGACTGTTTGAGAGAAAAATGTTATTGTTGAGCCTCTGGTGGTGAGATCAATGATCATTTTCCCTCCTCTTCACATTAAGGATAAATGAAACAATTTGTCAAAGCCCTAGACAAAGATGGAGACTGTTTTAAATACATTTGTGACGCTTTCCCTGGACTGAGTAAAAAAGAAGGCTGGAATTTGTGATGATCCTCAGATCCGAAAGCTAATGAATGATCATCTGTTTGTTTTTATTATGAACCAGATTGTATATAATGCTTGGAGTTCCTTTGTCTTGTTTGTGGATAGTTTTCTTGGAAACAACAAGTCAAGCAATTATGTGAAGCTTGTAAACAGTATGTTTGTGCGCTAAAAGCAACTAAATGCATATATGAGCATCAACTTAATTTCCTTTTCTGTCACCTGGAGAAATTTCCTGAAAATCTTGGAAGTGTTAGTGATGAGCAGGGTGAGAGGTTTCACCAGGACATGAGGGACATGTAGAAGAGGTACCAAGAAATATGGGATAGCCACATGATGGCTCACTATTGCAGGAGTATAGCTCTTGACTATCCAAATTTGCAGCACAAAAGAAGATCTTTAGAGAGAAGTTTTATACTGCTAGTAATTAGCATCCATGGATTTTCAATTTGAATATGTTTTTTTTGTATAGTAAGAAATAAAAAGCTTAAAAGATAATTTTTGTTTTACTTAAGAAGTTGTAATATAAATAATATGTATACTGAAAAATATGCAAAATTTTGTCATTTTACCAAAAGTAATTGTAATTTTTTGGGCCTCTTTGATTATTTTTTAAACTTAAACTAGTCTCCGCCCCCACTAATATGACCATGCCATTTCAAAAAACACCCATACCACTTTTGTAGCTCAATAAACAAAAAAGTTGTGATTTTGTCTAAAAGTTGAAAATCGAACACAAAAAACTCAAAATTTCAAAAAATCCTGACCTGATTGAGCAAAATGGTTTTTAATTTAGTTATCAGGGACCCATTAGGTATTCAAATCAGTTGTTATATCCCAAGAAACTTTTTCACTGTTCCCCAGTGTAATAAATGATTTTTTGTAAATTTCATTGAAATCCTGACTTCTAGGCAATGGGAATATTTCTGTAACTGAAAATCCCGACGTGATTCAGCAAAACGGTTTTTTTTGAAATCAGCGTACCCAAATTAGTCTAAATCATTTTTCACATCTCCAGTAAAAAAAACTTGTTGTTCAGTGTTATCAAACGTCCCAGGATTTTTTCCAATCGTATTTTGAAAGCATTAAAAAATAATATAGTAGTATATTTTTGATAAATCTTATGCTAATTGATTTATCATTTTATATTCGATGCTACAACTATAATTCCTGGTCTTTATTTGACTTCGTTTAATAAAATTGATAGTTGAATTCCCAAATAATTGGCCAGTAGAAAAAGTATAACAATTAGTTCGAAAAAAAACAACAACTATATAATCAAAAACAAAAATTGTCAACTGTCTTTAATATGAATTTCTTCAAGCTCAAATCGATAGGAGCAATGAAATATATCGATACATATCCTTCAATACGCAATTCAATCGGGCTCCCAATCTGCTTAGCTCCTAATATCCTTAATTGTCTCTAAAGTATATACCTAATCATGTTCTTCAAGAGAGCCTTTATAATCTCCTTAGAGGTAATAAAAGGACCATGTCGTAATAAAACTACCTCCAAGGTATATAATAACTGGATACTCATTTGAGAAGAAGAAGCATTTGGCCAATTTAAAGAATTGTATGAACTTTAAGGGTAAAGTTTTAATTAGTTAAGACTTTCAAACACATTCAAAAGCTGGACATAATTGTTTACTGTACATATATCTTCCTCTACGATTTTGTCAACACTTCGGAGCTGCCTTGACTAAAAGATTGTAGAGACTATCTAGATTAAAGATTCCTTGTAAAAATATTTTTTTATCTATATACAAAAAATATATATTGCATATTTGAAAACATCTTGTAATCTTAAGAGTAATCCTGATGATGATTATTATTTTATCTACCTCCACATGGAACATCAATAAAGGTTTTCTAAGTAACCCAATCCAGAGATACATTTATTAATTTTATTTTATTACTGTTTGATTATTATAACCAAACCACACTAATGTACGAGAACTTTGTTTTGGAATGAAATTCCTGAAGCCTAATACATAATTTCGGACAGTCCACACTTCATACACTAAACAGTTTGATTTTTCAAGAGTCTTCTTCAAGAATTATATATATATATATATATATATATATATATATATATATATACATATATATATATATATATATATATATATATATATATATAGATATATATATATCTATTATCTATATATAATATATATATATCTATATAGATATATATACTAGCCGGAGCTACAAAGGATACTTATAGAATTATGAGCAGATACACTCATATATGCAAATGATTTGCATTGAACACTAGAGTACTTGAAAGCGCATTTAAACGTAAACACAAATACCGTTTATGAAATACTTCGCTATTTGCCTCCCATTTCTTACAAAATCCAAGTGCATACATGATTTGTTAAAAATTAATGTATATGTATGTAATTTTAATTAATCTGAAAATAGATCGGTACGGCAGATATAATGTAAATCTACAAAATAGAATTGAGGTATTTACCGAATGACCAATGCGGCGTAGTTTTTCTACCGAATCCCAACTTGATATATATATATATAATATATAACTATATATATAACTCACGACTCGTCATCATGTTAATAACATAATAATGGACAAAAATTGACGCCGATTATATAAATCTAATGACTGTAAATCCTAAGCAAATTACCCTTTTAAAATCTCACATTAAGCCTTAAGTGTGTATTCCTAAAGTCCTTACAAATGTTTAAATAATGAGCAATACATTTTTAAAATCCAAACAATATATACACTTTTGCAACACATACAAAAGAAGACATTGTTAATATCTTCCCAAAATATTCATTATTCATTGTATCCAAACTTATTATGGACAAGATTATGGCGTAGTTTAAATATTATGTGTACAATATTTTTATTGTACTTTCAAAAATATTTGAAAGGGTTGTGTTTTAAAAGGTTTTTTTTCTATTTTCAATCAGTCAAATAAATATTTATTGGAGCCTTCATGAACTCCTTAACGTCTGAATTATATATATATACCAGTATAATATATATATATATGTATATATAAATATATATATGTATATATAATAATGTTATATTATACTTTTTTAACCAAAATATAATATAAGAAATTGCTAAACTCTAACACATTTTTTGTACTTTTATAGTTTGTCCCTTTATATTTGATTTTAATATATTATTTCCGAATATTTATATCAAATGTTTTTTTAAACCAGCTATCCTATGGATTAGATATATTAAATAGTTAAAATAACAATTTCATTAACAGTCAATTTCAGATATTTATTTTTCCGCAATTCAACAAATGTCACTTATAATCTTCCCTAAAAATATTCGTATAGGTTCTGAATTCTTGGCATAAAAAAGAAAAACAATGTCAATTGCGGTTTTAGGGGCCATTGAGTACTGTTCCAGTGCACACTAATAATGAGAGATCTTACTAACAACAAATAGGAGGAAAGACATATTACATTCTCCAACTAATATAAATTGTATAATTATCTTTTTTAGTTTCATCTTCCATTTCTTTATATATACTATACATGCCAAATTTGAAGTTTTTCACTTCTTAAAAGCAGTACTTGATATTCTTATATTTAGATAAAAATCTTCAACTTTCTGCTTTATCATACTTGAAGCTATCCAATCGGAATGAGGAGAATGATCATAAATTAATAATTTTTTAATGGTTTATGGAGAAACTCCATCCAATCACTGAAAATAAAAACCTCTTTGAGCATTTGTATTTTTGTATATATTATATATATCTATGTTTATATTTATATAATATATATATTTGTATTTTGGTTTGATAGTATGAATAAATGGAATTAATAAATCATTTATAAAATAGTTATATATATCAGAAAAACCAATCATTAAAAAAAATAAATTCATCAGCACACTCAACCTGCTTTTTAGTAAGATTTTTGGAGCATAATACTTTGAAATAAACTTATATAAACATTATTTCAAACATATTATCATACATAATTTTTAAGAAAATATTCTCAATTTAGAGCGACTTAGTCTGGTTAAAATTATTTAATTTAAGAAACTACCATAAAGACTGTATATGAGGTAAAACAACAAATGAACTAACTACGATCAACGTTTGTTTTAACTATACTGCTTTATATATTAAATCAATATCTTTAAGAAAGTAATGCACATATGAAGTAATATACAGAACAGTCAATCCATTTGCAAAAAAACATTATGTTAAGTTAGATTGTTATATTTTGAAATACTTCAACTATACCAACATTATAGCACATTCATTGTTTTGAGAGGATAGAATAAGCAAACCAACTTAAAGTATTTTTGAAATAAATATTGAATTTCCAGAAAAATTGTATTAGCTATAATACTCAATTATTTTCATTTTTCCTCCTAATAATCTTGTTGAATACTTTGTTGCGATACTTAACTATAGCAAGAGTTCGAACCATGAACTGGACCGGTTCATCACTCTGGGCCGTCTCATCACTAGGAGGGAGTTTGTATATATATTTTGGCGGCTTTATGAATAAGGAAGAATCCAGCTATTTAAGTGTTACCACGTGCGTAGTTTTATTATGCCTAAGAGTTCGACACATTAACTAATACACTATTTGCCTTTTGGAATTTAAGACTTTTGTTTCTGTTTGAGTTTTAGGCGGGCACTTGATCATTCTTGAGGAAACTGCATTTGGTTAGTTTAGATTCCGATATCTGACAGCTTTCGGGGGTTGGGAAAGGTTTAATGCATATTTTTAGAAAAATATTCCTTTAGTCATTTCGTGGACAAAAAATACATATTTTCAATCTTTAGCCATTGCATTACAAGTTAAAAAAATAGAAAAGTGTGTGATAGATTGGGAGGAGATCAACAACTATTAGCATAAGTAGTTTGATGTTTCATGCCTAAGATATCATTATTAGTGCGCAGGCTGGGTACAATAATGGGCACTTAGCTATTATGACAGTGATTTATACAAAATGTATTGTTTATGAGCTTATGTAAGGGATTTTATTCAATACAATTTCTAAGAAACTTTATAAAATCAACAAAGTAAGAAGCAAACACAACTAATTAAAGTTATAAGAAACTGCAGTAGAGGATTTATTAATTAAAAATATATGCATAAAAAGGCATTTTAGTCACAAAAGATTATTTTTTAGGAAAAAGAAATGCTCAGTTTTTATTTAATTGATGTAAGGAGTACAAGAGACAATTTCTTGAGTCCATGTGACATGCTTTCAAGTTTCTTTGGTCATTAAAGTGAGCCATCAATTGTTATTGAAGAGGGATGTTGTAGAGATATGCATATTCAATAAAAAAAAACTGAAGAACTTTGCAACTTCTAAACTCATATTATATAACGACACGTATAACAATGATGTGACGTCATACGAGGCTCAATATTATCATTTAATATATGTTGAGTCGGGTAAATTCATTTGATATTTTTATAGGAGAGAATAACAAATACATTATATATTTCTATATAAATAACTTCCAAATTGCATCTTGCACACTTTATTTGGTTGACCTTTGTATGGTTATCCACCAAATTTTGACAGAAAGGAGGAATCACTTTCCCCATTCAGTGAGTAGCCAACTCTCCTTTAGAAATAGTAGGACTAAAGAATGCCTACTTATTTTCTTGATCTAATTGTAAAATTCCCTTAATTCAGTCGGTATTCGGGAGTAAAGCAAGTCTTTCTCCTAAGAGTATTGCTTGCATTCATTTTTTCATTTTCTTTAAGTTTTATTTAATTGGATAATTTAAAACCCACTTTTTATGTTGTTAACTTAATTAAACGAAGGCTATATTGTTTAATAGCTCACTGGAGGAGAGAGATCATTAGTTGTTGTTTTGCACAGATTACGGCCACTCGTCACTCGTCCAATCAGATCCCTCCATGCCAAGTCGGACAAAATCGAAATTGGAAAAGGACAATTTAGAGAGGATATCAAAGGTTTTTTACGCCAAGATTGTAGTCAATTCTTTGTATAGAACCATTTATGATCTCTTAGACCCAATGTTATTTATATAGATGTGTATGGAATACTCTCTTTATTGAATTAAAATTAAGTGTATTGTTCTCCACATTTTTTAATAAATGCCTGTTGAAAGTATATTGAAGCACAATCATGCCATTGTTATTTTCTAACATTAAAAAATCATTCTACGACTCCTGGCAAGGATATATTATATTTCTTCCTTTTGCCTTGATTTATAACGATTTTTATGGATATGTGAAAGTGAAGGAGACAGAAAAACTTTAATGGTACTATTAAAAAGTATTTCCCCCAGGGTTACGTCATGCCCACCAAATGCAACCCCGCAGCCCCTTTTTATTCAAAATGTCTTTTTGCTCCATGCATGTAATATTTAGAATTTCGATATGAACTGAGCTCTTCTAACATATAATTAGCGTTGTTGAGCAATAAGCAGTTGCTAATGAGGAGGACTTAATTATATTTATTGTAGTCAACACCTGGATACCTAATTGAATTATATATATGATCATCAAGGGACCATTCATTTGGGGGGTAGCAACACTATTAATGTACACTTTGGCAAGTCCTTGTAATATGACAAATAAACGTGTTTTGTAGTAATATAGATGCATCAGATTAAAAAACAAGAAATAAACAAATTGATTAGCACAAAAGGGAAGGAAGCCAACAAAGTACAGACTCGAATGGTTATTGGTCACATTAATACTTTTCATAAAACGCCCAGAGAAAAAAATATGCTTACAATTTTTACAACACATGTATTTTGTTTGTTCTTAGGTTCAGTTAGTAAGTCCTGGATTCTATATTTATTTTTCCTTCGAAGAAAGAAAACAAACAACATCCATATGTTATTAAAGATTTTAAAAATAGAAAGTAGCTAAATCTCCAAAGGCTAAAACAAGTATTATATAAAATTGAACTCTTCCGGTGGTATAGAAAATGTTATATTATCCTGATGGGGTACTGTCCGTCTGGCTGAGGGAATATCAGGGTACTCGAAGCTTCATCAAGCTTTTGTTGATTGGTAGAATCAGACGGAAGTAACAGTCGCTGGAATGGTTAGAAGGTTCCTTCCTGACCATCATAATAGCAAATGTGGCATAGACTCTCTCTCTCTTTTGCTCAGCCACTGTCCACGATTTGTTGCACAGGTGTTGCAACAAACATGGGTGCCCAGCTTTTGTCTTGATCCCCAATCTTGCAGCCAATGAATTTTTAACCATCGCCTTGATTTAGACCAATTAAACTAAATGTGACCCGGAAGTATTTTGGCGTTATTGATTGTTTTGACTCTTAGTGTGCGTATTCTTCCTTCGGCACAACTGATATATTGATATAAATGAAAGTTTTATGTATTAAAATTTTAACTAAAGACCATTAAAAAAATGAAATTGAGAATACAAAGTTTCGTGAGAAAATGTTCTCTTTAATTTTTGACTTTATTTTTGATAATTTGATTTATATATACAATCCCAATGTTTATTTATTTAAATTGATTATAACTATTATTTTACACAAAAAAATCTCTCAGGTCTGTCAGAAACTCTTCCCCTAGTTTTCCTCCACGTTTTGGTAGTCATGATATTTAAATCCAAGAATGATTTAAAAATTTACTACCTTGGATACGAATTTAAAACTCTGAGTGATCCATGGAGGATTTGATTGATGTGACCTGTTCCCACGAGGGCTTTCTATAATATTTTCTTATATCTTGTTCATATATATATTTATACTTTTTAATAAATAAAACAGGTTGAGACATATCGAATATATACTGCATATTTAATCATTAAATTAATATACATTTAAAATAAAGATGTATTTAACATGGCAATTCAGTATATAAGTGGTTACTTGCAAATAAATGAATATTTTATACACCGTCATTAATTTATTATCAGCTTCAAATAAAGATGTACTTTATATTATAATACTCTACAATAAAATTCAGTATCTAAGTTTTATAATTAAAATATTAATATTGACCAATAAACGAAGCCTTTCTCAAGAAACTTATATTTCTTAATTTGATATACATCAATATCTTAGCAGTACCAAAGATTACGAACGTAACTAATAATTCTACCGACATTTGTAACGATGCTATTATTTTTTTCTGATAAACGATATCCTCTCTTTTTACACTATTTAATTAGCTAAAACACTATTAAACTAATTTAGAGAAGCTACTATAGAAGCCCAATCATCTTTCATAAAAATACAATAAACTGTTTATTTTCAGGGTTCAAAATGAGTTGAAAATTAGTTATTTTTCTCTTCACAAAAACAATAAAGTATGTACCTATATTCCATTTATGATATTAAGTTCAACTCTTGAGGAATAAAGAAATATTTCAAAAACTACGACAAACTTTATAGTGGGGCAGCATAGCTAAGGTATTGTGCATTTTGTGATACAAGCAACAAATTTGGCACAAATGTACATTGACATATAGCAAACATTTTTAGATATTGAGCCACTCGGAATTCTCTCTTCATGTCCGCCATATTGGAATTCAAAATAGCCGCCATTTAAAATCTTCATTTGTGCTTATCTGTGGATCTAAAATTGCTATTGACTTGATTCTGGTGCCAAAATGTATGTTATGAGGGGCCAAGAAATCCAATGGTAACAATATGCATAGCATATTTTTTACCACTGAGCCGCCATCTTGGATTTCAATATGGTTTGAATTGTAGTAGGGTCAAAGACGTGACGCTTACTTTTTCTGTCCGATGGAACTTTTTACCTAATATTAAACATAAAAATGAAAAAAAAATATAACATGTATGTCTAATACGTTCCTTCTACATGTGCCCACTCTTATTTTATTTAAACATGTTGGTTATTGGTCATTTTTTTCCATCTAAAGTGTGAAAACATCATGTGGGGTGACCGTCCGGCCTTGACTCCTGTTTGGACAACTGGTTTTAAATAACATTAAAACAATTTAAAAATAATGCTTGCCCTATTGGGCATACTTTCAAACTTGTTTTAGATTTATTGACAAAGTTATGGAACATTTGTACACACATTTCAATCATAATACACAAACTAATCTTGTCCGAATATGTTCATTGTCTGAATTATCATCTGGGGTGACCATGAAAAAAATACAATTGAGGGACTTTTATATTGACAATCATCTCAAAGTTGCATCAGCCAGTTACTCCATACAACCTGCAGGTCAGTAGTCTCTCTCTCCTTTACAAATAAATCCTCTTTCTAACTGCTGCAGTGTATACGTCACATTTTGATATCATGTGGGGTGACCACCCTAAAACTGTAAATAATTCGTTTTATTTGCAAATCTATATTTTGAAGTTAAATTTGTTAGTGATATTTGGTGAGAAGTAGCTAGCTTAGATCATATAGCTAACTGTTAGCCTGTTATATTTATTAAACTTGAAAGCATCATGTGGGGTGACCACCCTAAAACTGTAAATAATTCGTTTTATTTGCAAATCTATATTTTGAAGGTAAATTTGTTAGTGATATTTGGTGAGAAGTAGCTAGCTTAGATCATATAGCTAACTGTTAGCCTGTTATATTTGATTAAACTTGAAAGCATCATGTAGGGTGACCACCCTAAAACTGTAAATAATTCGCTTTATTTGCAAATCTATATTTTGAAGGTAAATTTGTTAGTGATATGTGGTGAGAAGTAGCTAGCTTAGATCATATAGCTAACTGTTAGCCTGTTACATTTGATTAAACTTGAAAGCATCATGTGGGGTGACCATCCTAAGACTGTAAATAATTCGCTTTATTTGCAAATCTATATTTTGAAGGTAAATTTGTTAGTGATATGTGGTGAGAAGTAGCTAGCTTAGATCATATAGCTAACTGTTAGCCTGTTATATTTGATTAAACGTCTTTGACCCAGTAGCAGTTTTCGTGGCATATATGATTATTTATTTTCAGGTTAATCGTGCTGGATGTTCTTCTGAAGACAGTTCGATGACTTAAGTGAAGTACTGTAATAAAGACAGCCTTGAAAGTAAGCCGGTGCGGGGCGGTGCTGCGTTCCTGTAAAATATTTTGGGGCGGTGCGGCGCACCGGTAAGGGTTTATTATGCTGAATAAAAATAAAGATACAAAACACCAAAAAATACCAAAAATGCAGTAACGCTCGCCTTTTAAGAAGAAAACATATCTAGGCTACCCACAATATGTCATTTTTGACCAGCTCCGATGAAGATAACAGCTTGGCTTGCTTAAAATAGTCAAAGGATCTCCGGCGTGCGCCAGCTTCCAATTACATCGACTGACGCTTTCAAATCCATCCCTTTTCAGACCCCCCCCCCCCCCTCCGAAAAATATTTGGAAATAATGGTACTAAATTTTACTATTGGGAAAGCCATCCAGTAGCCTATGGTAATCAGTTTTCAAAAGGTCTGCAAATATCTCATTATTTTGGTCTTTCTATTGGTGCCTTTCTGGAGCTTGCGTTCCGTTTGTTTCCATCTCCTGCCCACGCTTGCTCTGCAGTTAGTTCTAGTGAATGAAGTCATCTCGACTCTCGTCTTTAAAATTGTGTCAGCGAAATGTTATATCGGCTTTTCAAAACTGCATGTTTTTGTGATTGGGTGGCATACTGAGACATGTCTTCTACTCAGACAAATAATAAATTATTCTTCTTCAAATAGGCTGTTCACGCTATTTGTAATGGGGGCACAGCTGAGCCTATGTCCGCTTTAGTGGACTACAGGACCGCAAGCTTATGATTTAAATGTGAGCATTAAAGTAAGCCCGCGTTTTCCCTAAAAAATATTCATATGAGCCCTCTCACTCACTGTAATATTTACATTATCACGTGTTAAAATATTTACAGTGTATCAACTAGACAGCCAATGTATAGGATTTTTTCAGAAGCTGATTCAGGAAGTGCGTGCTGTGAAGAAAATAATTGTGATACGGAGTTATTGACAATGAAAATCAGGAAAAAGTCAGAAAAACAGAGGGCTCGCTGCACGCAGTCCCTTGCACGAAGGCAGTGAATGAGAGTAACGTTGCAGGTGCAGGACCGTCAACAAGTGATGCTGGGCCTGCTGCAAGTACCGCTTACCCCCCTGTTTGGTCAAAGGAGCAATTTGAACAGTTCAGAACAAAAAACGAATGGTTGTATACCCAAAATGGCATGCTTGGCTGCATCTCATGCCGTGATGTGAAGGGCCTTGGTGTCAGCGCATCTCGAGGTGTTAATATCGTAAGCAATTGGGCAGAGTGGAATATCGCCCAATGTGGCCATTCAAGAACCGTGCAGCTGTCATCTCTCCGCAAAAAAATTAATGAGCTCAGAGAATCTGCAGCCCACAATGAAGCTGTTAAGATTCTTAAAACTGCACAGAAAGAGATCCTTTAAAACATGAATGCCACCAGCCAGGAGTCTGCGTTTGAGGCCACTGCCAAAGTTTTCAGGACTGCTTATTTTGTTGCCAAACATGACAAGCCTTTTACAGATTTTGAGAAATTAATTGATCTTCAAGAAGCAAATTCACTCAATTTAGGTCACATTCTGCACAGCAAGACAGTCTGTGTTGACATAATTGACCATGTATCAACTCAAATGAAACATCAAATTGTGAGAAGAATAATTGAAGATAAAAGTAAAATTACTGTGTTGGCTGATGAGTCAACCAGAGTGGGGCACAAATCGACACTGATTGTGTTTTTAAAGGCCAGCATTGACGGCGAGATGGAGCCCATTGCTTTTCCCTTAGATTTGATTGAGCTGGACAATTTGTCTGCTGCTCACATCAAAGGCAAGATAATGCACTGTCTCCTCAACAATGGATTCACAATGGAGCTCATGCAGGAGATGCTGATTGGATTTGCAGTGATGGGGCCAATGTGATGCTGGGAGTGAAGTCAGGCGTTGGGAAGCTGCTCCAAGGTGACTTCCCAAATATAATTATATGGCACTGCCTGAATCATAGGCTGGAGCTGGCGGTGGCTCAGGCATTGGAAGCCACTGGAGGGACAAAGGACTTCCAGGCGTTCCTTGATGCCCTGTATACATTATACAGTCAGTCCCCAAAAAGCATGCGGGAGCTGAGTGAGTGCGCCCACAATCTCCAAATCACATTGAGAAGAATTGGAAGAGTTTTCAATGTCCGATGGGTGGCTTCCTCATGGCGAGCTGTTAATGCAGTCTGGCATTCCTATGGAGCACTGGCACAGCACTTCCGAGATGCATCAGAAGACAGCACAAAAGATGGCAGAGAGAGAGCCAAATTCCAAGGCTTGCTCTCTAAGTTGTGCTCCATCAACTTTCTGAAAAATCTTGCTCTGATGGCTGATGTTCTGATAGAACTGAAGAACCTCTCTGAGATTCTTCAGAACAGGAGGATCACTCTCCCAAAGGCTCATGACATCATGCTAACATACATCAAGAGGATAGAAAGCCTTATCACATACCCAGGACAACATACAGTTGAGGCAAGTCAGGCCGAGAAAGACATGAAATTCAAGGAAGAAGATTTAAAAGTCGGCAGGTCCCCCATCATTGATGCATCACAGTTCATCCAAGCAGTGGCAGACAGTTTGAATGAGAGGCTCTTCACAACCACAGCCAACAGAGCACAGGCCAGTGTTGCTGCTCAAAGAAAAGAAATTTACACCACACTGATGAACCAAATGGCAGTCCTTGACCCAGAGAAATGGGATCATGCCAATCCCAGACATGGAGAGGATGAGGTGAGGGCTTTGTGTCATACTCTACATGTAAATGAGAAAACAACACACCTTGGATTTGTTGAATATAAGGCAAGTGGAGGGAGAAGCATTCCAAGCAACATGAAAAAGTTGTGCATAGAGTAGACACCCTCTCAGCAAGTAATGCAGACTGTGAGAGGGGGTTCAGCGCGATGAATGATATCATTACAGAGTACAGGAGCAAACTGACAACCAAAAATGCTGCAAACCTTCTCTTCATCAGTACAGTTGGCCCCCCAACCAACCAGTGGAATCCTTTGCCATATGTAAAGACCTGGCTTGCCACAGGGAGAAGAGCAGCACATTCCACATCTGGCATGGCTCGCCAGCACCCTGAAGAGGACAACTACTTCAGCCCTGTTTGGAATTTGTTTTAAATATTTTGTTTGGATGGAGGGAATCCACCATTTTGCATGTGGCATGGCTCACCAGCAACCTGAAGATGACAACTAGGCCTACTTATATTTTATATATTTATTTTTTTGTTTCTACCATTTTGTATTTTTCAGTCAAGTTACTAATCTGGAATGTGTTTTAAATATGTTTGGATTGAGGGAATCCTCCATTTAGAATTATTCATGTGGTTACTTAGATTTTTTAAATATTATTTTAGTTTTTCCATCATTTTGCATTTTTCAGTCCAGTTCCAAATGTACTGAAAATTAAGTATTCACAGTAAAATATTTATAACCTGAAATATTTTGTAATGTCATTTCTTCACATAGAACACTTAGGTAGGCCCACAAGAATGTGAAGTAGTTAGGAATATTAAAAGTCATGAAATTGGTGTGAATCGCCTATGAACCCCCCCCCCCCCCCCCGGGTAAAAAGGAGTTAAAAAATAATACAGTGAGTGACACACCGGACATTGTAGCACCGGTAAGAAATGAAAACTACTTTCACCCCTGAATAAAGATGCCATTTTGAAAATGGATATTGTCATGTATTATTACCATTATATTCCTTGCCCCCCAAACATACATTTAGACACCAGAATCGAGTCAATAGCAGTATTAGAACCAAAGATAATCGAAAATGTAAATTTCAATCAATGGCCATTTTGAAATCCAATGTGGCGGCTCATTGGTACAAAATATGCGATGCAGATTGTTTCCATTAGATTTCTTGCCCCCAAAAACATACATTTAGAAACAAGAATCGAGTCAATAGTAGCATTAGACCCAAAGATAATTGAAAATATAGATTTCAGGTGGCGGCCATTTCTAATTCCAATATGGCGGACATGAAGGGAGAATTCCGAGTGGCTCAATATCTGAATTTTTTTGCCATATATCAATGTACATTTGTGCCAAATTTTATGCTTGTATCACAAAATGCACAATCCTTTTGAAATTTTGAGCTTAACCGCCCCACTATTATGTTTATATTTAAGTTATACATGTCAAACATTTATTTTTGATGAACACTGTTAAATATACGCTTGTGCGTTCGAATAATCCAAAAAGTGCTTACATCAATAAGTTATATATTATCGACTCCCTACGCCTGAGTTAGGTTTTTTTTTAAATCAAACATTACATTTCGTTTCATAATTCTAAATCAAAGGAGAAAGGTAAGAAAATACAAAAGAAAAATGTATAAGAGGATGTAGGAGGTATAAGAATATCGTAAATGAATCAGCATGATATCAAATAATTTATTTTATCACTTTATATATTTAGATACATTTTTTTATATTGTGTAAATACATTTGTTAGTTAGGGATTGAGTCTTTAAAATATAATGTAAACTTTATTTTGAAATTATAATATGCAATATCGAACAATAAGTAACAAATATTAGAGGATTTCGGTTTTTACAAATATAAATAATAAAGGATTTCGTTTTTTACAAATAGAAATAATAATTTATTCTAGTTAATCAAAGAAAAGAAATTAATTTATTACAAATTCTGTATAAATTTAATAAATATTAGGGCGTAGCAAAAAAATCCTCGAAGCTCCACTCTTCAGGCATTGTTTAGTATACCTTCATAAGCATCTGTGCCAAGTTTATGCAGATTGATGAAGTTTTAGTCTGCAGCATTTTCATTTGAAAATTTGCGTATTTATACTTATACCCAAACGTAAGTATACAAGCGACGGTGAAATATATATTAAAATTTAAAGAGAAAAAGGGAGATACCTACTGTTTTTCTTTATGCGTTATTATTCAATTTATTATTTTTATTTTCCAAAATTACTACGCAGTTAGGAGATACTGTTTTCTTTTCAAAATTACTACACAGTTATTTACCTAATTCAGTTGCATGCTGGACATTACGTTGTACATTTTTTGTTATATTTTCTTTTGAGCTGAGAGCTTCTATTGCTCTTAAAAGTGATCTATTCAACGAAAATTGCGAATCAACAAGGTCATTCACACACCATACACTGTTTGGTTCTACATGTGTTCTTCCAGTGGACAAGCTTCTTCAAAAGGTGACATGCTAAGATGCTGCTGGCAGTATAAATGTGATTATGGTAAGTTCACCGATGTTGCATTTATTATAAAATTGGCTTCAAAGGACTGCACAGAGATATGGAGAAAAAGCAATGGAGACCGAAAAAATGCTCCACTCCTTAACCAGAACGCAGTGGAGGAAAAGTTAAGAAATTATACAAGAGGGGAATTGACATTAATAAAAACGCGAGCTCTGGAAAGAAGATTTTATTTCTTAAAGAATTTAATGAACTTTTTGACATTTGTAACTGTCAATGTCCTCCAACTTCTTGTCATATAAGCAGATGCAAATCTAAGGAATGTGATGGATACCACTATAGAATCCGGCACTATAGTACTTAGATGTCCCACCTTGTGTGAGAGGTGCGTCATTCAAAATGCGGTTATTTTTCCGCTTTTTAAATTAATTTGTTGATCAGTTATTTTTTATGTTTATGTAACACACTCTGAACACGTTTCCCTAGTTATTAAAAATAGTTATCTCCCCACCAGAGTTTAGCTCGTACTGTGTGTAAGTTCTATTATACATATTTCGATAGAATCAAGATTTAATTTCATATTGCCCCAACACTAAAGAAGGGTTCCTCTTTATGGTTGAAAATCGAAGTGCCACTGTTTTACTCCCTTTAATTGTGGAAATGTTGAGCCGGGTTCGATCATACATAGCGACGGATAGGCTGCGTATGGTGGAATCCCTCAGCTACCAGTTCTACCTCCCTTTCAGCATGAGGTAGTAAATCACTCACAAAACTTTGTCGATCCTGGCACTGGTGCACACACAAATAATGTGGAGTGCTATTGGAAAAATGCAAGAGAAGATTTAAGTCTATGGCTGGTGTCCATGATACTACATTATCTGGCACCTCGACGAGTTTAAGTGGAGGGAAAAGTATGGAAGATCGCCGAGGGAACTTGTTCAAACAAATAGCTGAATTATATCAATTTTAATATATTTTTCCTTTTTATTCTTGTGGTATTAATGCTATTTTGTTAGTATAAGATATTGTTTGCTGAAATATAAAATTACAGAAAGTTATAAATGCATACACCTCAACTATTTTAGAAGCGGAAAAATAACTACGTTTTGAATGACGCAACCTCTCTCACAAGGCGGGACATCTAAAGTACTATAGTGCCTAGAATCCCTTAAATAAGACTCCGAGACCTATTTTATATGAGAGTGAGTCAGCAACTGCTCTTCTCTTTTTATTATCATCTCAAAATAAACCAACGGAACATATAGGAAAACGGAAAATAGTTGCGTGAAAAGTGTGTTCCTACATGTATCTCCTCCCCAGTGACGGATAGGAACGAAAAATTAAAAAAATACGGCCTAAAACGATCGGGCGGCCTAGAAACACGACCGTAATGGGTTTTGGCCTCCGAACTTGAAGTGTTTGTATCGATTTTGTACTCGTTGCAATTCTCCTCAGTTTCTTCTGACGTAATTGTGAATGCTGGCTTCATTCTATCATTGAGACCCAGGTTTCCCGGCCCTTGATTGAAACTAGGAAGGTATTTTTTCTTTCGTCGGATTACTTTGTAGGGACCAGTGTAAGGCCGTACAAGAGGTGGGCAATGGGCATCAACACGATAAATACAACTTGCAGGACCAGAGGTCGTATGGGATGAACCCTTTTGAGAGCTGAGGCAATGCTCGACAGGGCTCTGGACAGATAGACATGATGCGTTCGCGAATGGCTGAAACATCCGGCGAAGTTTCCGTATGTACAAACTCTCCGGGCAGGACCAGAGGTTCACCTAAACAGCGTCCGCGGGAGAGATATCGTTGTAACGAGGGAAGGATCGGAGGCCGAGGAGAACAAAAGGCAAATGCGTGTACCAGTCTTCTTTAGCGCCACGAGCCATAAGTGGATTTTTTAAGGTCGATGCATCCTTTCCACCTTCCCATTGCTCTGAGGATGATAAGCACATGTTCGTATTACTTGGAACCCATTGATTGATGCAATAGCGTCCCCAAAGTGAAGATGTAAATTGACTACCTTGATCTGAGGTGACACAGTTTTTCGGACGCCAAATCGGGTATTCACAGAATTGATTTGGCTCTGGCTTTCAGCCTCCACATCGATCCATGACGAATAAAGCATGTTGTACCGACCTCACCCTGCATCTGATCATAAGATTTGAAATTGATTTTATCATAAGCAGCCCAAAAAGCGTTTTAGTATTCCAAGGTGGATGGGAGTGGAGATCATTTTATAAATAAACTTCGGATCAGTTTTAAGCAACATTTTAACAACTCTTTTAAACCAAAGAATTGGCTTATATTTTATCTCACGTTGTCAAATCAACATCTTTACATTTTGGGCGTCCAAAAGAGAAGAAAAGAAGCAATTTTTCATAAAAGCCTTGAAGATTGTTAAACAGGCCCCACTTTTTACACGAACCATCGCAGCCGATACCACTAACCTTTTTCGAGTATCTGAATAGCGGAATTGGATTTTAAGCAAAGGATTGAAAGAGAAAATACAACTTCCAAAGGATTTAAAAACATGACCATGAAATACCGTTTGCTACATCATATTAAAAAAATCGCTCGTAGACGGGAAATCAATTACAGACCCAGTGCGATCCAAAACACTTCCATCAGCGATTCCAAAAACTTGTTGGTGGAGAAAGGATCACTTTCCTCGGCCGGAAGGGAAAACAGATGATTTTACGGAAGATTCTGTTTTCGCATTATATAAAAAAACATTTTCAAAACGGAAAAGCTTCAGGACCCGATGGTGTCAGGGGTTTTAATATATAAAAATGCATGGACGAAGTTGTTCCATACCTGGTGGAATTGGGGAAATCGATGGAATTTACGGCAAACTTCCAAAATCGATTACAAAAGGAAGAATCACCTTAATCCCTAAAAAGAGGGTTGCTACGGACATAATAATTGGCGCCCAATCACTATATTAAACGAAAGCTACCGAATTTTTGTCTGGAGTTTTAGCCAAAAAAGTTTGAGCCTATATTAAACTCCAAAATAGGAATTGAAAAAAAGGATTCCCAAGTGAAGAAAATTTATGATGTGGATCACGAAACATTGAAACAGCTATAGAGGTGCTCAAATCGGAAAAAAAAGTTTATGGAGTGCCATCAATTGCAATCGACTTCAAAAAAGCATTTGATACTATCAGCCATCAACATATTTTTAACTATGAAAAATATCTTCCAAAGGAGTTTTTGAATCCCAGTTAGAGCTTCTTCTATATAATGGCTCGTCAACTATCCTCTTATGGGAATGAAAGAGAGTGGACCCTATGGCTTTCAAGAGAGTTGTCCGCATGGCATGCCCCATGTCACCTCTTTTGTTTGTTTGGTAGTATCGTGGATCTTAGTAAGCAATAAATAAAAAGTTTAGGGGCTTTGTTGGAATCGATTTGTGCCTCTAGTCAACCTTTTAGATATCCGCCGATGACGTTACATTAATTTGGAGGTCAAGTCAGAAAAACAATTATGCAAGCGGATTGAGGTCCATCTTTTAATTTTCTTAGGAAATATCAGAAGAGGTCTGGGCTGGAAATCAACCATAAACAAACTTTAATTCTTCCTATGGGATATGGGAAGCCTCTTGCAGGAAACAATTGCCGGTTGCTCTGTACGGTAACAATAGAATTTTTAGGAATTATGTGGACTTCTCGAGGAGCGTCTGAGGTCAACTGGACAAAGTTGCAAAAAATCAACTCTATATCAGCCTCCAAGGAGGCAAGAACTTTTAGTCTACAAAAAGGATTGACCTTACAAGATCACATTGTTCCTACTGTCCTATATAAAGCTGCTTCTATCTCTTGGCTTGCAGAAAAAGCGATCTCGAAGAAAATGCCTGGCTGAATTGGCTAGTTCATAAAGCTATTTGCCTTCTTTGAAGAGACCCATGTCACATATCGGGGGT
>CP045899.1:11984304-12049667 GCA_013387185.1 Caligus rogercresseyi
CAGAGTGATTCACTTAAATTTGAGACTCACTATTACAAACTACAATTTTGTATTAAATTTTACACAAATAATTTTTAAACAAAAATGATAGCACAATGTGTAATTACAAAATGTATTTCATTAAATTTTCACATATCCTTCTTTGGCCTCACTACAGCTTTGAACCTCCTCACGGTGGAGGCAACACAGCAGGAATCTCTTCCTCAGACAAAGAGGCCAGGCCTGAATCAGCTTCTTCTTTAGAATCTCCACCGATGGCCAGGACTTTGCTAACACCCTTGTCTCCAGAATGGACTATATTCCAAAGTCCATTGGGTTCAGATCTGGGGAGGAGGGAGGCCACAAGTCTTTGGACCAAAAGTCTGCAAACATATCAGTGCAGAAGCTTTGAAACCAATTTGCTGGTATGGGATGGAGCTCCATCTTGTTGGAACAGTAAAAGAGCCGTAGGATACTCTCTTTGTACCCATGGACGACCTCCTCTGAAAAGAAGCAGGTATACCGCCTGGTCGATCTTCACGCCCTCCTCGACAAAGATATTTGGGCCTTCTTCCCGTCCGACGTCACTCCCGCCCAGACCATGACTGAGGGTGGCTTTTGCCTTCTGAAGAGAGTCCTCAGCTGCACGGGGATGTCTTCCTTTTTTAGATAAAACCCGGTCATTCTGACTGTTGTGGGTGGCCTGGACCGTGAAAATCTTTGTCTGAGGAAGAGATTCCTGCCTGTGTTGCCTCCACCGTGAGGAGGTTCAAAGCTGTAGTGAAGTCCAAAGGAGGATATGTGGAAATTTATTGAAATACATTTTGTAAATTACACATTGTGCTATCATTTTGTTTTAAAAATATTTGTGTAAAATTTAATACAAAGATTGTAGTTTGTAATATGTGAGTCTCAATTTAAGTGAATCACCCTGTATATATATATATTAATAGAAAAAGATGGTTTGATATACCGAATCATTTTTAGTACAGGATGAACATGAACTATTTACGCAATTTTTCTAAGCTTTTTTGTTGGCCTTAATAGAAATATCTAAATAAATGAAGCCACGCTTGGAGTAGAAAAGGATACAAACGCACCTAAGATTTCTTAAAAAGGAGGGAGCAATTCTGATTGAACATTACATAGCTATTTTCTATGGGTTTCTCTGTATGTGCTTAAAAAATATAAGTGACAATGTTTTATTAAAACTTTTTGTAGCTTGAATATCACGTTATATAGATAATTCTGTTTTTATTATTCATTCTATATAATAAATATTGTGTTTACATTTAAAAAAAGTGTATGTTATACATGCTTATTAAATTAGTTCAGTTGTTTAAAGCTTTTAGGCCTTTAATACTTCCAGGTTTTTGCGTAATCAGCGTCTTTTAAAAGAAATATGTTACGTCATCATCAGAACAATGAAATAGCAGGAGTTCGACTTCAATCAAAGGTTTTTGCTTAAAAAAAATTAGAGTCTCCTCACTGGTCCTTTTTCTAAGAATAAAAAACGTTTTTCTTGGTATGGTTTAGTAGTATTCATTTGTCGCCCTAAGATAAAATGAACAAACATAAGGAATGTTAATTGACTTTTTTATTTAGTTTCTAAAAGTACTATTGAGGCCAATTCCCACAATTAGTGGTCGTTTTGACCTCATGCTTAGGCAACTGGGTAATACTGATTAAAATCATTCACGGCAGGGCTTTAATCCTCCCTAATTCCGGGGTACTACTTTAGCTTTATAATAAATATCTAACAAATATTATCCAAATCGTAATTCTATAGACTATTTATTTAGAAAGTACTTCCTGTCAACTTCTTCGCACAACACCAAGGCCATCAGAATAATTATTAAAAACTATAAGAATTTTATTAAAGAATCTTAATTTTAACTATAAAAAAATTATGTATTGTGTTCTTCTTTTACTACGTTTTAAGATAAAAATGACAATTTATATAGATGCCAGTGTGGTTCTTTTTTTGTTTTAAAAATTATGCTGAGTATATTTTTTATTTATTTAGTTGATTATATATGGGAGTGTTGACATTTTTGAGGTTTTTTGTCCTCTTTTGTATGATTGTGAGTTAAAAGCTGAGATGCTTGAATAGAGTTGTACGGTCGTACAAAAATAGCATTTTAAGGTCTTAAGGGGCATATATAATTTTAAAATATAATGTTTATTTAGTTTTTACCAAACAATAATCTCCCACTTTTTATATCTTTTTATTTATAGTATTGTATTATATGAAAAGAATAAAGACCTTTGTTGTGGAAAAAAAACAAGTCTTTGGGTTAACCAGATGACTATGAGAAGCATCTTATTCAGCCTCTCTTCCCCAACTAAATAAAAAACTCTTCCTTTTATAGCGCTCCCTTTGACTAAGAGATCCTCTGTCTCTCAAAAGGCCTTTTTATTTTCCCTCAGCATTGAGAAGGGATATAATAAAAGACGCAGTCTTGGACTTGGATAGATAGAGAAATACCGTTTTGCTTCTTCTTCTTCTTTGCTTCTTCTCGTGAGTACAACTTTAATATACATAAAGAGTTCCTAGTCTATCACAAGATATACATACTTGCTCCAATATGGGTAATTACTCATGAGTCTATGTGTATAGCCTTTTACAGAGGGAAGCATCCTTGTTATTAAACAAAAAGGTAAGCATTCTTTAGCATTTTCTCCATTATTTTGTTGTTGTTTTTTCTTCCTTTGTTGTGGGCATGCAACAAGTGTCCTTTCTCCTCTCTTTTACTTACTTTATACAAACCTTTTTTAAGGGGAAAACTTTCTTGGACATATATATTTTGCTTAATTTCCTGATGTAAGGGGAGCTCAAAGCAAGAATGTATGTATGGTTGGTTTGGAAAAGTATTGAGTAGGCCATAGTTTTCTAAAATATACAATAGCAAGACTATCATAACACTATAACCATATATATATATATATTTTAATGGGAAATCGATGCTAAATTCTGAGCTCGAAAGAAGCATTCCAATTTTCCCGCCAGTAACAGAATTGTCGAAAATCCACTCTGTCGGGAAGCCGTTCCAATTCAACTATTCGGAAGTTCTGTTTACGGAGCTTCCCATCCTCTGCTAGGAGATGTTGGAAGGATGCCTGCCGGAGGGAGAGTTGGAAATACTGAGGTCACTCGATGCGATCTATGAGATAAGGAGTAATGAGGACGGCGTTGTTGAAGGATGAGCCACCACTTGAGAGAAATCGATGTAAGAGTTGGGATCAATGAAGATGATGAAAACTGGAGGAGAAGACGTGAAACCTAGAGGATATCCCGGCTAAGGGGTGAAAGGGCGTGTCTGTGTCTGCCCAAGGGTTCTATAATAAATAGGCACTCATTTGTGCTAGATTTTTAACTTTTGTAAAGTCATTTTAAATAGAACTTCAGCTTTGAGTTTGTCTTTATGGAGATCCCTCATTTTGTTCTTATTAGTGTCTAAGAAGTGCTCTGTGTTGATCCTCGTCTAAGATCTTAAGACTGTGTTGTCTATAGCAGGTTTTTTATCTAAAAAAAATCAACTGACTAATGAAAATGTGCTAACTAGTTAAAACATTTTTTAAAGTATTTTTTTAATATGTAAAAAAGTAACACCAAACTTTTACGATAATTTTTTAAAAATTACTATAAAAGTCATGTAATTTATCTTATTTTTTCAAGAAATTCAGGACCATATACATAATAATATTATACAATTCTACAAAATCTGGGATTTTTCGTTGAATTCATTATAATTTCAAGGTGGAAAATATATTTCCATACATTTATATAACATAAAGTTGAAAGCAGCCTTTTTCTAAAATTGAAATATGTAAAAATATATTTTTTTTAATAAGATGATTATTTTCATATGATATATTAAAATGAAGTAGGTATTTTCTATGACATGTAAGCCGTTGAAAACACAAAGAAACTGAAATGAATAAAAATATATTTTGTACTATAAATAAGTAAACATATCAAAGCAACAAAGTTTAGGAATTTTTTATATTGCGATATTAAGAAAACAATTTCATAAGTATCCATTTGTTTTTTTCCCCAATTTAGTAAAAAATTCAAGCTTCCAAATTCTGTTAAATATGAATATGTGAATGTAAGGGGGAAACACTATTCCTTCGTTTTTTCTCCTATAAAAAGTCTTCTTATACTTCAAAAATATAATGTCGTTTGTTTTTCAAAATGATTGCTCCTGTTAATATAGATTCAAATCAATACATGAATGTGTATTTACCTACTTCTCAAATACAAATATTCCCTATTGAACTAATGAACTATACCTCACACGATACATAAAACGAGGATGCTTGAAGAAGGAGGACTCATTCTTATACTATCACGCACATGCATTAAGTAGGCAATATTGTAACCTGTTCAATGGTGGAGTAATGTGATCCTTCATGATACTTGAGGTAACTTCTGTGTATTCCCCATAAAGTCACGATCAGCGAACATTGAGCCGATTGATCAGCCTTGTGACGAATCCTTTCGTTTTGAAATCCAGGTCATTACTGGCCAACATAATTCTTTAACTATTAATTAATTTAATTTAGAGTCTCCTTTCTGCTAGCTGAATGATAATTTTTATGTTATAACTTGTTGGCTGCGAAACAACTTATTTTTGTACAAAAAATGAAAGCGTTCATCTTCCCAAGCCCAGTCATATTCCAGTAAATCTTGGAATGCCAACTTTGATCATCCGTTGGAATATCTGATATTGAGTAGATAGATCTTCTCTGAGTCAAAATAATAAATGCTTTTGGCGTGTCAGGCGTACTCGACGGGCACGCTTTTGCATTTCCGTATTCGCAGTTAGCGCTCCTGCATTGAATCTTTTCATCAGGGTGTTCTTGTCTGCGGCGGTTTCGCCTGGGATTGTACCTAGATTGTACCATGGAAGGTAAATTTTTATTACTCTATCTTATCCATATAAGTTCGAGTCGGGTTAACTTGACATTACGATATTTTTTTCTTATAATTGCCTTGTTTTATAGTATTTATAGTATTGAATGAATTTGTTGACTTTAAATAAAAAAAATATTAGATTGTTTGTAGCTCCAAGATCCTAGGAAAAAATAAAGGAGCCTGCGATTCTAGTTATAAACAAAAGTGACGTCAATAGTTAGCACGCAGTCACAGTCCTTTAAAATTGGAATCTGTATTAATTAAATGCGTCTTCGTGAACCTCCAAATCTCTCCAAGGTCCAGAAAGCTGCACACTTTCCTCCTGTCAGGCATCTGATGATCCAACCGATGTTGGTCGTCAAGTATTGCTTCTCTTGACAAATCAGTTCCTTAATGAATTGTTAGATATTAGCTTAGGACCTATATGCAATAAATAAGAGATCTTGAGTTGTTCGGTTACAAACTGTATGCTTGTCTGGTCTTACATAGTTGGCACAGATATAAGGTCTAAACACGAAATTTGCAAAGTTATACTCGTTTAATTTATGCATATTTCAATTCTAATGAACTGTGATTACGTGACGTCACTTTTGTTCACAGATAGAAAATATAGTTAACTTCATAAGTGGACTTTAAGGGATAAAATATTAATAACAGGGGGTAAAAGCCCAGGGGGTGATTGTCGGGGGGGGGGGGTGCTATTCGGGGGGTGGTAGTCCTGTTAGGAGCTAAAATTTAAGTCATTGAAGACTGACAATTGAGATGGAATAACTTGTTATGGTATTGAATAGAAATACTCTCTGCTCCAACAATAGAAAACTAAATATTTCATTTGACCTAATATTTTTAGTTATAGAATTCTTTAAAAAAGAGGAAATTATTGCTAAAAAGTAATATATGGATGCATTTCGTGGGGATGTTATCCGCAAAGCAAGTCATAATATAATAGATGAGAGGCTGCACTGTCTTGTTTTATCCTTCTCAGAAAATTACGATTCTAAAAAGTATTGCATTGAATTTGCACGTATTTTAAACCAACGTTATCAATTTTCTTTAATATACTTTGTGCATACTTTATTTCTTGAAAATACATCTATTTATAAAGATTAAAAGAGTTCTAATAGTGATATTTATTTATAAAACCGGGAAGTAATTGACATTCGATTTATTTGGAACAGGATCACTACCCCCTGAACCCCCCTTACTTTTACCCCCTAGGACGATTAACCGCTCTAAAAAATAACTTAAGGAGTCAAACTATTTAGAATTTTGAATTAAATTTACTTTGAAATATTCTCCAAATATTTTTTCTGTCACTTTGAGGCTTTACAAAACTCAAAACAGCTGGTATTTTAAGATTTATCAACGGTCCTACTAGTTTTTCAAATTATTAGCCAAGTGTTGGACTGATATCACAGTCCCATAGTAACTATGACTGACGCAAAGACGGTGGGTAAACTGTTACTAATCGAGAAGGGGTCGGGAGTTTTGCAATATATGTATGAATTAGTAAATTGAAGTGATCAAATATTGAAAAGGTATGACCTCATATGTAGGTGTGAAGAATATTCTTATTACCTCCGCCGAAGGAGGTATTGTTTTCACTGGCGTTGGTTTGTTGGTTGGTTGGTTGGTTTGTTGTTTGTCAGCAGGATAACTCAAAAAGTGCGGAACTGATTCGGATGAAACTTTGTGGAGTTGTTGGAATGCCAAAAGAAACAAGTGTTTAAATTTGGCATCTCTGAATTCTTCTTTAAGATGCAATATGAGCTAAATACTACTAAATATTTCAAGTTAGCCTACTCTGCCAATAGATGTCACTGTGCTGTGCTCTCCTCTTTGATGAATTGGAACGCCCCCTATAATTCAAGTGTGTAGAGTTAAAGGAGCAGTATGTAGAGTTAAAAGGACAGTGCGTACAGGATTGGAAATGACAAAAAGACCAAGTGATTCATTTGGTGGGGATCGGCGGAGGTTTGCACTCTCTGAGTGTATACATACCTCTAGTTTTGTTTGTTTTTTATCTATTGTTTGTTGAATCTCTCATTTCAAAGGTCAAATGTCAGTTGTTTTATTAATTTCTCAGTTACCGAAACCTACTTGTTATTTAATTGCTCAGTTACGAATCAAACATGGTAATTATAAACTTTATCTTCATATTAGCAAAAGTAACCATAATATATTTGTTTTTGAAACTCTTTAATTATAGAAACATAATTAATCAATCACTCAAACTTTTTGATTTGTTAGACCTGACTCGAACTGTTTCATTAAACAATGAAGTAAATGGTAATTAACCTTCCTTGGTAGAAAATCCTTCCTAGGTACAATCCCAGGCAAAACCGCCGCAGACAAGAACACCCTGATGTAAAAGCATTCAATGCAGGAGCGCTAACTGCAAATACGGAAAATGCAAAGGCGTTCCCGTCGAGTACGCCTAGAACCGCTTTTGGACGTTACGGAAGAAAAAATATTTATTCCTTAGGATTGGTATGTCTTTGTTTACCGATATATATTTTGTTTAAATGTGACAATACAGTATCCAGATATGAAAATTAAACTATTTGATTAAAAAATCTCATTTTAATCCCGAATTTCCATGAAAATTGGATTGATTAAGATAAATAATTAATATCGTTTAAAATCAAAACGAACGAGAGAAAATCCTGTTTTAAATTAAACATTTGTTGTTCATGGGCTGTTATGTAGGTGTCAATGGAGTTAGTTTGTCTGATTTCTTCATATTTATTAAAGATAGTGTCCTTATGAAAATGACTTAGAAGCTGACTTGGTAGAATGTTGTGTAAAAATAATCCATGGAGGTGTTCATATATGAGGGATCGTCGATTATATGGGATTTTATTATAAAAATAAATTTAAACACTATTGCCCAAGTATTATATATGGCGCTTGACGCCAAAATTTATATTTTTGAACCTCTTTTCCTATTATTTAAAATTAATTTTATTCACTTTCTTTTCGTGTTAGTATATATATTTTTAACAATAAATACCAACTCATTGAAAAAAATTCTGCATACTATAAAAAGTCAGTACTTTTTTCTATTCACATGATAGCAATTTAAAAAAATATATACTCACAAAGAAGATAGAACGAAATATGTAAAACAACTTTGTGTAACCACTATTTTAGAATATTGAAGCGGAGAAATAATAAGCTATTCATACAATGTTGTTATTATTTTTTGTGTTCCAAGAAGTTGGAGGAATGTGTATCTTATGTAATAATTTTATTTCCCATTCGATAAAGAAAAGAGCTTCAAGAGACTCAGTGTGAAAAATAAGTTTCGGTCTTTTTATCACAGATACTTTTGACCATAATATTAACATTATATAAATGGTACCGATATCGTAAGCCCCTATTGGGGGGGGGGGGGGTGATGTGATATCCTATCCTATTACTATGTAAGGGCAAAGTATAAAATGGACGCAGAAGACGTTTTGACAATGTATCTACAAGAGAATAAAGTGAGAAATATGACAAAAGGAAAAAAAGAATATACTTTCTTTCGTGTTTGTATAAATATTTTAACAATAAATACCTGCATGCACAAGAGGAAAATAAGGAAAAGTAAAATATACACTCAAGAAGTGGATCTATTACAAACTAGAGGCATATATACACTCAGAGAGTGCAAACCTCCGCCGTCACGGGGTCCTTATGAGCCTTCCGAGGCGGATTTTTTACGACTGGGGCGGCGTAGAGGGACGGGGAGAGTTCCCCTCGACGGAAATTCCGACAGGAAGACGCTCCTGGCACCCAATTTCACAGCACAGCGACATCTATTGCCAGAGTAGGCTAACTTGTAATATTTATTAGTATTTAGTTATTTTTGTATCTTAATTCTGCATTCAGAGATGCCAAAATTTAATCACTTGTTCCTTTTAGCATTTCCAACAACTCCACAAAGTTTCATCCGAATCCGTTCCGTACTTTTTGAGTTATCCTGCTGGCAAACAACAAACAACCACCAACAAACCAACGCCAGTGAAAACAATACCTCCTTCGGCGGAGGTAACAAATATTTAAAAAACAAATGAGTTTATATATATATATATATATATGCATATATATAAACTAAATTATGTCCTCTTATAGTTTATTTGAGGTATCAACTACCCATCTATGTTTAATAATGTGCAATATACTTAATAAAAATATTCATCACTGTCCACGTCAGCAGCTGTTGAAACAAAGTGGAGTAGGAAGGAATTATTGGCATCTCTTTAGATGTCTAAATCTAAATATCAAATCTTAAGGAATAGAAGAAGAGAGAAATTACAAAAGATGCCCTTTGAAGTCGTTTTTAAGGAAGTACTTTTTGAAAAATCCCTATATTTTATAACTGGATTTCCTATTTCTCCTTTTAGGGTTACTTAATTGGTTTAGATAGTGAGGTAGTAGCAATCTTAGCTCTTTAATCAGACTGATTTTTCTTGTCTGTTGAATATTCAGTTATTATAGAGGGCGGTGATAGCATCCCCCGTCAATGAACCAAAGGTTTCACCAAATATGACAGTTTTGAAATTCAAAATAATTGTATCTGGGGTATCCAGGGTTCTCCATGTCATATTATTATGATAGTTTAGGTTTACAAACCTACCTCCAATTGAACATGGGGGGTTCTGTGTGTGACAATTATATAAGTTTGGGTTGTCAGCATTCATTTTTCATCGAACTCCACATCTCACAATTATGACATATTGTGTTTTCAAACCAATTACTTGTTCTTAATATTATTAGTTAAGAAGTCTAAAAACTTGCAAGCAAGTTTATTTAATTTTTATTGTATAATCGATATTTTTTTCATTTAGTCGCATATTAAATTAAATATATATCGGAAGTTTATTCTATACGATTAAAAAGTTAATACATGAATTTACTGTACTCAGTACTTAAGTATATACTATATGAATTAATAACTATATATATATATATATATTATATATATATGATATAATATATATATATATATATACATTATATATATATACTATGTAACAATTAATTAGATATTATATTTCAAAGAAAATAGTACATACAGTATGGAAGAACACAGCCTCAGCATATTAATTGAAATGCGATCGGAGAAATAAGAAAAAAAAACATAAAAAGATTAAAATAAAATGCGCTAAGCAATATTGTCTCAACAAACATTTGTTATATTTAATGAACATATAACAAATTCTGTCAATATAAAATGAATAAAAATGATCATTATATTTAAAAAATAAAACCATACAACAATAGAAAAGAAAACTTTTAAATGAATCCTGACGTAGGTATAATAGTTATATAAACATTATATTTTTATATTTTACACTAGTTTAGTTCGAATCTTCAAAGGAATATCGCTTACTTCTGATGCTTTTATCTAAGAAAATAGGTGTTGTTGTATGATTTATTTCGGAGCTCATAGGTATAAGTCTTGCCTTTATGGCTTTTGAATATATATAATTATATAAGGATACAAATAATTTAATTATACTGGAAAAAAGAAAATGGCTTAAATGTTTATGTATAAATATAAATAAATTCAAAAAATGAAGCACATTTTAATTGTAGGGTTTTCTAGTCACGTATAAGTCTTGAGTTCAAGTCTTTAAGTTTAAACCGTAACGTAATAATTTATAATCATTTTTTCAATAGAATATATTCTTATGAGCGTGTTCATTCATCATTGCTGGAGGCTCAGATTCGAATCCCGAAAAGTGGAAGGTCAATTTTGGTCAACCTCATTGATAAGATCCTAAGTTCGAGTGACTAATTTACAGGCTAGTATGCTTATTTATATCCAGTCGGATGCAATTCTATCCAACCAAATAGGCAAAAAAAAAAATCAAAAAATTACATGTGCTATTTAAATATGGTGATATTTAAAGCATTCATATGACATCTTTTGAAAAATCCGGCCCCTTTATATACAGAAAAATTAGATAACTTAATAAAACTAATCTAAAAAACATATTAAGAAAGAGAGTAACAAATGAACCAAATAAAGAAGTCACAATTTTCAATGTATGATATTTTATGTCACTGAGAAAGCTTAGACCATATCACGCTATGGCTTTCTTCTTCTGAAATATAATAATCTTATTGGCATATCTTAATACCCTACAGAATTCCATGCAATCCTAGAATAGCTACCACAAACACTTTCTTTTATGAGATGATTTGCATTTGTTGCATGCAATGCATTGTGGCATTCCTGATGAATAAGATGGTTTCCAAACGTATAAAAAATGTTTTGAAGTATTATGAATAAATAACTTAAATGAATACTTTTTATTTGGTAAAAATACATAAAAAATATCAAAACCTTTAAAAATACACTTCAAAGAAAAAGAAAAGCTAAATTATATCTTTGACTATACTCATTTTAACGCACTCCCGTTTTAGTAATATTTGTGAAAATAAGTAACTTTTAAATATTTCTATATTTTTTTATTCAACAGTTCATTTTTATGATATTCACAACAGAAAACATAAGCACCTAAGATGTATGAAAATCACATAAGTAAATATTTTAATTTATAATTTTATCATAGGGGTTGAACTAAAAGCACTGTTATTTCTGTATTTTGCACAAAGTCATACAATATATATCATCATTTAATCCCCCTCCCCCCCCAAAAAAAAACGAGAGATAAGATAATTATGGGTGGAGGTCTTCAAATAATCAGTGATTGATTCATTCATACCCGTGTCAAAGCCATTTTGACTGTAAATCTGTTACTACAAAATACATGGCCGTATATAAAGATATATGAGAATAATATTTTCAGTTAAAAGAGAAGGAGCTTTCTTAAAGATTGATCACATTTTTTTAATAAAACAAAAATGATTTGAGATATCGAAGATATCTTTGTTTGCAGTTCAAATATATCCTTGTTTTGTGTTCTGAAATTTTAAATTACATTTATTTATATAAAATTAGAAAGTATAAATTTTTTATGATTTGGTTGTTTGTTTATGTTTGTTTGTTCATATTTTTTATTGTTTTGATACATTGTTTTGGAATTTTGTTTAGAGTATTAATTTAATATATAATGTTTGATGATGTATATTGTTTTATATAGCTGCTCTAAATAAATAAGTCAAAAAAATATATATACAAGTTTATTGTTAAATGAAATTCGATGTCTTTTGAATAACCACCAGATGCATGTTTAACAAAGCTCAGTCGAATAACCCACTTTTGACTACTTTTCCGCATAAATTGGCTGAAACAACAGCAATTTCGCATTGAACATAAATTCTGAGCTCTTCTAATGTCGACGATGTAGAACAGGGCTTTCTTGTGACCCGAAATAAAATATTCTACATGCGTTAAACCCACCGAGCGTTGTCAATATCCGGAGATAACACGCTCAATAAATTTACTATTTAATTAATCAAATTATAACTTTTGCTATGTATGAAGGGACAACGTCTTGTTGAAACTTATAAACGTATAAGTCCATATCTTACCATTTAGGCAAAAAAAATGGGTTATCATGACACGGTAACGACTTCTATTTACAGTAACGTGACAATTGTCATCGTTGGCCAATGAAACTACCGGCATGCAATCCACACTAAACGGTATTTTTTTCGGAAAGCAATGGAGTCTCATGGTTTTTTTTGCTTAAATGGTTCGATAGAATTGTATCCGTGTGATTATAAATAAGTATTATAGCATTAAAATTAGTCACTCGAACCTAGGCTCATATGTATGGAGTAGACCAAAGTTGACCATCCCCTCACGGGAGTATTCGAACCTGCGTCCCCAACATTGAGAGTCGAACTCACCTTAGCGCAAACGGCTATCGCACTCCTTTTTTTGCCTATGTGGTTCGATAGAACTGCATCCTACAATAGCGATTTTGCTCGTTAATAAAGTAAACATGTCCTCACAGAGGAAAACGATAGGATAAAAAAATCAGGATCACTTTCAAATTTCCTTTTTCAGAGCCCATTTCAAGAATTCCAGACGTTTGAAGTGTTCAAGCGGCTCTCGTTCTTTTGTCAGCTTGATCTTATACAAGCGTAATCCAAGATCTTTGCAAAAGTCGTAACTACGATTTTACAGAGATACCCAACGATTGAGAACGGCTCCTAAGATATGAATTTGGGTCATCTTGAATGGATAACGATGGGTCAGTAATATTTTTACACTTTAAGCACTTTTTATCTCACTTGCACTGTAATTGGATTTTTTTAAATCACCAAACATTGAATTGCTAAAGTTTTTAATTTTTATATAATTTGAATTCGAGTTTTTACTGCTCCATGAGGATACTAAGATTAATACTCAGCACAGCAATCAAAGAAACAATTACAAATATGGCTTAGTTCTTGAAACCTATCCACGTAAAATAAAATAAAAACTCTTTAGTTTTATATAGCAAAGAAAAGTTTCAAAACTATTTCTTTTTTCTATAAGAGAAAGTACATTACCGACAATATCATGTGATAATATATACATATATATATTATATTATATATATATATAAATATATATATATATATATATATCTTATATATATATCATATATATCATATATTGAGTATTTATACTTTGAAATTATATAAAATAACAGTTTTTTAAATGTACATAATTTAAAATAAGCAATATTTCTACTGGTGGAAAACGTTATATTATATATATACAATATAATATATATATCTATATAACTATAATAATAATATTTATATATAATAGCTAAATGATATTAAAATATTTTCATAGATTAAACCATTTTTTTAGCAGGATTTGATTCGATTACTTTGCAATGAAAAGCAAATATCATGAAGTTTGGAAAACTACACATAATATAAAAATACAAAAAATTGTTAATTGGTGGCAACGGTTAACTGCATCAAAGAAATATGTCTATATGAAAAAAAATATTTCTTTTCAAATTGTAAAAATTAATATGCCGCTTTTTTGTCAATGGTGAGTATTCAATGAGGATTGGAAGATTGAACTTTGCAAAACTAGTATTGTAAATTATGAACAAGCTCTTGGAAATGTAAATGACAATATTATATCATGACTAGATACACAATATATATCAACATGTCTTCAATGACAATTGTCTTTATATATATGTCCTATCGCCATAAAGATATATATATATATATATATATATATATATATTTATATATATATATCATCGTTGATTATTATACATAAGAACATTCATTATTTCCAATTGAAAAAGACTCATGTCATTCTGAAGAGTGTAATCCCCGGCGCCTCTGCCTTGATGTTAACACTTCAACATGTGCGTGTAATTTCATATTACAAAACGTATTATTTTGTAACTATTATTCTTAATCATTTCTTTTAAGTTAATCATGTCCTAATAAGAGCCTCAGTGTTGCATCCTCAACGGTTCTAGGAAGATTCGCCCCTGGTGAATTCGCCGACGGGTAGTTCGCCCCTGGAGTTTTGGCCGCTGGAGTGGGCGAATCTTCCTAGAACCATCCTCAACAATTCATGGAAATAGAAGCAAAAGCTTGCATTTTCTTTAAGCCTGTGATATTTGAAATATTCGTGAAAAAAGAGAGTAGTGCATACTGCCATCACTTCCTCTAAGTTTTCTTCATATAAGTGCCAAAGTATTTATAATAGTGGGAGCAAAAAAATCATCTTACTTTTGAGCTCAAAATGCAAATTAAATTCAGTTACATAATTACTTTTAACTAAAGGATAAGAGTTGAAATTTTATAGTTAAGATATGTAAAACACAATCTTCCATAGTGGGACAACGTTAATTTATGGATTTTTATTTTGCCTATATGGTTCGATAGAATTGCATCCGATTGGATATAAATAAGCATTATAGCATTATAATTAGTCTATCGAATCTAGGATCTTATCAATGAGGTAGACCAAAAATGACCATCCCCTCTCGTGAATATTCGAACCTGCACCCCCAACATTGAGAGTTGGACACGCCTTAACACGCATGGCTATCGAGCTCCCTTTATATGGATATTTATAATTTGCACCGACTTTCATTCACATACGATCACACATTTGATGAGATACATGATTTCATAGGGAGTGGGAGGGTTCATTTTATTGATTTAATCCTAATGACTATTTAATTATGCTCTGACCCAACACCCCGCCGTTTCATAATGTATAAACTTAGGTTCCGAAATATTTTTCGTGTGACGTCACGTCTGCCAGAAAACATAAACAAATAACTTTTACTATATATAATAAGCATTAAATCCCTACTCAAATTATCATTAGTGCATCTTATTCTTACAAAAAATGGCTTCAATTAATTTAAAAAAAGTATTCAATCCCTACTCAAATTTCATAAGTGTATCTTATTCTAACAAAAAATGGCTTCAATTAATTAAGAAAAGAGGCTATGAGGAAAGTCAACAATTTAAAAAATAATAATTTATAGTAAATAGAAGGGTGGATAGGAACGACAACCTTGTAAAAAGAGTTTTAAAATCAATTTCAAATGTACCGTCGGTTCATTGGAAGCTATTAATAAATTCGCTAAAATTTGTGTATTTCTCCAAATAAGATATGAAAATATCGCCTTCTAGAGCAAAAAGCTAGTCATACAAAAAGTTTAAGAGAGAGGCGAAAAATAAAACAGTGGATTAATTAAATGCTCCAATAAATTATATACTTTTTTCTAAATATGTCTTTCTAATAATATTTATGTAATATATTATATAAGCAGTATTTTGTTTTGTTATAATTTATGAATTATATACTTTTTTCTAAATATGTCTTTGTAATAATATTTATGTAATATATGATTATAAACAGTATTTTGTTTTTAATAGTTTATAAATTATATACTTTTATTCTAAATAAGTCTTTGTAATAATATTTGTGTAATATATGATATATATTTTTTATAATTTATTTCGTTGTTTTTTATGTGTTTTATCGTATAATTGAAGAGTTTGCTTTTTAATGAAATATTTTGGATAGTTTCAGCAAATTTAAATCATCAAAAATTTATGAGTACCCACAAAAAGTTTTTTTTTTCCATTTTCTAATAGAATTGTGATAATTAATTCTTCTATGATCTAATTAAAGGCTAAATTCGTTTATATTTACAAAATTTACTTATAAAATAGACCCTCTTTTGGCATATGTGACGTCATGCTCATGAGGTAGGTTGCGTGGTGGTGTATTTTTTTACTTCCATAGGTTAAAATGGCTCTACCTTACTTTTAACCACCTTGCTCTGACCCATATTTTGCGATATGCTATGAGTTCACTTCTTAGGTTCAACTAGAAAATGAAAGACAACACGAATATTTTTTATATAAAAAAGAAGTTCTTTTCCTCCACACAATCAAATAGTCCAAAAATGATTTTCCTTTATTTCATATATATATGTACTTATGTTCTTTACATTCCTCTATTTCGGAATGCGCACTTAAATATATGTGGACATAAAACCTGTATGTGCCTATGACATAGTCATATATCCTCTTTATCCATATATTGTTTCCCTAATCCATGTAAGCACCCAATGTGGTGAAGTATAGGTATATACGCTAAATATATATGATATATATTACAAGAATACATCATACTGAAATATTGTATTGTTTGATTAATATTTTGAAGCCTCCCTACCTCCGAACCTGATGTTACAAGCGTATTCCATCTTCAAGGAACTTGTTTATACCAAGAAAGTATGGAGTTTGTAGCATAAAAGACATACATATAAGATGCCTTCTCAACAAAGTAATGAGATACTATTGTCACTGTGGTGACAACAATAATGTGTTAAGAATAATTATTCCTCTAAAATATTAATACTTATTCCTCTTGTAACATAAAAACTCCTATTTGTATTTTTTTTGCCTATTTGTTTCGGCTGAATTGCATCCGTGTGGATATAATGAAGCACGAAAAAAAGGAAGGTATTGTCATCTCATTCTTTAAAAAAAAATACAAAATCAATTCGGGATACCATAAATTTCGAATACAAATGACAAAGCACATCCCTTCTATTGTCCCATTTGCTGGGAAGAAAGTCGGGAGATAAATGTAATAGTCAAAAGGTTCAGTGTTTGAAATGCTTAGAAATCAGACATATAAGAAATCATTATACTTCTGGGAAAAGATTTTTTGTTTTCGAATTGGAAGCAGAGGTCAGCGAAAAAATAATTAGGGCTACCAACGAGAGTTGAAGTAGCATAATATTTAACATGGAACCAACACTTCGATGGATATGCTTTGGATATGAGACTAGCAAGTATATCTTTAAGGAATTTAGCAAAGTTCACGAGCCGAAATCACCTCTCTTGATGAAATCTGGTTCTGGGAGCCCAATGACAACTCTACATGAAAACTTAATAAACTTTGAAATCTATAAAAATTACAAAATCAACGAAGAAGACCCAGGCGAGAAAGAAAGTTATGATCTTACATCAGACAAGACAGCCTGTTCCAAGATGGACGATCGGAAACTTGTTATGCGAAGAAAGTCGCCAACTCCAGAGCAGCCTGTTCCAACTAAAATTAGTCGGACAAAAAAGTCAAACTGATTTTCAGTAGTCCAGACAATGGCACTTCAAAGAGAATCAGGCAGGTAGACGGCACATAAGCGGACTCTCCACTCTCGCGAAGAGATTCATTGTGATTATGTTTTCCTTCCATCTAACTCAGTATGAAGATAACAGTCCCATAACCTTAAATCTATCATATCGTCTAAAGAACTTCAACAGTATTCAATTATCTGAAATCAATCGACTCTCTATATATTGTTGACTTAGTGGAATCAGGATTGAAAAATAACCGGTCGATCACCTATTTAATCCCCTCCTCGCATGAAGTATTTATCTTTCCCGCACAAAAACGCTCCTCTCATCCGTCGAAAGGGGTTGTTCTAATAAGAATAGAATATCACGAAGCCTGGTCTCATGAAATCGGACCCCTAGGGACTTTATTTCGGTGAATATTATCTTCAATAATGGAATTACAAGAGTTATAACAATCTATGGGTCGAAGAAAGAGATGGACGGGTACTTACCTGAAAGCTACATTAAAAACGTTATAAATATGGAGGATTTAAACAAAACGAGACTGCCATGAAGAGATACAGTTAACTATGAATATTCAAAAATATAAGAAATTGAAACGACCTTGAAAAAATAATTATCCCAGATGCGGGCCTAGTTTATTATAACAATAGCCCAGGAATGACTTTCTCTAGGAAAATTTTTCTAGTGGTATAAGTTTAGACGTAAGGTTGGACTACACCGAATTACTCCTTCAAACATCAGATCATTCACCTATCTTGGGACATTTTCATACCTTTAACTCTGCCAGAAGCTCGATTTGAAGCTGAGTATTTCATTGCTTCCTGCAGCGGAATAAATAAAGTTATTAAGGATAGCAGGACTCTTATTGATAGAACGTGGATCTCATCGTGTAGAACACTCAAAAGGATCGGAAGTAGAGGCAAATAAATATTTATAGAAGAGGGAAAGCAATTAGTTCGACGTCAAGGAGCAACTCTGGAGCATCTTAGAGATTTACATAGGACCTGTTGAGATTCGTGAAGAAATCATCCATTTTACTCAGCTTTCTACAAATGCAGGGATAACATGAAAGAGGATACTTTTTCTTTTTGCCTCAAGCGGCGCAAGAGCAAAGGAACAATTTCAAATGAGGATATTCGAGATGAATATCTTCAGAGTTTTCACGTAAATTGAAAAAAGGGATTCCTTTAGGCTTGGCCAACTTCTGTACAGGACTTTAGATATACAATTAGTATTGGAGAAGGATTGGAATGGAAAAGCTATGCATAACGGTGGAGTCCCTTCTCCTGGATTGCTATGAAGCCTCGGATACCTCAGCAACCAATCCAATATATTACACTAATGTAACCAAATTAAGGTCTTTGTTTGTCCTTTGGCTGAAATACCTAATTTGAGTTTCATTTTTTACGTAGATTCCAAAAATGCCACTTAAAATTTCGTCCTAAAAATGTTTGGCCTTTATGACCTTTTTTGAAATTTACCATTTTCATCATTTCTAATGATTCAGGCCCAGTTATCTTCATAGAAAGTAATAATAACCACACATGTCCGTAGTACTTATTTTTTTACTATATCTGTGCATTTCAATCCGTTTTTATAATTTATATATCTTTCGTACTAATCGAAAAAATCGGCTATATATTTCAAAAGTTGACCATATTTTAGTGTTCTATATAAACGGTGATATATTTTTTGTTTCGAGTCTATTGATATAATCAATATGTAATATATTTTTGGTATATGTCAATGCATTTCAGAACAGTTTTTATTTTTCGATATCTGGCATGAAAGTAAAGAAAAGATAAATTTAGTAGGACGAAGTATTAATCATATTAAGTAACTACTTTTAGGTGATTATTGAGGTTGCATTTTATATTATTGTGATTTGTTACGAAGAAAACAACAGGTTTGCCTTTTTATTTGCAAGTTCCTTAAATAATTTGATGACAATATTGAAATGCAATTTTCCAAATCACAGTAACTCTCTAAAAATAAAATTATTTTTGACACTTGTAAATAATTATATGTAAATAAAAAGGCAAACCTATTTTTTTCTTCTTAACAAATCACAATAATGTAAACTGCAACCTCAGTGAATTACCTAAAGTAGTTACTTTTTGCCATAACAAATCGTATAAAACCGGGAGATCCAATTAACTATGAATATAATTGCCATATTTTAAGGAAAAATATTAACGAAATGCAGGATTAATATTTTTTTAATACTTATAAATATGATTATCCATTTCAATCCATTTAGACAGCGTTAATTCAATCTTCTAATCTCATTTGCATTTTTATCCTCATGTTTCCCCACATATATTAAATATATTTAACCCATGAAACTAGTCAAATAACACGTGAATAACACACTTTATTCGAAAACTTAGTTGGTTACATTAGTCTATGAAAGTTGTATCCAGATCTTCAACATATATATATATATATATATATATAGGGAACCAAATTCAAATTTGATCACAAATACTATTGTAATTAATTGCAAGTTAAATTTCCTCTATTTAGTCTATAAATCTTTGTATGTTTTCTTAAAATTATTCAAATTTATAAATAAAAAATAAATTACATACCTGTGAAATAAGTTTATCCACATAATGTTATTAACAAAGAATTGGAATTTTATCGTATTTTATTATTGCTGTTTTATGTTTTTACACATGCTCTTAATGTGCTTATTTCTTTAATGTATGAAAAATAGTTATAAACGTTATTTTGTAGCTCTAAATGTTATATAAAGTTTTCATGAAATTATGGATGATTTATAAACAAGCCATTTGAAAATATGATTGTGTAGGATGGCTGCTAAAAGTTATAATAAGAAATGATGGTTTTTTGTATTTCATTTCAGAGATTAAATTAAAATTTATTTTATTTATTATGGATTTCTTAATTTTACAATAGCTTTTATCTCAAGAAAGAGTGTTAATTAGATTAGCGCCATGTAATCATAGGGAGTTCATATTATTTTCCTTGTCAATATTGTCAACGTGAAATAGACATAATTCTGTTATTCATTCGTCTAAATTATATTCATGTGGATAATATAATATAATTTTTGGTAAAATAAATATTTCCAATTAAAAATTCTGGAAAAAAATTTTTCCTAATAATTTGTATACTTTGCACGTGTATTGTTGGATACATTCTTCAATTAATGTACGTTTAACATTGCTTTAAAATTTGCTATAAAATGAGCCTTTTAAAATCGATAGCAAGACCTAAACTTGTTTAAAGTTCAAATAAATCCGAAGTTTCCATAAAAGATTGTTGAATTTCCTTCAGACTTCCAGAACTTACAATTATTATATCGTTCGCAAAGACTTGTGTTTTTCATTCTAACTGCCCTACGTTTATATCTTTCCTTTTTAAATTTGCATATATTTCCTCGAGAAAGGCATTGAAACACAAAATACACAATATTGGTGGTTCCTTGTAGACAACCTCCATTCACTTTTTTTGTCTTTTCTCTCGAAGAAGGTAGCTGTACTTCAAAGACTTACTGCTACCATTCTTGTAAAACCTTCCCTAATCCCGCTATCCTTTAGCATCTTTAAAATAAATTGATGTGACATACTATCAAATATTTTCTTCTCCCCCCATTACTGCTGTAAACATGTTTTTCGTATTTGCATACTCAATAGTGTCTTTTATACTACTTTCAACATCTTACATCACTCTTGTTGGAAGCAAATCCTTCTTGAGAAGGATGTATTAAATTTGGTTAATGCTTTCAAAGTCTATTCGCAAGAATACCTATCGAACCATATAGGAAAAAAAAGAATACCTCTATTTATCTTATACGAGATGTTGAACATTATTATAGGTCTAAGATTCTCAACAAACTTGATATCTTTCCGTTGAGTAGGGATTTAAATTCTCCCCCCAAAGAAATTTTACAGTTTACTAAATTGCCCCTCGCAATCCTGAGGCTCTTAAACGGGTTAGATAAAGGCTGAAGTGAATATGACCATATTTTTTCAACAACCCTCTCCCCATTAGCTGTCTTGGTAGGAATTGCCCCAAAAATACCGACAACTAATGAATGATATTGATTATCTGAGGCGTTATATACTATTTATCTTAAATTGGTAAGGCTTGCGTGTGTGTGTGTGTGACGTCAGATAATTGATTATTTATTAAATTATTGATTTGTTTGAAATTGTAAGCGTATTTTGTACATTATATTATTTTGAAAAATCAATACTGTGTTTACTAATAAAAAACACCTATCTAATATACCCAAAAATCAAAGGAAAGTATTTCAACATCTGTGAAATAAAATCTTCTATGGATAAGCAAAGTAATCTATCAAATAATTACATATTTTTGTCCATAAGACAAACCTGTTTTTATAAACTAATTAAAATCAAAGATTAATACATAGAACTGAGTAATACTATATGTATAACTTTAAATGTGATACCAAGTCAATGAAATTAAAATATATGGGTGCATTGACAACAAAAAAAGTATATGTTTACTTAAATTATAATATACCTTTCCATAGGCTCATATATTTCTTCACTTTTCAAAAAAAAAAAAAAGGATAAATAACTGTTGAAAAAAATAGTAATATTCCTTTGCTTGCATTTCCAATGGAGATGAAATCATGTGTAATTGATCAAATATTTATGAACCATTCTACTCAATGGGGATGGCTTGATGATTTAACATCATAGGAAAAAGTAATATATTCAAATGGTTCGCCATATTTCATGCCATAAAAATAATATAATGAATGAGTTCATTTCATATCTTTATCAATATGAAAACACACCTATAGGTAGGTTGGAAATCAACTTTACCAATTAAAATTGTAGATGTCATAACTGTTTTGTATTGCCAATTCATCAGATGAGATTATTTTTTATTGTAAAAAAGATATAGCATAATTTTTTTATTCAAATAAACTAGACGGTATGTAAACACTATAGTAAATCATTAATATACTACCTTGTTCCATATAGAAAAAGCTGAAAAACTACATCGTCCATTCTGTTGCATAAATAAGCAAATCAATTTATCACTGTGATAATTACCATTCGATCATAAAATATTGTGGTATTTGTTCGAATGTGATTGGCCAAAAGATCGATGTACAATGGAAGATAACATAAAGTTCCGCCAATCAAACCAAGGACATATTGGAGTTTTAAACACACAGCTCATTGTCCCTAGAGTTTAACAGATAGTAAAAATAGAGCAGTGGGGTTTCCATCCCATCGACAATAGTCCATCAGGTCGCACCAATGAGAAGCGATGGGTTTGGAATACCATATTCTCGATCCGTGGAACTCGTGAACCCACTACTGTGAATGGAATATCCGAGGGTCCATTGCTGGTAGGTTTGAAGCCTTAATATGTTATAAGTGTGTTTGGTGTGAGCTCATTGCCGGTGGATTTGAAACCCCAATATGCCATTGATGTTATTTGCGGAACCCAAGGGCCCCTCTATGGTTGGTTTGAAACCCCATTATGCTTTAGTTGTATTCGCCAACCCATCAAATCATTGGTGTGATTGGCGGAACTCAGGGGATCCATGGGTGGGGGATTAAAACCCCAATATATATTATTGGTGTGATTGGTGGAGCCAAATTGACCATTGGCAGTGGGCTTAAAACCCCAATAGGTTATTGGTGTGAGTTACGGAACCCGAGGGCCCATGGCGAATGATTTTCAAACCCAATTTGATGTAGTTGCGAACAACAGAACCCGAGGACACATTTGCAATTAATTTGAAACCCAATATGCCATAAGCCCGAGGCCCTATTTATGGGTTTGACAATCCTAAATACCATTGATCAGATTGGAATACCCCGCAAGTGGGTTCAACACCCCCGATTTGTAATAAATTTTTCGAATTAGACATATATTTTATGGTTCCTAAAAGTTTTAACGGATATCATCTTGCACATCCCATAAAAGAAGGGGATCCCATCGGGTCGGGACTATGTAGATTATGGGCCATGCATAAGCTTCTCTAATGAGACCGGATAAGGATCCAGAATCCCTCCTACTGAAATGCTATGAAGACTCGGGTATGTGTTCCTAGACACTCCTTCTGCAGAAAGCGGATAAAGCATTAAACAAATCGTCAGATCATCTTTTTCGTGTTCTTAAATGTATTTTAATTTTTTATTATCTAATTTTTTACTATTATTCATAAATGACATCAAGGATAAGTAAATTAAATAATTAAAAGTAAGGTATAAAATTGGTACTCTTAGAAAAATGTAATGAGTCCTTTCATTTCAAGTGTTGCTGTATAAGTTTTTACAAAATAAGTAATGTCACAAAACAAAGAAATTTAAAAAAGAGCGGGAAATAAATGTGCGTGCAAGAGGAGCAATTACTATAGCTTATATTAAATGCGATACTTTTGTCATGATACGCAAATGTAATCAAGTGCAGATATTATCCATTATGAGTTATTAATACTCTTGCGTGTGCAGTGGGATCAATGTAGATAATAAACTAGTGTTTATTATCTATCTTGACAGATTAGATAAAAAGTATACCTTGGCTTAATATTGTTTTTATTAATAAATCTGCCATATCTTTTATTTTCATTCATGTCTTCTCTCTGTGTATCTAAGCTCTTTAATCCATCAATAGTATTTTCTTCTTTTCAAGATAAGATTGTTAATATTCATTTATAACTTCTAACAACATTTTTTGTTATAAACAAGTCATAGTATAAGAAAGTTTTTACTGATTGAATAGGGAGTTTATTGAGCTTACCTTGAGTCTATTTAGGCTTTTTAATCCATCAATATTATTTTCTTGTTATCAAATAACATATTTTATATTCATTTTTAACCTATAAAAACATATTTTTATATCAAGTGATATTATTTTGTAAGGACTGATAAGGGAGCTTATTGAGGTACCCTTGTGTTTGCTTCAATTAGTGAACATGTACAGCCATAGGCAGGTAAAACACGGTATCTAACTATTACTAGAAAAAATCAGAACACACAAAAGTTGTAAAGGCCATCAGTTATCATTGTCTATAGTTCCAATCAAACCATGTAATCATAGTCGATGTTCATTCGTGAAATTATTTTTATATATCATCCATACTCTTAGAGGGTTTTTTAGAGAAGAAATTGCGAGCTCCTCGAACAAGAATTTTAATAATTATCTATCACTCGCATATTTGGGCGCCTACGGCGCTCATATGTTCGCCTTTCTGGTCCCATCACTTTGCTAATAGTTTTATAAGGTCCGCCTTGACCCAAGGTTTCCATAAGTACCTTCAAAGTTCAAATCTGACCATAAATGTGGGAGGAGATAGCGTGCGGACATACAGACGAACGGACGGACAGAGATTGGTGAATTATTATATAGATTCAGAATTTAAAATCTGCAAGCAAGCATCCGTCCACAATTTAATTCGAACCCCCATTGTAAAAAGCCCTCTGTAGTTAAAAAATTAAATATCCTCTTGATAATAAAAAAATATACGCGCATTCAAGAAGAGATCAAATGAAACTTTTAATCCGAACTTGGATTGCCTAGAGGCATCCATTATTATTTTTTATATGAAGATAAAACGAAACTGCAATATTCTTGTTCAAAAGACTTCTTGATGTAAATTATGTCTCGAATCATTCTACATATATACTCAGCAGCTAGGCAAAGAAAATGGTAAAGTTATAATGAGCTTGCATAACTCTAAAGCCTTTATTTAATTAATACTAAAAATCAATATGCTGATATAAGTTACATCCTGTATATATTATATTACCAGTGTAACTTTTCAATATTAATGTACTTCATAGTCATCCAAAGGATGAAAATATTTGAATGCAGTATTCCTGGATAACGAATGGTCCTTGACCCTTCATTAACATATATATTAAATATTTTTTATATATTTCTGTATTTGAAAAAAGTTTCTTAATATTTAAAAAATATAAAATAATATAAATTAGATAATTATTGGAGCCACCGCTCGCAACTCAGTCCTGCACATTAAGACTCCGAATGCAACATCAAATGATTGGAAATGGACTGGAAATTTCGTTCGATTCGTGCCATCGCGTTCAATTCAAATTTTCCGGTCTGCAAAGAGGATTTTAAGAAAATGCGTTCGTTTTTTTAAAAAAACCAATAATTGATACTCTATATTTGGGTCACCTTTGAACAGATGATTTGAACGAGAATGTTCATATATGTTTGATTTTACAAGAGTGTTAAAATAGTTTTTATTTTCATTTTGCATTTGTTCTTTAAGTGTATTTTTATTTCTTACCCTCTATTGTTGTAGCAGATATGAATGAAATACTTTTGTGATCGAGAAAAAGGATTAATGGTGTATGTAATCGAGTATATTAGCCATGAGACATATTATATACATTTATAACTAATCTAAAAAACAGTAAAAATATGTATTAAAAAACAAATAAGTTCAATAAAAAATGTCAATGTAGCATGGATTATGTGGGAACACTGCGTCCAAGGACCCTAGCTGAGGTCCTGGCAGTGTGAAGGGTCCTAGCCGACCTCAATGCCTTAAACATGTTCCACAGCGATATTGTGTGACATGCAGAGGTAACCGTCTCCCTCTCAAGTGGATACGCCACTGGAGTGGTGGACCTCATGAGCTTCTTCGGGATGGGGAAGACGAAGTCACCAACCGGGTTCCTGGCACCGCCGCCCCGTCGTTGGAATATACTATTATATTATCTTAGCACCAATAAACAATATCCCCAATCGATAAAAAATTTAAAATATCAACTCTTAATACAAATACTTGTCAAATAAAACCAATATGATTTTATAATATTTTTCAAAGTCATGGATATTTAAGTAAGTAATTTGTAGGGGCAAATTTTAATATATACAATCAGGAAAAGTCCCACATAGAATCGAACAGAAGCTTTCTAATAAAAATATAAATAAAATGAAGAGTTATTCTTGCAAACCTCACATTGCATATATTAGATGAGAAACGACATATTAATAGTCAAATGCTAGGCGATTCATGAACAAATTATACTGAAGAAAAATATCAATAAAAAAGATAGAATTAAATAGTAATAAAATTGGGATTTTCATAAACTATTATTTATAACATATATGAATAGAGTAAATACTGTGAAAACTATTTTCATTATGCTCATATTGAATAACTCGATCGAATAGAAATATTATGGGTGTATTTACAAGAATAAAATATCCTTCGCTCAATTCAAGAGAATAGAAATTGGATAAAAAATATCCTGAACTATTAGGAGAAAACTTTATATAATTTAAATATGCATTGCTCCATACATAATCTAGCATTCTCACAAGACTGATGAAACTCACATGTCATAACAATTATGACTGTAATAACAATCATAGCACAACCTAAAAGTATATACTTAAAATATTACTTTAGCTCTTAACTTAGGTTTTTTTTTAGTTAGTAAATTTTTTTTGCCGAGCTCTTAACTTAGTACAGACCAACCAAAAAAAAATTAAACAACTCGGTGACCTCCTTAGGATATATTTATATATATATACTCCCTGATAAAAATATAAAATCTCACACTTTAAAAATAAATGACTAATACATAATTTCTATAATGCTCTTGCATTATAATTTTCTTCCAACAAATAAAATGATTTTTGCCTTATGTGCACTTAGACACTCTAATTCGCTGATAGGATAAAAGAAACAAAAGTTTTCCTTGAAAAGAAACTATTAACTATCAATATGATAGGAAACAAAAAGAGTCTGAACTTGATTTTCTTCGTTTTTTTATTAAAAACTATAAGTAACTATAAATAAAGGATCTATACAAGAATTATTGCTTTTCAAGGAACATATATCGGAATAAGCCAAGATTTATTGTGACTCACTCTTTTCCCTTTTCGTGCCTTTTCACTTTCATCGTTATGTTTGTGTAACCAATTGCTGTATTTTTTAAAGTGAAAACTTATATATATATATATATATATGGAAGAGAAAAACCTTGTCGGTTGTGTGGAGCTACTAGGCCAGAACTCCCAGACACATTTTTTTAAATAAGGTCTTTATTTCAAATGTAACAGGAGATACACAGTAAGAAGGGCAGTAGAATTGTGTATAAAAATGATACATAAATAAACATTATAGTTTAAACTTAGACTACCTACCAAAAGACCTATCTACAATAATACATATTAAAGCGTTAAAAAAGTTTCACAATATATATATATATAAATTTTGTTGACAAGTTACAAGACATAATATAAAGTATCATTTAAACAAAAAAAAACAATAATTTAAAACTTTGGGTTGTAATAGTAAAAATACTGTTTCACAATTTTCTTTAGATGGCTAAAATATATGTATGAGTTCATCCAACTTAAATTCACCAAGTCGGTGGGGTAGTTCCATGAAGACCCGCTTTGCTCGGGGATTTTGAGTTCAAAAATGGTATATCTCGCCGAAGCCGAGATTAAAATGCCCTCAGATCTTCTCGAAGTAGAAACTCCCCAGACGTCAACATAGAACTAATCAGTGCTTTGGCACTTAAGAGCGCAAAGTGAATGGCTTCAAGTTTTCGCGATGTTTTCCTTTCTTTCTTTGAAAACCCATATAGTACTACTGCCTAAAAATCTTAGAAGACGACATGTTTAAAATAAAAAACTCAGTTAAAATTGAGGCATATGGACAGTCAACAAAAGCATGGATTATAGTGTAATCGTCTTTATTTTTTCCCAAGAAACATCCTAGCACTTTGGCTAGTCAGGGATGTTAGGAATTTAAAAAAATGTAATACAATGTATAAATATATATATATATAAAACTATATAAATTGAACAAATACTAAAATATAAATATATAATTAAAAACAAAAGGTTTTTTCGAAGAAAGAAAAAAAAACCTAAATTTAAAACAAAAATAAATAAAATATTTTAAAAAATCCCACAATCTTTACAAGGGTCATTAAAAAAAAGAACACCGGTCGAGATTTAGAATTGCGAAGTGAACTTCTTTCCTTCCATTACTCCAAGCAGTGACTCCTTTATTTTTATGAACCAATCCTCAGAGACTTTAAGGTCTTAAATCGTTTTTTGGCAAATCTTTCTCACCTCCTTATCATACGAAGACAATACATTTAATTTAACGTGCCAAAGACATTGAGGACGATGATAACCGTACGCTTTCATAAGAGGGTATTTAAATTTCTCGTGGCTAAATAAAGAATAAGATTTCTTCTGGAGGTCGTGGAAAGTAAGAATGCCTCCCATTAGTGCCTCGCCTTCCAAGATTACAGGGTCCTCATTTTTCTTGAAAAAAGCCTTTTTGTCCCTGTTTTGTTCGATAATGTCTACCGTTGAACTTGAGTCAAAAGATATAGGGCAGACCCAAATAATTCTTTGGACGGCAGCCCAAGTGGGAGATACAGATGAAAGAAGAGGATTATAATTGATAGTACACATCATTAAAAATGTATATACGGAGGGTTTGAGACGACAGATCTCCACTCAAAGGTCGGGCCTTGTGGACAAATCAATTAAAACTTTTATATATATCCTAGGAATTACTCTGGATAAAACTACTAAACTACTCCAAATACTCATGCATAAAAGCAATGAAAAGAAAGGCTCATATAATAAATCCTATTAAATCGGGGTCTAATGGTGCAAAAAAAACTGGCAATAGGCTCCCACCTGAATAAGAAACATTTGGAGACTAGGGTTAAATGAAAAAAGATTTATCGAACGTGTACGAAAATATTAATTTCCAGAACTAAAAACTCCGAGGAGACTCATGAACTACGACCCGATGAGGGAATACATTATTACAAACATCAATTTAAGTGCCTTGACTGAACTTTGCATTATAAATATATCAAATGTAAAATTAGAAATGCTGATTTGGCAGATAATGTCCGTTTTAATATTGTAGAGAATATAACTTCTTCAGTGAAAGATACGGAAAAACATCTATCTGAAGAAGAAATTATAAAAGTGATTTTAAAATGTAGCAAACGAGGAAAAGCACCTGGACTTTCCGGTTTTGACTTTGAAATTTATTATAACTTGCTTCAACTCTCAAGGATGTTTTTGAATGGATTGTGATGGTTATATACTTTCCTCAGTACCTAAGAGATATAGCCTCCTTGTAACCATGCCCAAAAAAGGAAAAGACAAAAACCGTGTCAAAAATTCCACTATTTATCAAAATACACTCTATAAAATCTTCTCAAAAGTCAGGGCTGAAAGAATAAACCATACTCTTTCCGAAATTATCCTCTTCTCTCAAAGAGGCTTCATGATAGGTCATAGGACGGAAGATATAACGACAAATTTGCAGATGGCGTATGAAAATTGTTTTAATTCAACCATAATGACCATTGACTTTTCGAAAGCATTCGATTCAGGGTCTCATTTAAACATAATAAAGACCTTATAAAATCAAGGATTTGGATGTTGTATGATACGAACGGTTACAACACTTTTAGCTGACTCTCGTTCATTTTATGTCTATTGAAAAAGTGCAAATTATTTCAACGCAGAACGAGGATGCAAACAAGGTGATCCAATAGCCTCTATCTTATTTTTAATTTCAACGGTGTTCATTATGTATTTTTGCAACTGCCCTGAATAGTGTTACTCTGTTTCTGTATATAATTTTAGTGTATTTTATTTTTACACAGTATGAAATTTTGACAGTTAACCGAATAAAATGTTTTTGACCGAAAAATTTTTTAGAAAAACAAACGAGAACATACTATTAAAGAAAACAGGAGTTGACAAAGGCAAATCCTTATAAGCTTATGCCAAAAATACCTCCGCCATAATTGTTGCCTGGCATGTTCTTACAATAGCATCTATAATAGAAATTCAATGTCTCTAAGATAAATCTGAGTTTGTGTCAAAAAAAACTTTTTTTTGTAGTTAAGTGATTATTGCTCTTTTTACCAAAGTACATACAGACATTACAAATATACAAATTCAAAATTAGAATCTTTAGTAAAAATCAAGTTAAAGTTTTCGAAACAACTAATTGAGAAAACACCATGGCTTCCAATATAAAAGACTTTCAAATTCTAATAAAAATGTGTTTCAGACATTTCAAAAGCTTAGGGTTCCATAGATGGGAGAGAGTTCAGCTATGGAACTCACATGTAATTCCAAAAGTGACTCACCTTTTACTAGTTTATACATTTAAGTCAGGAATCACATCATCATTTGATGATGATGTGATTGAGTTCTTGGATTTAAAGACCAAATGAAACATATCTATAAAAATAGTCGTGAATCCAAAAACTCCTGGAGGGCTTGGAGCCGTGGACTTAAAAAAAATCGGAATCTCTTTTAGCAGAATGTTTTAGAAGACCAAACTATTGTAATTTGACAGTTTCTTGTGATTATTTGGACAAAGAGTATTCTAACTATGGCGTGCTTTATACAATAAATCAGATCTCAAAAATAAATCCCTGGAAGGCTCTTGTAAAAAAATTAGATACATTTTTTTGGTGAAAATGATTTTGGAAACTATGCTCCTTTCAAGGGATCCACAATTGAGTTTCATACTTCTCTTCAGCGGAAGAATCCATCATATTTCCTAATAGGCCTCCTGCAACATAAAGACAACTTACTGGCTACAATGACATTCAAAGAAATCAAAAAGATGCAAAACATTGATAATTTTTTCCACAACAACATTAATCCATCGCACTCCTTTAGGGTACAATAGGCATCCATTAAACTCTGTGAGCTCAGACCAAGGAGAATATAAATAAGGTGAGTCAAAGAGGAGATCTTTGACCTATGCTCTTGTTCAAAAGAGAGATTTTTGTGACGTCACGAATGCTACAAAAAAACCTTATTTATTAGTACTATGATTTAGAAATTATTTAGCAACGTTATATCTCAATTGAAAATATTTCATTAAAATATTGTTCTGTTGCATGAAAAAATTGTTATGTAAATGATTTATCATTAATTGTCAATATTTTAAGTATTTAGTAAATAATAATTTCAAACAATAAAAATAAATTCAATCGAGATTTTAATTTATTTGAAGGAATTTATAAATCACAATTATAGAATTATACATATGTAAATACAAAAAAAGGGAACTTAAGAATATAAACATAATTACACTCATTAGTAACACGCCCTATGTGTTTAATTTTCCACAAGCATTTTTCAGTTTAAGTAGAATTATTAAGAAATTTCACTCAAATCAGTGTTCTTTTTTTTATTTACATGCTCCTTTCAAGGGATCCACAATTGAGTTTCACACTTCTCTTCAGCGGACGAATCCATCATATTTACATCAATAATAGTTTGTTTTCACCAATTTGGATATAAATCGATAAGTGGCTTAAAAAGTCTTTGAAAAACATGGGTCTTTATCGATTGCGTCTTGATGGCTATTATGAAAAAATTGGAAATTATTTTTTAAAAGGTGGCAGAACTTCCAAAATCGGGTGAAGGGGCGGTAATCCAAGGACTTTGAGTTTCTTCAAATCTTTCAATTTTAATCGTCTGTTTCCCCAAATTTGGGTGGAGGTATTTAAACTTCTTGGCTAAGTATCCAGCGATATGGAAGAGACCCTCGTTGAAACAGTCATTGGAATTTTTCCTGTGTCTGCCGACTAGGCAGAGGAAGGAGTTTCTGTGAGCGCAAGTACTCAAAGGCCCGGACATATACTCCGTAGGTTGAGGGCGGTAGTTACATCTTCTTTTGAGTGGCCACGATTGAACTTTTATGAACTTTCTTGCTTGAATCGCTGTGTAATTATTTTCCAATGAGGTTCTACTTAAAGTTTTATGAGCTAAATTTGAGGCACTTAGCTTTGTAGCAAGACAGCTTCATTTTCGTGAGTGAGAGTTCCTTATTCCTTCTCACTAGCCAACTCTCAACTTTTCCTCGTTCATGCGCTTCTTGATGGGCATGCCTGAAGGACTTGGACACACTTGAGGAGGGTGATCCAGGGATAAAGAGTGAAGGAACAGCTTGAGACTTAAGCTTCTTCCTAGCAAAGATGCCAAGAGGCTCAGCCTGAATATTCATTTGGAAGTCATCTGGAGTAAAATGACGATCGCAGATCTTCGCATTCTTTATGCAAATCTTGTCAGATCTTCTGCATCGTCCAATCCACAGACGTTGGATATCGAGATCCTTCGTCAGAAGTACAAAATATTGTACATCTCGAGGATTAGAGCAAGAGGGGATTACAGAAATACGATAACTTCCTCAAGAATATGGCATTTTCGCTTTACAATACAAACTGAACTATAAATCAAGCGTAGCAGCTGTGACATCACAACAAAATAGTCAGCTGTCGCCGTGCAATTGCCTACGTCGATTCCCATTGCCTCACCTTATTTATATTCTCCTTGGCTCAGACAGATATGGAATTCCTCTTCACTTCCTCTTATAAATAATGTTTTACAAAAGAGGAAGTCTCAAGATAAAGGATAAACAAGCTTGCCAAAGTTATCAAGAGTCATTCTTGATCCCTCTGGAAAAATAGTTCGTCTATCATGTAGTCACCGAGACTCTTGAAGTTTCTTCAATCTTAAGCTGTGTCACTATATGTACATTCTGCCAAGAAGTTAAGGAGACAACTCTACATCTTTTATTCGAGTGCAAGATTCTTTGTACCCTTTATGAAGCTATAAAAATGGAACAAGAGGAGAGGTTCAGTAGACATTTTTACACTTTCGTTCAGGACAAACTTCTTCAGATTGTTAAGCTCCAATACTGTATAAACGCAGTCAAACCAAAAGTGAAAGAAATTGGCGGATCCATATTAAACTTAGCAAAAAAATGTGAATGCCTCTTTGATTGTTTTAATTGAGTTTGTATATTATACAATTATATTTTAAATAAATTTTACTATGTTTAATGTCTGATATTTTTTTTTGTTAGAGCTTTAGAGCTATTATAAATTATTGCTATTTAATGCGTAAGATGTCGTGATACACCAAATGAAATGTGGGAATGCCCCATGGCCGAAAAAAAGTATGTTTTGACAAGTATACTCTTAACAGGAGAAACAGTTCCTTATGTATACACTGGCCCTTGGAAATCGCACTGATTAGCAATTTTACCACAAATGTCTAAAATACATGCTGAATGAGAAAAAAACATCCCATCTGTCAATCGATTATTGTGTATTGGATATTGTAATGACATATTTCCTAGATAAAGCATAACCTATTGTTTTGTTTCTTGTCTTAAATCAAACATACAACATGTAGGTATATTCTAAGAAATAAGTTATTTGGAGAAACACTTCTAGAAATCTTTTAAAATATTTTTATTTCCACTGTCATATCTAATATTTGTTGCCCATCAATTTGTACGAAAAAATTAAGGTAATATACAGGAGTTAATGAATACATTTATATAATGTCTCTGATACTAACTTAATTTAGAGGCTTAGATGACAAATCGGAGTGGCTTGAGTTTCGTTAAGAGCTATTACTCACATTGATAAAACATTTAGAGTGTGCCGAGAGCACATTTCGCTTCTTTCTCTCCAAAATACCTTATCAGGTGCAGCGACAAATATTTACGCTTTTGACCCTAAATTTCATCATGGTATATTTCGACAAGAAGTGGAACAAGATGTACAAATTTTTCGATATAATTTGATCTGTCCTAAGAATGGATTTATTCACTGTTAAAAGTTATTATGAACTTTCAACAGCTTAATAAAACCTTTATCATTTACTGATTTTATCCTCGAAAAATGGATCCCATTGCTGGCTGACAGTGACCTTTTGGATGATGCCGTTTTGGGCAACAGGCAACATGTGCCAAGAAAGCAAAGGCAAGAGGTTTGTGGTCGGGGGAGTAGGGAGGCAGAATTTTGTCAGCCAATCACTTGTGGTTCCTCTTGGGCGTGAACTTTGGCGCCCCATCCTGTTTGAACACTACGTTCCACTCCAGGTAGTTGGCCTTCACCCATAGCAATAAGTTGCCGGTACCCAACTGGAAACCAGTTGAAGGGTGCTGTCGTGTCATCAGAAAACATTAAAGGCTATAAACAAAGCATATTTGCGGTTCTGTGTGTCTGGATAGTTCGATGACAGATCCTTGAAGGTATATTAAAAATAAGTGTTCATTTATTTGATCGCGCGTAAATTCCTCGTGAACATTTTTTATAGCCGTTTGTTTGTCGTGGGTATTTACCTTGCTTCCTCTTTTATAGTCAGTCAATTTCATCGTTCTTCGTTTTATCGAAGGTATTTTTGTTGCGAAGCTTTTTTGTAGTGAAGTATATACCTGATATGCCTTTTTCCTCGTGGATATTTTTGTCGCAAAGCTTTTTTGTAGTGAAGCATTTACCGCGCTTTTTTATTACTTTGTAGACCTAATCTCGCGGGCTCAGCCGGGGGTCCCATGGGGTTTAAATCTACCATTGACATTTTTTAGAGATTAAAAACAGTGGCCAAAGAGTTTTGCATACCTTAACCTCGGGTTTTCTGCAGAGAGTCATATGTATCTTGTCAAAGCTAGATACAAAACTCACCCCAACTTTAAAATGCCTAGGTAGCTTTCTAAAGTAATATAATGCTCTCAAGAAACTTTTTATACAATATATTTTAATTAGTACAAAACTGATTAATACGAAACTTTATATATCAAATATATAATTAATACCATTTATGTTGTTATGGATACGTAAGAAAACTTATAAAACCGGGCTGCTATGTTATTTTCCATTTTGATGTAGTTCTTAACTTTTTGCAACGTGAGAATAAAGATTTTGTTCTTGTGAGGAACCTATTGTTTGACGAATTTTATTTATTGATAAAAGACATGCCTTCATTATCATGAGTAATAATTCATGCATTTACCTTGGCAATATCAGCAAGCATACCATTCAACGTAATTGAGTGCGTAACAGTAAATACAAATTTTTTCTTGATTGTTTATTCAACATGTATATTTCTACAAAATTTATTCTAGAATATATAATCCCGTACTTTTGTAGATTCTCCATGTTAGGTCTGAACCAAATGATTTGGTAAAGGGGTTTATGGAGGGGGAATGCTAACTTCAATGACAAATGTGAATAAATGATACCAAAATTGTTGTTATTGATTATTGTTGAGATTTAACAAGAAATTAATTCAAAATGGATGTCATAATTTTTTTTGTATAATCAATTCAGAAAAGAAATTGAGTATTCTTCATTGTTGTTTCACAAGCAATAGGATCATATATTTTTTATTTGACACGGACATAATAAGGCTACAATATGGCCCGTTTGGGTTGATTGGTAAATGTTCAATGCACTAATTTATCGAATAAGTCACAAGCACTTGAATTGCATTTAATGGACAGATATCGTAGGTTTGTTTTTAAATTGTATTCAATTATTGCACTAAACCAAACAGCAAATATAGAACCCCTCTGATGTATAAAGAACCCCTTTCAGCAATCATTAAATAAGTAATGGCCGGGATCATATGATTATATGGATTTGAAATATTCAAATTATAATATTTAATCGCTATTACGTCGGAAATATGAAATATTTAAATACAGAAAAATTCGTTGGAGGAATCTTCTGTAAAATAGTATAGGAGAATATGATTACCGTGATTTAATTTGTTTCTTCAGTTTTTTATGGGATACGATACCAAAATACATCGAATTGATGTCGAGTTTCTTTTGTTCCAAGGCTCCACCCATGCCTTTTAAATCTCCACCACTTATATCCATTATTATTCGGGCATATCTTTTAATAAAGTGCATATCAGGAGATTGGTGAATTTAAATATATATTTATATTTCTTTAAAAATGGTAGATGGAAAGCTTCCGAGACATTTTCGTTCATAGAAGTGGGCGTATTTTAAATGTTTTCACTTTTCTTTAAAATAAAGTTGTTAAACAACTAATCAACTCCAGACTGGTAGTATATAATAAAGAAGTTAAATTTTAGACATGAATACTATTAGTAGGGATGCCACGAAAAAAAAATTATAGTATGTGAAAAGGAAAATATAAAAATAGTTTAATTTATGAAATAATGCATTGCTTTACATGGGATCATTGAGGTGGAAATATCTTCTCTGAGACAAAATGTATATCCTTAATAACACCAGTAAATTATGAAGAGACTCGTTTTCTTTTTCTAATTAATACTATTTAAATAATGTAGCCCCTTATATTAAGGGGGGGGGGGGAATAAATATCTATGTTGTTTTATCATCATTGGTCATATATAGCTCCTTACTCTGTCAATAAATCGTAGGAAAATAATGAAATCTTCAACTGTAAAAAAAATATGTACGTTGTTAAATTTGATTTTCATCTAATGATTACATCTTCCAAGGATATTTTTTTATTATAACATAACATACAGCTTCTTAGTTCTGCATAAGCCGTGATTGCTACACATGTGTTTAATGCGTGCAAGGGAAAAAGTATTATTGCATTACTTTAATAGGTTTGAAAAACTTTTCATTAGGAAATAAGATGATTAACCAAATAATTAAATGAGATCTTCGAGATAACAATACTACTTTGTAAAAAAAGTTTGGCTTCTTTACATTCAATTACCATTATTCTTTTCTATATCCCTGTCAAGAGAGGTTTTGGTTGTTTTGATAATTACTTTGGGCTAATCATACACTTTTGAATAGATAAATAAGGAATAGGGGGAAATAAGTCATATATTAGCTAGCAATTAAAATAGTTAGGGAGCTCAATAGCCGTGCGTGCTAAGGTGTGTTCAACTCTCAATGTTGGGGGCGCAGGTTCGAATCCCGAGAGGGGATGGTCATTTTTGGTCTACCTCAATTATAAGATCCTAGGTTCGATAGACTAATTATAATGCTATAATGCTTATTTATATCCTGTTGAATGCAATTCTATCGAGCCATATAGGCAAAAAAAAAAAATCTTGCACAATCATTCAAATTCATTTAGTAATGAACTCATACCCCTTACTTGGAATTTCTCTTGTTTTATTTCAATTTTATTGTTTGCGATTATTCATTTCAAATCCAACATATAATATATATCACTCATTACAAAATAATTTATGGGTTCTATATATATATATAAACTTTTAGTCAGAAGGCTAGGACTGTATCACAATAGATATACACAAAAAAATACATATACAAGGATTTAAATATATAAGGAACTCTATTTGTTACCTATATATTTATCTCAGGCCAATGCTCAATGAAAAAAAAAATAGTGCAAACATTTATGTATATTTTCTAATTTTTCTCCTTTATAGAAATGAACATAACGGAGCAGCTAAAGATCCTCAATGAGTCCTTTGTCTCAGGCAATGCGTCATTGGAAGAGTCTCTCCGCCTCTTGGGCAATGCTTCCTCAGAACCCAGGGAGTCCATCAAACACACCCACGGCAATACCTTCTTTCACCTCTATCAATGCTTCGTGTTCCTCTCCATCTGCCTACCCTGGATGGCATCCTCACTCACGTTCAAGTCAAGCGTCGTGCAGGAGTTTTATGCCCTCTCCTCACTACTCTTTGCACACACCTGCGGGATCGTCTGGTCCCTGGTGCCATTTGTAAAGATAGAGGCCTCCATCTGGATGATACTCATTTGTACCATATGCTCCCTCAGGATCGTATCCATCTGCTATACCAATAAACCCATTGTTTTTCGAAAAGGATATTGAAGAGGTAAAAAAATTGAAAATTGGAATAACATTCATTAAGTTGAATCAAAAATAATGAAATAAAACTCAACAGGCACAATAGAGGAATGGAAAGAGGATAACAGTAAAGGAGGAGTGAACCAATATAGAGTGCCGAAGTCATGACTGGTAGCGCTGAATTTCGGGGTATTTGTGTGCTCTACTGTGTTGGAAAACGATTGCGAAAAAAAGAAAGAATGATTTGAAATCCCTGATGTCATCCCACTCCTTGTTTCACGGTGAATATGAAATGAAATAAGTCTCAGTGGCTCCATATAATTATATCACTGTCTTTCCCCAACAATGGAGAGCTAACACATACCCGAATATTCAGCGATACCATTTGTTACTTCGACACTCTATACTCTCTATTGAGTTAATGAATATGAATTATTACATAAGTGAAGACCAATTGCACATGTTAATATTGTTAATTGTGTCGGCAGTTGCAGTTCTGCCCCATCCCACCGATTCGACCCAAGATACTTAGAGATAAGGTATATCAGAGAGAAGGAGTTCAGCCTGCTAGGACAAAATGGGGAGTTGACGTCGCTAATATACTCTTAGGTTATAAGTTTTGACAAGAGTTTGGACATAACCTCAACACAACCTCGTTAAATCATCCAAATCATGAAGTATATTTCGTTATACTCTTTGAGAGATACCATTAGCTTTTCTTGTAATATTTGAGCCCCTTTGAATATTTTTTTGTTTTGAAATATATAAAATAAATATTCATTTTTTATTAATTTACACTAATTCTTCAGATGATGGTCTCAAGACATTTTTTGAAAACTCATTTAAGCCAGGGAGATACAGAATCCGAATTGATACAATAATACACATAAACAATGAAGGAAATAAGTTTAAATAATGCTAGACATTATATTAAAAAAATGATATATTTATCTTTTGATTTAATATCTAAAACAATTGAATATATTTTTTTTAATTGCGTGAAGAGGACATATATTTACTTTTAAATCGAAGATTTTGTTCTTCAGTACCTTTATTCTAGTATGTGTCCTCAATGGAATACATTTTTTCTCTCAGATATACCTTATCTCTATGTTTTACCAAACGTACATCGGCTGACATCACTTCCTTTTCTTATAATATACATTTCATTTCTTTGAATAAGGAAATTCTTTTGTTAGTTCTCAGAAACTCATCCAATAACAGTATTTTCTTGGCAACTCATTTCTGTCCCTTTTTCTACTACGTCTCATCTTTAAAATGGGGTTCTATTTGTTGTCATGGATGATCAAACAAAGTCAAAATGCATTCTTTCCGAAATAAATAGGAGTTCCTTTCTTATATATTATTATTGAATGAAAATAGGTATGCCCTAGTGGCAGTTCTCGCAACAACAAATAAGCAAAAAAAATCATTTTTGACCAATTGGGTTTTATAGAATAGCATTTGTATCTATATGAATAAGCATTATAGCACTCAAATCTTAGATCTTAACAATGCAGTTGACCCAAATTGATCGGGAGACAAACACGGACCCTTAACATAGTGCCTTAACGCACTGAGCTGTCACAACCCTTTGTCAATTTTCTTTATTTCATAATTCAAAGCTGCCAAATATTCGTCAAAAAAACTTGTGGCTATCTCTTCATTTTTTTAAAGTCTTTATTTCAATTGTAACTGGGGATACACAATTTTAAAAAACGGGGTAGAGTCGTGTATAAAACTCTGTAGAATACATAATTTTTTTTCATAAATTTATCATTGCTAAGCTTTTTGAAACTAAATTTTTCAAAATAAGTAATATTTAAAAAAGTTTTGCTTCATAACGAAACCTTTGAACGCGATTTGGGGGGGTAAGGGAGGGGTAAAACCAAAATCCATTTTTCTACGATCATTTAGTTGCTTATGACGTAACTTTCGCAGTGGGATAAATTTGATATCTAAATATTAGGTTTCTATAATGCCCCCTAATGTATATATATTAGATATATATATATTAGCCTCTCCCGTTTTTAAGTCAATCGCTCCAATTTTTTGCTCCAAGCAATTTTCTGCTGCGTAGTGATGAAAAAATGAGATTGAGAAAGTTTTAGCCTTCAAAGGCCATTTTTGTGACTGATTTTTGGCCCGTTAAGTAGGTCTCTTTTGGCCCAAAATAGGCATTTTTAGCTTTTTGCTAATATTGGCCCTTAAAATTATCTAAGGAATTTTGGTTTTATGGCAAAATAATTGTCTTATTATGATGCACGTTTTGTGCAATTTCATAATGATCAAATGATATTGACGGTTTTATGGAAAATATTGTGTTTTCAAGATGAGTAAAATAACCTAGCATGTAGCACCTAAAATATTATTGCTTATTTTATTTACTACAAAAATAATAAAAAGCTGGCTATCCAACTACTAGACAAGATCATAATAAATATAATGTGAATAGTTTAATCCAGTCTCACAAAAATTTGAAATGTCGAAACACAGAATGCAAAAAGATCAATTGAGAAAAGTTTCCAGAAGATACACTTCCAAAAGTTTTTATAAGGAGTATAACAAAATACAGAGATTTAGATTGCACATGGATGAAAAAGAACATACAGAAACAAGCGGGCGATATTATATATCTTGTCGATCAACGAGGCTCTAACCTCTTTATCATAGGCTAAATGGATAAGTGTACATGAATTCAGTGAATAGATTATAACATACTCTCAAAAATTAATGAAAATAAGCCTACAATTTTTTTCGCCGATTGATTTAATTTCTTCAAGTTATACTGAAGATTATAGGTCTGATTCGTCGGATATATCTAAAACGGAGGAGCAATCGCTTCGAACCAAGAATGTAAATTGGGAGCTCAAATAGTGAAATACACAGTTCAAGCATGGCAATGTTCGAACACAGTCACAAATTTAAAACAACTTGAGACATACATTTTTTAGGAATTCTGTCTTGTAAAAAATTCAACTGAAGAATCCAAAGCCAACAAAATCAGTAGTTGAATAACTTGATAATATAGAAAAAAAATGCTGAACTTGTATTTGACACGACAGCCTTAAATACTCAGAGTGAAAGCGGAGTAAATGATAGACTCAACATATTCCTCGAGCGGCCCTTGCTACTTCTTGCTTATAGACAATATGTATATGAGTGTCATATCAAAAAATCGTCAAAGTTATACTAAATCATGACTGGCTCCGAAAATGACCTTTTTAAAAGAATATTCCGAATTTTAAAACATGACCCCATATAAACTTTTTAAATTATAATTAAATTTCATTATTATCAAACAGCGGATAAAATATTAAAAACTTTGAAAAAAATACTGATTAAAAATTAAATGCATAGAGAAGACTATAGACAATTGGCACCCTATGAACATTTTATATGTATCCAAATTTAAAACAACTTACATGAAACTCCTTGCAACAATACACCATGCTCGGTTTATGTCGAAGGCCGTTCATTACATTAATTTGGAGATTCTTGGCGTTACTGAAGGAAGTAAAATAATTTTCTTTTTACAATTCCAGATGTTTTTTGACAGCACACCAAAATACGTCTTCACCAAAAAGAGATATAGAAGTTGTTTGGGAAATGAAGCTTTATTAACACAGCAATCTATCACTTTCCGAAAAATGTTTGAAGAGTATGTTTAACCACACTTGGTATTTACATGGAAGTATGATTCCTTTAAGTCTTGGAGACGAAGGCTTGCCGGATCAAGAAAGGTTGGACATTTCAATTCGATTTCTATAAGAAAAAAATATAGATATTTTCAACCAGATATAACAAACAAAAATTAAAAAAAGAATCAATAAGTATTATAAATCGGTGGCCAAGCTTATCGAAATTGGTGAATCGAAACTTTTTCTTATATTAACTTGCTTGTAATGGTCGAGAAAAAGATGGAATGGATGAGACTACCTACATAGTACTGGCGTCTTATATCTCATCATATGGAATAAAAGATAAATTAATTAAGGAATACAAAGAAAATCTTTAAAATTATCAAATATGACTTTTAAATAAGTCACAGTGTATGAATATATCTCTAGGGGGGCCATCCGCACAAAAGGGTAGTGCGCTCGGTGGTGAGGAAAACGTATTTACATTTTATGTAGTTATTTTAAACATCTTGAAAGCAAATATAAATATAATTATGAAGGTTAGGAAAAATTATTAAAAAACCTTATTCATGAGGATATAAATAATAATATTGTAAAGTATTATTAGCGAATGTTTTCGGCAAATGTACAATATTTGATAACAATAAACACAATATTTTCCATAAAACCGTCAATATCATTTTGATTATTATAAAAATTGCACAAAACGTGCATCCAAATAAGACAATTATTTTGTCATTAAATAACAAAATTGCTAAGATAATTTTTAGGGCAAATATTAGCAAAAAAACAAAAAATGCCTATTTTGGGCCAAAAGAGCCCTTAACAGGCCAAAAACCATAGAAATATTTATTTGCTTGATTGTTCCAAAAAAATTATTAAAAGATGAGACTTCAAGCAATCCTTAGTCAAAAAATTAACTCGATATCACTAAAACTCAGACAGCACAAGCCACTTCAAAAAACGTCATTTTTGACCCTAAAAACAGCCTTTTTGAAACTTTGAGTGGCTTGCGTAGTCAAAAAAATGGCCTTTGAAGGCTAAAACTATCTCAATCTCATTTTTCATCACTACGCAGCAGAAAATTGCTTGAAGCAAAAATTGGAGCAATTGAACTAAAAACGGGACAGGCTAATATATATATATATATAAATCCTTGTTGATTCAATTTTTAGTTTGAAAAATGGAGACATATTTTCTATTTTAGAGAAAAAAAATACTTTTTAGAAGAAATTAATATATGATCAACTGTAAAAATTCAAATATCCTAATTCACTACATTTTGCTGTAGGTTATAGAATTCACTTATTTATAATTAATGCGATCAATTAGATTTTTTTAACTCGTTTTGAAAATTACTTACTTTTATTCAACTATAACATTACATTTTTAAAGGAAATATGAAATAAATGTTTATAGTCGAGGAAGGTGTAATAATAAATAAGTTTATAATTTTATCCAATGGAAAAGGTAATTAAATATATCCTACGTAACTGTGTCTAAGTTTTGTTTTCTCTGTATCGTGTATTTTAAACGTACACCGATTTCTTAGAAAAATTAAATAGCATTAAAAATACTCCTAAATTGATTGTCAATATATTATAATTTAAAAAATTAAAATACTTATCAACTTTTTTAATAAATTGAAGCTCAAGCAGGAATGTGTCCTCGTTATGTCCTCATATCATAATGAAGAATCCCTTCTCAGATTCAAGACAGAAATGGCTCCGATACAGGCTGGCAACTTCATCTCTCTTCATGAGTAAATCGAAGATCCATTCAGAAGATCAACTATGCCACTGGTGTGGGAAAGAGAAGGAGACCTCGTTCCACTTTTTCTATTTCTGTCCAATCATTATCCTGTTGTTAAGTCAGTAGAGGAAAAAATACAAAGGGCATACGGTGAACACCTTGAACCCCCAGACTGGCTATATCAACGTCCCCCAGTTATGAGAACGCTTTTCAAATAGAGTCCATAATTCCAAGGTTCAAGGAATTCTGTACGCCTCGCAGGTCAAGGGAACCCTCTCCCTATAGGACTGGACAAGTTGGTGGAAAGATACATCTCCCTCCTAGACCGAATCAATTATTAATAAACATTTATATATTTTATGAAAAAATTGAATCCAAGTTTTATTTTTTTTAAAGCATTTTTCGTGTTTTAAACATTATATATTGACCATTTGTCCCCTACCACTTTTCTATTTACAAAAATGTTGTATGAATGAAATATAATTTATACTATTAAAAAAAATTGAAGCTCTTTTTATTAAATAAAGATAATCATACATATCTATCCACCAATATTCAATTGCTTGTCTTTCTTTTCAACTCAGCACTCAAGAATAGTAAACTTGTTTAACAATCATGAACATTATTATTCATTTAAAGTTATGGCTTTAAAAGAAATGACCCTATTATTATTTGCCTCTAAAAAGTTACTTTCGAGAAGGATCAATCCCAGATTGGGGTTTGCATACTTACAGTTTTACTTACTTAAGTATTATTTTCTATGTCATTAAGTCCCTACAAAGTTGAGGAACTTTATTTATTTCGGTTGAGTTAGATGTAAACATGATTATATGACATATGTAGCCTACTGGCTCGAAAACATGCTCCGGATGGATAGGACTTGTTTCCTTTATTATTATTATCTCATATTTCATTTGTAATAGGAACTAGAGGCATAATATATACACTCAGAGAGTGTGTACCTCCGCCGATCCCCACAACATTCCCATTCAAACATTCTCCCTTTCACACGCCCGATTTTCTATCTCTAATCATTGTTTCCTCTCTGTTAGCTCATTTTGCATATTAAAAAAGCACTCAGAGACGGGAAGAGGAAGAAGTTTAAGCTACGTCACTGGGTTAACATAGTCCTGAGCTGATATATGAACAATAATACGTCAATGAATTTTTTTTAGCGTTTGTTCTTTCCTACTCCCTGAATAAAGACCCCATTTCATTTAGTATTTGCTCATTTTGCATATTAAAAAAGCACTTAGAGATGCCAAAATTTATCACTTGTTTCTTTTGGCATTTCCAACAACTCCACAAAGTTTAATTCGAATCCGTTCAGTACTTTTGAGTTATCCTGCTGACAAACTAACAAACCAACAAACGCCAGTGAAAACAATACCTCCTTCGGCGGAGGTAATAATGCATAAATATGATCTGATGGTAGGAAATTACCACAAATTTGGAACGCGTGTACCTTATTATGCAAATATTCTTTTTTTGATGCTCCATTCATTTATTTTAATAAAATACAAAGTTATAATCAGAGAACTTGATATACTCACAATATTGAGGAAGCAGCTTCGACTCCCGAAAGGTTCATAATCCTCAACCTCATTGAAATTTCTCTAATTTTAATTATAAAATATTCATTCATCTGAACAAAGAAGCAATTTCATTGAATAAATAAAAGTTTAAGAATTTTTTCATAATAATCTTGGATTAACTGTTTATAATGTAACAAATTAGGGATTAAATTGGATTGTTTTAAGAAATTAAGAGTGCTTTCCTTTAAATGGCATACGTCCGAGTTGCACACCATTATGAACCTATCCTGGAAATACATGGATGTACTTTGCAACACTATATCACAATGAATAAGGTGTTGATATATGCTGATTAATTAAGAAAATAATCCATTACGAGAAAAAGGGACACAAAAACTCCAAAGATTACTTTTTAATTCATTATTCAATTGGCAAGTGGCATTTTCACCCTCACGCTTGCTAACAATTTCATACTGGCTAAAGATAAAGTCTGCTTAGTGCTATTAAATGAATCTCAATCAAACAAATAAATTCAAATTTGGGAGTTTTATCTTACCTTTTAATTGCTTGAAACTATAGCATCTTTCGATCTCATAAGGCAACTTATTTATCAACCGTCGTGTTACAAACATAAATTAGTTCAGGCTTTCCATATAAAAATCCTTGATACAGAAGATCATCACATTTTCTGAACGTTCTGATACTATAACTTTTTCAGATAAAAGAACCATACCTGATTTTTTCCGAATAAAAGGATAATGATATATTTTTGATTTAAATGTTAATTTACTCGATATAAGATATTGGTTAGTTATTTATTTACTCGCCTACCAAAGGCAATAGTTGTTTTTTATAAATGCACCTTTTAAACACCCTTAGTCATGAATTTAAACAGTTAACAAAAAATATTATATATGTGTGCATATATATATATATATATATATATATATATATAATATACAGGGGGGTAAGATCAAATCCGGCGGGTTTCAGGACATCCTTTAAAAGGATGACGTCATCCGATCCGTGTAGTTGATTTTTTAGCAGACAGCCAACATATGAGAGATTATTTCAGTTAATTTTATCATCATCATGGCCGCATATGGAAATCTACGGCCTTTTATCTGGAACAAGCAAGAACGCAGGTGTACCGTTATCCAGATTCTTTGTATAAAGAGCAACACCATCAGCAACACCCAGGTCTCTGAGCTGCTCGGGATCGACAGAATAAGGATTGCTGAGCTCAGGCAGCAGCTGAAGGATACCAGGGACCTTCGTGCTGTCGTCGACAGGGACCTCAGGCCCTCCAGCAGCGCCCTTCATCAGGAGGGTGTCAAACATCTTCGAGCACGACCCAGCAGGTCGATCAGGGATGTCGCCAAGGAGCTGGACGTTCTCACGTAACTCTGTTGGCCTATGTGAATAAATAAAATTGAACAGAAATTAAGGAATTTATGTGTATTTTAAGTTGAGAGAAGAAAAACGCCGGATTTTATCTTGCCACCCTGTATATATATATATATATATATATATATATATATATTATATAATATATATATATATATATATATATATATATATATATATATATATATATATATTATTTGGTGGCGAACCAAATTTTTCAGTAAATTGTTAAGGAAAACAATATCGATGATATATTCTGAACTAATGAAACGATTCAAAAAATTCAAAAAACACGATGAAGAGTTTGCACATAGGCGTGATTTCATTCAATGTGACCTCCGTTGTTGGCGATGACGGCCTCAACACGACGTCGGACGCTGGTGCAGCTCTTCTTGATATACTCCTCGGTCAAGTTGTCCCAGGCCTCGACAATGGCTTGCTGTAGCGACGTCAAATTTGCGTGAGATGTCTTGCAGGCTTGACTCTCCAAGACGCTCCAAACAGAAAAGTCGAGGGGGTTTAAATCCGAACTCGAACTTGGCCACATGTCGCCGGGCCAGAAATCGGCCATGTTGGCACGACAGAAATCCTGGACTTTCTTGGAGGTGTGGCACGGTGTGCCATCCTGGTTCCATGTGTAGTTGCCGGAGGGGTATGTAGACTTGAGCCAAGGCAGCATAGTGTATCTCAGGACCTTGTAGTAGGCGGCATTGTCGACTTTCTCTCCGGGCTTGAAAAAGTAGGGCGGCATCTTCTGCCCGTCACTCGCCACGACACCCAGGCACATTGTTTGCTGTGGATGTTTTGTTCGATAGTGACCCTCAACCTGATCTATTGATGTGGCAAGGTATCGGTCGTTTCGACAGTTGACTACGGCGTCCAAAGTGAAGATCTTCTTATCGGAGAAAATTTTCACTTTGCCGCCAGATGACTTGTAGTACTGGAGGACTTTTTGCATCGTTCGAATCGTCTTGCCTTCATTTTGACGGTGAGGAGATGTTTTGGGGTCCGGGCAAAATATTTCATGCCAAGATCGCCATGGACGGCGATCTGGATGGTCTTGTGGTGGACATTAAGCTCCCTGACCATGCTCCTCATTGAGGTTGTTGGATCATTCTCAATTCGGGTCTTGATGTCGTCCAGGAGGTCCGAATCTCGTTTTTTGATGTGGCCACCACTTCCTGCTGCACGTGAAGTGCCCTGACTTGTTTCGATGGCCTTCTTCACGTTGTAGGCGGTGCGCTCGGTCACTCCAATGGTCTCGGCAGCCTTCTTCGGGTGAACTCCAGCGCGGAGGAGAACGGACAACTTTTCGACTCCTGCTTTGACATCGCTGCAATTATCAAGATTTTTTTCCACGAAAGTTGTTAGTGCTTGTCTAAGCTTTAAGCTGAGACCCTTGAAACCGGTTTAAACCGAATAGCAACGGCGCAATTTGAACTTACATTTTACTGAAAATTTTGGTTCGCCACCCTGTATATATATATATATATATATATATACGGGGGCTGGTCAGTAATATATGACTTTTTAATGAAACAAATATTTTTGATAAAAAGTAATTTATTATTAAAACATAGTCTCCTTTGAGCTCTATAACTTCGTCCCAACTCGTCCTTATTGTGGTTGAACATCGCCAAGCAGTCCATCGAATTTGTCACACGACTACATTATGGTCGATTGTGAGCAAACTTGTCACCCATCTTGCAGAGAGCTTTTTTATACCAAGTGATCTTTCCAAATCGAAACCACTGACCCATGTGATATGTATATGGCTTCCACAATCTACTGACCTTTCAATCTCCAACCGGCCAACACCATAACGTGATTTTTTATTGTTTCGGGTGTAGCGACTTCTACTGGGCGTCCAAAAAGGTCGGCATCCATCGTGCTTGTACGACCACAACGAAATTCTGTTAACCCTCTTTTTTAAAATTGATATCGATGGTGCTGAGTCCCTATAGTATTTATCAAGCTTAGCCTTTGTTTCAGTGGTGGTTTTTGTCTGCAAAAATTATATTTTAATAACACCCGAAATTCATTTTTCTCCATTTTCTCCACATTCACAGAGCTGTCTATCTTAAAGACTGTCAAACACAAACCAGCGTGTTCAAACTTTAACAGGAGTCAGCTGATAGGTGTTTGTTGACAGGAGCAGCGTTGCCATTTTAATTATAAGGCGGGAAATTCAATAAGTCACGGACTTATGACCAGCCATCGTATATATGAATAACCACGTGGTGCTCCAATTGGCGGAACTAACTTGTATAGTATCCTCTATAATTGGGCGTATTCTACGTCTTGTAGAATGGTAAAGGATAAGAGTGTGGTGTGATTGAAGAGATAAGAAGAAGGAATATGAAATTTTATTTAGTAAAATACATCCAGTAAATGATGTAGATATATTTCCTTTTGATTTTATATGGTCACAAAAGCATAAAAAACAATATTTCAAATGTGTTCCAATTTGGTTTGTTTAAATAAAAATCTATGCAGTGCACAATGATGCTTTGTATACATACAACTTAAATGATCAGATCATTATCTGAAAAGCTAAAGGTAATTTCTCAATAAGCTAATACACGCGTTCAGAACAAAGACCATAGTAATGCTTTAACCTTTTTAATAGCGTTTTATCAATTATAATAGTAAATTTAAGGTCAAAATACCAGCAAAAACAATATTGAGCATTATTTCATTTGTTTAACTAACAGATTTTCATTAAATTTCATTTTAATATTATTACTTCCTTCATCATTTAAGGTGTTTATTGAAGTCATTTTATAAAATAAAGTACAAATGTATCAAACAATGTTGTGATTACTATTATTTCTGTCAAATATTAATTGATTATTTAGTAATGATAAAATAATAGGACACATATGTTCTGGAAAAAATGTATTATCGGAGAAGCTTCTCATTCTTTATGCAAAAAATAATAATATAATAGATGTAACAAGATATAGAATATTAGTGTAATCTTGTGGTGTCGATTGCGTCCACAAACCCCTAAAAATACATTGGAGAATAATACATACATTTTTTTTTTCAGGTATATTTAAAATTATTCAAGCCGCTACACTTAAGTAAAAAGCAATTCCAAAGCATTCTACATTGTATGAGAGGAATCGTTAGTCTTTCCTCTGGAGAAGAGCTCGTCTCAGAGAAAATCACTCGAGTCGACTCCCTATCACTCGTCCTTTCGGGAAGGTAAGAGTCAGAGATTATTTTTTTAAGCCCACTACCACTAAATATGCTGTTGTCTGGAGAATGAAAATAAATTATCTTTGGAAGAAATATATAAATTAACATTATAGAATAAAATTAATTCTCAAAAATCTTGTAATAACCGAACTCCTCGTAATAGGTTACCCTACTTATTAATAATTATACACACACATTTAACAAGCAACGATATATTATGATAACTCATCTTGATGCAAAAAATAAATGCTTTGACATTGAATACAAATTAATAAAAATATAAGTTTTTACTTTTACAACTGTTTAACAATAAATATACTTCCGATTTTTTTAAATATGATTTTGAGAAAGCAAGCATTGAAAAACTTCAAGTCGTTTGAGGAGAATTAAAAAATTGTATTATTATACCAAATATTAATTTTAAATATTGTACATCTTTGTACATCAATACATAAAGCAATGGTATTTAATTCAAGTTTCTATAATAATATTATGCTACTGGTTAATCAAAGAAGTTTCGTTTCATCTCAATGGTTTGATGGAATTTCTTTTGAGTTGACGTAAATGAGTTTAAAATGACTCCATTCAATCTTAGATTTTAATGAAATTAATTAATATTTTTCGAGAGAGGAAGCCTTCAGAGTTGACCACGCATCCCAAAAATATTTTACACTGTCCAAAGTGTTCTTAATATGCTTGATGGTAAGTTTTTATTAATATGTAGTTGTTCTTCCATGTCTAAAGCCTTATGGGTACATTTTGATGAGCAATTGCAACAATCAAATAATCCTTAACAGCACTAAATTAACACCAAGAAATAGCAAATAATGATTTATTATAAAGGCATCAATGATATAGTTTTTCATGAATATACATTTTCAAAGTCAATAAATATCCCTCATTCAATTTGTTATATGATAAATCTTTGAAATAAATTTTAATGTGAGGAGGTGTGTGTAATCGTGTATATTTTGCCATTGGGCATATTAGTTACATTTGAAACTAGTCTAAAATATATAAATAAATAAATACAGTATTAAAAAATATGTTTAAAAGAAAAACTAAGAACAAAAAAAAATAAAATATGGCATGGATTATGTGGGCACGCTGCGTCCATGGCCCTAGCTGCTGGTGTGTAATTATATAATTTAATATATATATAAAATAAGTTTCTTAAGTCTTAGCTCTATTTACTTTATTAGTATTTTATCTATACAAATAACAAAATAATTATGTTCGTTCGTTTCCTTGTATCTCCGAACGGTTTATTAATCTTGATGAAATTTTAATGAATAGTTTTGAGAGCTCAGGAGTGTTTTAGTGGGGTTGTAAATTCTCGGAAAATTCGTCATCGCCAATTTAATTTTATTCACAAAAACGTTGTTGACAATTTTTTTAAATTGCCAAAATAGATTTTGAACAAGTTTTTGTGGATGATTTTGAGGCTGTAAAATGTTGGGTTTTTGCTTTGTTTTATTAGTGTTTATAGGGGAAATTCGTTTTCCATATGATTTCTTAAAAATATGTTTTTTCTACCAGCCTTCCCCTCCCCTAATTAACAACTTTTTTATAATGCAACTTCACACTAATCAAATTTTAATAATGCTTAAAGATGGAGAGTTACATCACCTTAAACCTTTCTTGATAAAGATATGAAATCTCTTAAGTCTTTTCTTTTGCTGTTTCTCCCCATCTAAAAGACCAAACAAATACTACGATATTCAGCGTTACCATACATATCTTCGGCACTCTACATTCTCTATGAGATGGCTTAAAAATAAATTATTTTATGATGTTTAAATACCCAGCCTGAAGGAATAGAAAATGGAAGAAATGACAATGAAGACGCAATGATGACTTTTTAAGGAACTACTTTTCATAACAAAAATAACATACGAGGAATCACTGGAATTGTTCGTATGATTTTTTCTATTATAAAGACTATTTACAAGTCGCTCTAAATAATCCAAAAACTCTTTAACTAGAGTAATTTTTTCTTCTCTGAGAGTTATTTTTACATTGATGACTATCTTCTAATGTACGATTACCGCTTTATATAGAAGTAATCAAATAATGAACTATGAAGTGGTTATTTAATATATTCCAAATCACCGATCTATTGTATGACCGTGAAATTGGGACCAAATTTTCCGTGAATGACATTGAGTTGTTAAGTGTGTTATTGTCTTATTGAGTTATTCCCACCATATTTTTTGGGAAAATAACAACCCTTTAGAACGCAACATTGCGTTAACCAAATTTTAAAAAAAGATAGAGAGTCGTATTCTCTATTTGAGGTCAAATCGGTATTCCTATTTCATAATAAAAATATATGATTTATTTTAACTTTTAACTTTTTTCTGATTATATCTTTCTCCAAAATGGAAATAATATGAAATCACTCTCCATTTTTCACGATAACACTAAAAAGTATCAATATCTCCTAAGTTTTTCGGCGCAATTTTTCCCATTAATGGAGATCAAATAAATCCCCTCATATTTAGCGCTACTATACTTGAATTCAGCACTCTATATTTTCTATGAAACATATGAAGTCTCACTTTCATTAAGATCTATCTAAGGCTGTCTTTCTCCAATCAATGGCTACTAAACAATATTCATATTCAGCGCTATCACACGTGACTTGGGCACTTTATAAAACTTAAGATAACTTCTTTTGATCTTTTTACATTTGCTCTGAATTTTATGTATGTCTCTTGGTTTTTAGATTTAAAATTACTTCTTTTTAGGATGTCTAAATATCTAGCCTTGAAAAAGGAAGAAATGTCCATAAAGACCCAATGATGTGTTTTTAAGAAACTGATTTTAATATGAAAATCACATGCGTTGACATCACAAAAATATTTGTATGATTTTTTTCTATTCCAAATAATATTTTCAAGTTGAAAATCGTGGAGAGCGCCAGGTAACATCCGTTAGTTAGTGATAGGTTGGTTTTTCGAAGTATTTTAAAAGATTTGATTAACACTTTCGTAATAATAATGCCTTATGATATAATAATATACTACTCGACAATGCAATATTTTCTATAACCTGATTTCAGGTTCAAAAGACTAACTTTTTAAACTATAATGTGTATTCATATCCACACGGATGGAATTCTAAATTTGCACAAAATTAACTTTGAAGATATTGATTGTATCAAACCATAATAATCATTTATGAAACACTCATTGAAAGTCAAAAAATTAAATATCATCGCATAATAGAATGCATATATATATATATAAATTGTTATTATTCTTAAGAAGAATAACCTTTTCTTACTTTTTGGAATAATAATTAAAAATTAACATAATGTACACAAAATAAAATTATGCTTTCTTCATTTTTAAACAGATATTTTTTTGTTAAAAATATTACTGGCCATCCTTAATCAAGATTAACAACAAATATCAATGTATTTTAAAGCAATATTATATTTAAAAATCTATAAATGAGCACGACCACGCTTTCCATCAAAAACTAGAAAATATTTGAAGCGAAATAAGAAACATGAGTCTGATGGAAGTTTGATATTTTGAGGGCTCTCTTTTTTTTCTCTCTCTCTCTCTCTCTCTCTATATATATATATCAGGAAACGACCGGGTACCCAGCCCGGGTCCCGGTTTTTTTAGACACCGGGCCGGGACATCAATTTTTTTTCGTTTGTCATTCATAAATTTTATTTAGAAAAGAATTACCATAAAAAATTAGGACGTTTTTTTTAGAAAGGAATTTTCGAAATACGAAACGTCATCACTTTTTTCGTAGATACTTTTCTAAAACAAAACGTCGTCACTTTTTTTTGGAGATTCATTTCTAAAAAAACGTCATCACTTTTTTTGAATTTGTTTTCTAAAAAAAACGTCATAACTTTTTTTGGAATTTTTCAATTCAGAATGTCGAAGAAACGAAAGTATATATTATGTCCCGGCCCAGTTTGGCCTGGCTTGAAAAAATAAAGTCCCCGATCGTTTCCTGATATATATATATATATCTAATTGACCTAGGAAGTAGATGAAAGAAGCAGGAATAAATAGTCAATGTAGATAAAAGTAATACAAAAAATTATTTGATAATTTGAAGAAAAAACACCACAAACTTATTGTGTCGACTTCTTGTTGTACCTTAGTCTATTTTTAAAAACTCTGTAATTAGATTAAAGGGGCATCAAGTTACAAGAAAAAAAGTAATATTATTCCTGAGGTTCATTAATTTATCCAATTTATTAAATGGGTAAGTGAAAAGGAAAGTAAAATCCAATTGACTTAAAAAAGTAGACAGCGTTAGTTTTGCGTCGATAATACTTTATGAGACAAAAAATTGGTTGTGTTCTGTGCGAACTAAAGGTGTGCAATCCCATATTATATAGGTATATATATATAGATATAATATAATCTTTATGAAGTCTAGCTCTCTTTTTCGTTCTTTGGTTCTCTGCTTTCCCAAACACTGGAGAACATAATTTAACAATAGCAGTGAAGTAGTGTAATTATTTAGTTCAGATAGCTGGGCTGAGCGATTTAGGTACACAAAATAATGTGTAAACTACGTCTATCTCATTACTTTACTTGTTAATTCAACATGATACGACCAAAGCACATTAATGACTTATATATATGCTATGAGTTTAGGCTGGAAATGTTTTCAAAAACACACGGTTGTATGCAAGAATATATCCAATACCAAGTCCGCATATTATATGTGTTAATTAATAGTGAACCACCATTCATTTTACTATTATTTGTGACGTATCAAAAAGATATTACACAATAGATTTTGCCTTATTAAAAAACTGAATTGATGTAAATTAATTATACATATATATACACAAATATAAATAATCATTAAGTTTAAAATTAGATCTCTAAACAAAAGTTAAACGGCGAAAAAATAAAACGTCAATAGATTGAAGCAAGAAAATAACATTATTACATACTATTCGTTCCGCTTGCCGGTATGACGTCTCAAAATCGCCAACAAGCAAAAAATCAGCTCTCTATACAATATGGATGTACTTGGTTTTTTTATAATCCTTGGTTGTATGACTAAATTTCAAATGGTGGTAAAGGGGATGGAACATGCTTACAAAAATTTGAAGAACCCTCATCTTAGCTCATCCCTCTTTAAATTAATAAATTGTGTCTATCAAAGCTCCATAATCCACTAATATTTTTTTATAGTTTCAAGTTGTATATAGAATTATAAATGAAAAAGTGTAAACTTCTCTAAATTATTTAGTCTTACTGCTTAAGCATATCGCTGAACTGAAATTATTTTAACACCTTAATAGATTAAACATTTTCCATTAAAATAAACAAAAATAAAATATAACTTTGAGAAAAAAAATTTAGAAGGTAAATAATAAGTTTTTGCAGTTTTTTTAATATATTTTAAAAGTTCGTGAAACAAATCATTCTAATTTGTTTGTACTATAGGCTACTTGTAACTCAGTGTGGGAAGCCCCTACACTTTGTTCCTCCCCATCAGTTCATTGATTCGCCCGAATGGTTCGGAGTGACAACGGACGAATTTTTCCAGGTAAGTTTTGAACAATAATAGCAATCCATAGTAGTTAAACAACATTACACCTATTATTATTAAAAAACTTAATGAATAACATGATAATAGAATTAATGTCTCTCCTATTTCTTACGTCATCGCTTTCTCTTTTTTTATTATTTTCGTGAAATAAATAGCAAGGACAATGAAGTAAAAAACTGAAAAAATGAGAATATAAGTTATTTAAATAGCCGTAACTGCATACATATCATCATTGATACTCATTAAGATATATTTTTAAGGCTTTGGTACTTACAATTTATTAAAAAATATCAGAATACAAAAGGTTATAAATAACAATACTAAGAGAAGTTTATTAATTCTTATAGATAATTATTTAATTGGGGGTGCTCACATTAATGTGGATAAGTTTCAAAAACGACACTATTTTGTTATTATTTTTTTGGACACCTGTACTAAAAATTATCATGGAGCTACTCGAGCAACGTTTGTAAATTGTTTTAAAAGTAATGAGTCCTTAATCCCAAACTTTAAGAGCGGTAACGTCAATTTATGGTCAACGTAATCCACCTGAACACAGATACTATTTTACATTAATTGCACTCAAAACTTGTGAAAAAATATGGCTCATATCAAATATATTTGGATGAACTTCACTCACAGTTGATAATACTAGTGTGAATGTTTCGGGACAATTTTAAGACTAAAGTTAAAATTTTACAACATTTTGGATCTTTTGGAATCCCTAATATACACATGTGAGCTGTTGTCAAATTCTTATAGACCGATGATGATTCTCTATGATAGTTTATATGAAAATAAATACATGTAACTGTATAACTTTTATAATTATTACAATAAATGGTTTGACTTTTGAGATATTGAAATATAGAATATATTAGTTATGAATTGGACTTTATGTTTTTAAAATAACATCTATGTACATATAAAGTTATGTGTATAAAAAGTAAAATAAACTTAGGCTGTATGAAAAATATTTAAAGCACTTATAATCAATCCTATATGGCTTGATTATTAGAATACTTTCACAATTCACATTCCTGCTAAGATGCGAATTTTGATAATTTTTGTTGTATTTGTAAATTACTTTAAACAGAAAATCATTAAAAATAAGTTTTTTCAAACTAAGAAACACTTTTTGTGAGATAATGATGACTTGATCGAGGAATAACATTTTTCTATAGGAAGTAGAAACTTTACCCTCTAGGAGCATTGTAAATCCAAAAGAAAAAATATACATGATCTATATAATACCTATATATAATATATATATATATATCTATATCTCGGGTTATTGATAATCTCTTAGTACGACAATACCATCAAAATTATTCTACAAATTTAGAAAAAAATATCCTCCAGATTTCTGCAACTGCGCTGGAGGAGAGTCGTGTTTTGATATGGCACCGGGATCGTCTGAAGCTCACCTTGATGAAAGAACAGTTTCTGTCAACTATTTTGGACATATAATTGGACGAGACGTTGTAAAGAAACTCACACAGGTAAGACATCACTTTTTAATTATTTTTTGCCTATATGGTTCGATAGAGTTGTATCCCACAGGATATAAATAACATTAGAACATCATTCTATCGAACCTAAGATCTTATGAATGAGATAAACCAAAATGACCATCCCCTCTCGGGAGTATTCGAACCTGCGCCCCCAACATTGAGAGTTGATCACGCCTTAACGCATACAGCTATCGCTTACATCACTTTTTAATTGAAATATTTTTGTGGAATTGTATCATATTCATACTTTTGTTACATTTCTTAAGATTAGAGATATGTATGTATGCTATTCCACAGTTCCCTGAGGGAATATGAATAATTTACATGAGGAACCCTTGAGACGGGGACTTAAAATATCCTTGGGTTTATTCAGTATAAAAACCAAAAATGTTGAATTCCTTGACAATCAATTAACTCATACAAATATATCAAAGTAACAGGACAAACAAGGAGATCCCGTCAGAATGGTAGCCTATAAACACGATCAGTTTAAGTTTTGTGACATTTGTTAACTTTTAACAGAATATTTTAAAATGGTTATTCAAAAATGACTTAAATTGTTGCATCAATAAGGACGCTGTATTGAGATAACAAGAAGGCTCTGAGATAACTTTTTTATGTTTTTACCATCTGCAAAAATTTGGCATCTCATCATAAGGCAATTGAATATTCGCTGTTAAGCATACAATCTTTAATAGCAAAGAAATTGACAAATCATTCGTATATAAAAATTGAAGACCTCAGAGCTATAATGATTGGGACAGCTGCTCGGTATTGCGCTATGGCAATTAAAAAATTCCAAGCGTCTCTGCATCTTCGTGGACATGTGCGGTGACCTAATAAGGTTCATTCCCCAATACTCAATATCATCAAATCTACCATACGTAGACACCGCCGTTACAGATTGAATAGAGATTAAGTTTGTTTGTTTTTTAGGTGCATATATATATTTAGGTTTTTTTTTCTTTAGACAGTAATTTGAATTACAATGTTCATTTATGTTTTTGTTTTAACGTAACTGTCTTTAGATTTTTATATTTATATACTATTTTTTTTCTATGTTATTGTGTATTTCACTATATTTTTTTAGAATAATAAATATATTTTAACCCCAAAAAAAAAAAAATTGAAAAGGTATATAATTTTTTACTTTGGTTATTTAAAAAAATCAATATAAATATATAGTTTTTTTGTCGACAAAAATATAATACATCATCAATTCCGCAAACAATTGAGTGGAACATAACTGTGCTCAACTGTGAACTAAATTAATCAAAAAAATTAAAATTCAATTCCATTTCTCCATGTCATTTCACATATTGAAAAAATAACGATTGTGCTAAATATATCGTACAGTTTGCAAACGTTGGCATAATTGATAATTCATAATGTAATGATATTTGAGAGCACGCTTCCGCAGAGGATTATTTTAATGGTGGCAAGCCATGTAATCAGCCCTTGAGTGGAAAGGCTCTAAATCTGAATTAAAGCTCAGGTTTAATAGTTTGTCATATACTAGAAAAATTAAGAATAATGACACAACACACCTTAACTGAAACTGTACAAATTTATTTTTCATTTTTTTACAAATCCTTATTTAAAAAGGTATAATTTTAAACCTCTCGAAGGGTATAAGAAAGAAGCATTTGTCTTTTAATCCTCTTCAGTATACATTCATGATTCTTTGTCATGCTACTTATTTACTATTGATGCATTCAAAAATAACTTTAAAAATCATTTAGCAAAATATAAAATCATATTTTGTTAAATTATTACATCATTTGTTAACGGCCATTTCAGACTCAACAAATGATGATGCACCCTCAGTGAAGTATGCATCCGTGGAGACGGAAGAGTTCGAAGTGGAAAAGACCTGGTACGCTTCAAGGACAGGGAGGCCTCCCTATCCAATGGAGGAAGTCGAGCGGTGAATGGTACATTCATCAACGGCGTTGTTACGAAATCACTCCTAATACATCCCCTAGAAGGTATTTTTTGGGGTTTTGGGCCTTAAGTAGTTGCATGAATTTGTCTATTCAATCAACCTTGGACGTGAAGAGAAAAAACCGTTTTGATTATCTGAAGTATCGTTAATATAGTTTCGACGTCTTATGCCGACACTACCATACGATATATACTCACACCATGTAAGTCTTATTGACCCCAATTATCAGCACTTGGCAATGGAACATTTTTAGGCGTATACTCTTTTTGTATGACGCTTTCAAATTTTATACTGCTTTTTTGTCTATTAATGGATTAGTTTAATTGTTTCATATTCCACAATTTGATAGATTCCTTTCTTATTTTTATCATATATTTTTGTTTTCCTGACCTTTCCGTTTATAAACTGTTAAGAGGTTTAAAAAAATGTCAATAAAATTTTCATGTTTTGACATGAGCATTTTTTCTTTAAACTGTCATATCTTAAAATAAGACTATTTAGTCTATACAGTTTACTCTCGATAAATAAATATAAACATCATATACCTTCTGATAAGCATTTCGTATGAAGTTTTTAAACTAAAGGAATAAAATATTAATTGAATAATATAAGAGTAAACCTTGATAGTGATCATGGATGACTATAATAGGAAAAACGATTAAATTCATGCAAAATATACATACATCAAGATTTTCATGTGAAAGGAAATTGAATGCATTAATATATACTGAACTTTTTCATTAATGGAAAAAGCAGCTGAATTTTCCAAAAAGTTTGCACCCAAGTTGAATATTGCCAAATAACAAATAATCATGCTTTTTGAATTTAATCCATAAAATTTGATCTCCTTCATTTTATTTCTCTTGGCAGTAATGATGAGAAAAAGAATTAAGTATAATACTTTTGGTGTTGTTTATGAGGGCCTACATTGACAAGGTATACGCATGAGATTAAATTACCTAAATCATAAAGCATGCCTGGGAGTCCCATTTGAAACACAGAAATGTAGGATACTGCTTTATTTTTATATAATAATTCTATATATTAGGTGCCTATCTTACATAATGCACTATCAGTAAATTAAAAGAGTAATGAAATAGTATTAAAGAAGACAAGACATTTATTTTTAAAATATTTTCTTATTTACGAATTAGTTTAGTATATAATCGGTTTTTTAGATTACCACAATGACCCAATAACTTTAAAGCATGTACATGAACAATAAGTGTGTAAGCGGATATGTTTTCTATGGGAAAGGCCACATGACCACTACTTGATTCCGCCCCAGATCAAATACTCGATCTCAATTCGTAATCACAATCATACTAACAAAGCAATTGTCAAATTATGTAACAACAAATATGAGCTCTTAATTAATGTATTTTTATATCTTTTTCAGTAGACATTCGACCTGGAGCCTGGCACGAATCTCAGAGCACGACGATGAAACGCCCGTTTAGCATATACCATGAACCCTCACATCCGGATAATCCTACAAGAATTAATTTATTTATACATAACGTTGTTTATATATATATATATGTACTGTGTCGTCACCTATTTTTTAGTATAGAGCATTCCTCAATCAATATAAACATACATATCAAGGATCCCTATGTGTAAATTTGCCTATTTTATAATACATTTTTTTTATGTATCGGTGTTTATATACATATCTATTTGTAATGTTTAATATTTTATCATGAAAAAATGTAATTGTTTTTATGTGATCTTCTGTTCAAATAATAAATATACATACATATCCATTACAACAAAGCCTACATACATGGTATATGCTTACACATTTCCCTCTCTTGTTGTATGTCTGGATAAAAATAAACACAAAACTGTCTAAAGCTTTTTCTTTTTGGGTTTTTTGGATTGGAGAGAGAGAGAGAAAAGAACAAATAAATAAATGGATATTTAAATGGACATAACTTGTTAAAGTAAATTATTGTGGTGTTTGGGTGTCAAAAGGTTTTCTGAGCTTTAAAATTACCATCATCAGGATGTATACCTATACAGCTTTCCATAACTTTCCCCTCTAAAATAAAGTGTTCAATTTGTAAAAATCATCTTCCATGATGAATCTTATTGATGCTTTTTATTCTCAAACTATCTTTAAAAATTTGTCTCTTCAGTACTAAAAATACAATAAAAATACTTAAAATATGTAGAATAGATCACAAAAAATACTTTTTTAAACTGTTGTTTAAAACAAAACATACGAAACCTGCTTGTAAAGAGCACTTAGGTACAATGCGGGTTTGACAATACGCGACTCTTTAGAACTTCCCAGTGGCTCCCTGGAGTTTTTCCAAAATGTTTTGAAAATGAATAAAAATGGGGAGGAGAATATATAGGACCATAATGGGCACCGTACAAAAACACGTTCATTTTTGAAGAATAATTCACCCACTTGAGCGAAGGTGTATGAATATGAACAAGTTATAACTTGTCTCTTCGTCAAAGATAGACTGAATACGACGAAGTTAATATATTTGGACCAGTAACATACCCACTTATAGGTGAGGTAGCTTTTTTCAAGTTTTCAAGTGAATACGTTTAAAGTAAAGCAGTTGAAAATCATAAATTAATTTGCTTTTTAGATTGCAACCCTCCGGGCGAGCTATTTTCATAGAGAGACTGTGCAGTAAGAATCGTCCCCCGGCTTACAAGCTCCACTATTCGGGTTTTTAGATCATTGTTTTAAACAGCTCAAGTGGGCACTAGTAGATACCCGTGATTTGCTCACAACAGTCTTTACAATTACAGTTTTTTGACACACACTTAAAAGGGCGCGGATTTTATACTCATGAATAATATCAGGTGGCTATTGAAAACGAACCGGCGACTGTTGGATTGACCATGATCCCAAAGGGAAAAAATTCTGAGGAGAACAGAAGATTCAACATTTCATGGACCGAATTCTTTGCATTTGTTGCCAATGCAGAAGGACTTGCCTGAATGTTTAGCGAGAAGCTGTCAAATAACAAACAAAAAAGTAATGTGGAATTTTTTTACAGGGAAGTCGTTCTACATTTGCTGCAAAGTACCCAGATGGAAGTGAGAGCAAAAGTGTATTTAAATTACTTCTTGAGAATTAGAGAGCGCAAAAATAGATTTAAGAAGTGGATTGCATCTCCGAACTCCACTACTGTGGCAAGTTTTGTTCCAACCTGGGAGATAATAAGCGGGGAAAACCGTTCACAGATGGTGACTTCATGAAGGAATTATTCCTCAACATATCAGACACATTTTCGCAGACTTCAAAAACAAATATTAATAATACTTAATAAGTCATTTTATAATATGGTTTTACCTATAGACAGTAATTTTGAATTATAATGTTCATATATGTTTTGTTTTTAAACGTAACTGTCTTCAGATTGTGTTTTTTATCTCCTACTGTCTAGTGTATGTATAGTCCATTTTTACACTGTATTGATTTGTAGCTAAACCTCTTAACAATAAAAGAGAGATAATACAGAAAATCAAAGACATGCCTCTCTCCGCTAAGACAGTGAAGGAAAGGGCCATAAAAATGGTAGACAACATTAACGACCAGCAAAATCAATTCGCTCCAGCATAATCATAGTCTTTGATGAGTCGTGTGATATGATCGATATTGAAGCATATTGCGCTATTATGCAGGTATGCCAACGACGATAGACCACAAGAAGAAATGATCCATTAATACAATTGAAAGGCCAAACTCGTGGGGAGGACATATGTGAGGCTGTGTTGAAGTGTTTTTAAAGGACAATGGAATAAATATCGACCATCTGATTTCAGTGGCTACAGAGTGGACACCCAGCATGAGAGGATCAAAAAAGGAGTTTGTGACTTTGCTACAGAAAGCATTGGATCGAAACCTGCTTGCTTTTCACTGCATCTTGCATCAAGAGCACTGTGTGCACAAACATTCCCATCAGAATGTATGACAGTGATGAACCTTGTCAACGAGATGATGAACAAGATAACTGCAAAAGCATTGAACCACCGTCAGTTTCGTGCATTGCTTGATGAGTTGATAGTGAATATTCCGATCTTCTAACTCACAACAAAGTGCGATGGCTGTCTAGGGAGACGTTTTGTATCGCTTATCCCTTTAAACATTTTGGGTTGCCGACCATGATTAAAACAAAAACATGTTTTTTTCTATAAAATAATTTTCCTACATATATATATATTTATATATACAGGGTGCGGGAATCAAATTGTCATCTAATTTAAAACTTAATAACTTGATGATGAAATTATAAAATTAAATAATTGCGCGCCAAATATGAAGCTAGGCTTGTCCTGCTTTCGATACGCATATCATAAGTGAAACGGGAGATTTTGAGGTCCGCCGTAGTCATGGTATTGGTTAATAATGGAGGTGAAATCTCCAATTCAACGATTGCTTCAACTTTAGGAGTGATTTTACAAAGACGTTTTAGCGTATCCGTAAGAAACTAGAGGAACGTTGACGTCACCATAAAGAGGCATACAAGGAGGAGGGCGCCGCCAGGAGGTCATAGGACACCCGACTTCGTCGACAAGATGAGAAGATGGTTGAAGATGACCCTACCAGGTCCATGAGGGCTATGTCGAGGGACATATATATATAGTCGCAAAGTGTATAAAAAATATATATCATGCACAAAAATTAATGTATGCCATAAAGCCACTCCTACCTTAATTTTTCTCACTAAATATATTTACGCAAAAGATACTGATAACTATATGTTCCACAATCTTTCAATAAAATCTCAAAGCATAGATTAAATATATTTAGAAAGCATCAAATAGGCTCCAAAATGAGATGTCAAATTAATGCTCTCATGAGCAAGGAAATAATTCCACTATAATCTGTATAAGCCTTTTTTTTCCCGTTTTCAAAACTTTTTGATAATAGAGGATATACTCACCCAGTAATCGGATTCCTCATTTTTGTTATTCAATTAGATCATTACTTGTGTTAATATCATTATATATTTATGACGTAAGTAGAAGGATAATAAATATTCGGCGAACTCTTTCACTATATTTGGTATTTTTATTTTGTTTTCTATCTCTTGTTTCTGAAAATACTGGTAATCATTTTATTCATGCATACTTCTTATGACGTCATAATCTATAACACCGAGGGAGGGAGGGATGAGGGAGGGAGAGGAAGAGACTCTTATATACCTTGCTTGCATGGAGAAATACTTATTGTGCTCATTCTAAGTGAATAGAATGGCAATTCTTTGCATGCTAGATTCCATTATTCATTGCATTTATGTACTTTGTGCATGTATAATGTATATTATCTTTATAATAATTATACATTCATGAAATCCTAGAAGCCGATGCAGTTCTTATACTATTATATAGATCAAAGTTGCCGGCATATACTTTTGAAGTGCAGATATGAAGTTATAATGATACTATAAATATTTTATGTTGTAAATAATATAACAAATCAATCAGTTTATATATTGAAGTGCTTTGATATCCTAACTCATTTTCCTAACTTACTTCAAACAATTATATAAAAGCCTTAATTTTTTAACATCTATCCAAGGATTATTATTGAAAGGAAACACCCCCTCTTTCCTTTAGACGTCTACAATCAATATTGTTGTGTTCATACATTATACCCCATAAGCTTTATTTCAAAAACTTTTAAGAACCGCAAGGGATGCTCGTCCCAATAAACTTTATCAATGCTCAATTTATAGTCCCCAATCATTGTGTGTTATTTATGTATCTTTCTTTAACGAGAACTGAAGTGAGACATCACGCTCCAATTCATGACGCTTAAACAAAAAACTCTTTGTTTAAGACATCCTTAATATTAAAAAGAAAAATTGAACATGAGCTGTATTTATGTACAAGAAATATGCTTTTTTTTACGCTTGAAAATATCGACAAATGTATGTCTCAAAAATAAAAGATTAAAAAAAATTCACAAACACCGTTCCACGTGTCCTCTGTCACTATTTCTTGCAAACACGATGGACATTTATTTAATAAATATATCATGTTTTTTCAAACTGTCTTGTCCTAAGAATCTTGTAGAAGTTTTTTTTTTCAAGTTCTAAAAAAATATACGAATTTTTTTTAATGTGTTTAAAATTGAGGTAAATACGTAAAAATACAGATAAATACAATGGAGTGCGGAGTTGTGAGCGTTAAGGTGTGTTCAACTCTCAATGTTTGGTGTGCAGGTTCGAATACTCCCGAGAGGGGACGGTCATTTTTGGTCTACCTCATTGATAAATCCTAGGTGCGATAGACTATTTTAATGCTATAATACTTATTTATATCCATCGGATGCATTCTATCGACCCATTTAGGCAAAAAAAAAGTTTTTTTTAAAGCATCAAATGGGTGACCTAATTATTTATTTTATTATTATTACTATCTTTGGGATGAATTCCAATCCTCGAATGGGCACCAAAAACGTGTACTATGAAAATCTCTCTGGCCGAGTAGTAGCAAGCTTATATATACAATATGCTTAATTTGTTTTGATTTTAGTCATCGTTATCAGCAACCACTGCGCGCTACTAAGCTTTTTTAATAATGATAACCGAAATAGAATATTGTTTACATGGAATTATGTTGGTCATTACGCTTGAACTTGTCAATTTGGTGCTGGTGAGCAATGAAATGTGCATCGAGGTATAAAGAAGGATTTACCATGGTTCATTGTTTAAAAAAAACCTTTATGGGATTCATCCTGAATTATCTTCGATCTTAGCCTGGAAATACAGTCCCA
>CP045899.1:12049767-12063298 GCA_013387185.1 Caligus rogercresseyi
GTTAAAGTCTATTTTTGTTTTGCATATCAGATAAAATCGAGGTCTGGCAGTAATCAACTTACGTGACTAAAGTGCTTCTAGACAGGATGAAGACGGAGGACCATATGACTATACAGCTTATGGACATGTCAAGCTTGAGAAGTTTCAATTATGCACCTGGTATTTCGACATGAAAGATGTGGAACTCAATCACCCACATCATCAACGTTTTTGGATGCTAATACCAGGTCGTCCAATTTCCTAAGAGTCTCTATCCGCAACATAACAGCAACATATGAAACGCTCTGATTATCTGTGCGAAACGTTCAGCAATGACTAAGCGATGCATGCAAAATGGGGGAGCGTTTCTTTAAGATTTTTTGGTTTGTACTTGAGTTATCGTTTTTGTAGCTTTAATATTTTTTAATATTATATATTTAGGTATTATTTTATAATTTTCTAAATATAATATATGTTTTTGCTGATTAGTAGTAGTTTTTCTATTTGTTCAATACAATTCACCCGTGTGGATACAATTAAAAATGATAGCGTTATTTTTATAACTATAGAAATTATAATTGGACACGCCCAAAGCTGATTCTTTGGAAGTTATAAATGTTCTACCTGTATATATTAAATAATATAAGACTAATTCAAATATATTTAATTGCTCTCATTTCGTTTGTAATTTCTTGTCTGCTCTCTGTCAATGTTGAAGCCACGTGAAGTTTTTCTGAGGAGTAATATAGCACTAATAGTTGTTGGTGATTGTAAGTGTCAGGACATTTCTGTCCACATACATCACTGTGAATAAAATATATAATACTGGCATTATATTTAAAACGAGGGATCTTTCCAATGAGAACATGGAATCGAATATGCGTCCTCAACAAAGAGATATCAACATTCTTCCCTATAATTAGCTCGATCGACTATATTTTTTTTTTAAAAAAAGACAATTAGACCTATGCAACCACTTTTGCAAATATTTTGATAACACACAAAGAATAAATACGAAATTTTTTTTAGTACATAGTTAAATTTAGTAATGTGTAATGTAGAAAATTTAAGTATAAAATAAATATATTTTTGTATGAATCCTGATTCAATAAAGAATAATCCAGGTTTAATCCTATATAAAACAGTATAAATATTCGTTTCCTTGATAATTGAAATACCATAATTGGAACATTAATCCGTCCATTTGCATCAAGCCATGTAGAAAAGGATAACATAGAAAGAATTAATAGAATTAAATGGTACTGTGTGTTCCATCATTTTAATTTATTATTTAAATTGTGAATTAGAAGTACTAAAATAAGTAAAATTCCCTCATAGATTTTAAAGGAAAAGAATGGTTTTATGTTATTAACATATATCGTAAGAGTTACATCTTCTGAAGCCTTACAAAAGCTGTTGGAAATGCCCTCCTTCAGCCTGAAAACAGAGCGACACCCACTTCAGGACATTTCTGCAAACGTTCTCGATCGTCTCCTGGCTATATCCTTCAAAAAAAAGGTTTGAGAGACCAATGAAATCTGTTCTTCCCATATAAACTCAAGTTTGTGCTGCAGCACAGAAGTGGAAGTCCAAAGGGTTCAGATCTGGATTGTGAGCTGGCCAGGGATTTTCCATTCTCCTGCTGATGACTCGGCCTCGAAACTTTTCATTTAGAAATGTTAAAGCTGCATTTGTGCAATGTGGTGGAGCACTGTCTTGCATACACCAAAGTGAAGAACGAGTCGCAGAATGGCACAGCCTGGGCCAAAATATGTCCTGGAGCATTCCGAAATATGAAACACCATAACCAACGACAAATGGCCATCATCGTCAAGGAATGCATGTATGATTGAAACCATTCCATATAAAATGGCACCGAAGAAAGTTACATAGTTACATCATTATTTTCATTTGTTTTGCAGATATTTCGAGGATTATCATTTTTCCACACTCCGTCGTTTTTTCTATATGGTTTTGATGGAGGCAAAAGAACTGCTCGTCAGTCAAATAATTTTATTGACAATGTTGGGTGGTTGCTGCAGAATCCACTAACAAAACTTCTTGGCGCTTAACATCAGTTAATGGATAAACTGAAGTGTAATGATAAAAACGAAATCGAAGATCATGTCTAACGATACTCCACAACGTTGTGTAGTGGACGAAATGTACTGAGAAGCTTTTCGGAGAGAGCAACTCGGGATTTCTTCACAGAAATTCTTCACCTCCTGAATCACTACCTCTGTTTTTAAGTGTGGACACAACCAGTCTCATTGAAAAATTGATAATTCTTTTGAACTGGATCAGCTAGAAAGATTTAGCCGCCCTTCCACTGATCTTGAGGTGAAATATAAACCCTCGGCTATAGTGTTTATAAACTAAACAGCGTGGCCATAATACGGTTTGAATTATTTCAAGTACTTCTAATTCGCAATTTTAAAATGACATGTCTACTGAAACACACTGTAAGTAAGTTTTATTGGCTTTCTCATGCATTATTACATTATAAATTTATCCATACGTATGTTTTAAAATTAATTCAGTTCAAAGAATGTTTTTTTCATGTGAAAGACAATTTTTCATGCGATTATTATTTTATTCGTTTAGAATCATAATCTGTAAAACTGATGAAAATAAATCCTCGGATAGTATTTTCTTAAATATTTTTGAAAACCTAAATTATGCTATAATACTTTTATACTTATATAGATGTAAAATAATAAGACAAAAAGACAAAAGATTATGTGTGTGTGTAATCGAGTATATTTCTTGCCATTGGGCATATTAGTTACATTTGTAACTAGTCTAAAATATATAAATAAATAAGAAACAATAAAATAATAAAATTATATAAAAAATATAAAATAAATAAAAACAAAATGCCCATGCAGAATGGATTATATGGGGACGCTGCGTCCAATGGCCCTAGCTGCGGTCCTGGCTGTGTGAAGGGTAGTGGCCGACCTCAAGCCCTTAGACAAGTTCCACACAGATATTGCGTGACATGCAAAAGTAGCTGTCTCCCTCCCAAGTGGGTACGCCACTGAAGTTGTGGACCTCATGGGCCTCCTCGGGATGGGGAAGACGAAATCACCAATCGGGTTCCTGGCACCGCCGCCCCCGTCGCTGGAGTAAAAACATTTCCAAGTCTCCATGGCCACCGCCTTGGCGGCCACCTCGTTGAGGGAGGGAAGGCCTGCTCTCTCAAGGAGGTCCCCGATGTGGATGTGATCCCGCCTCTTACATCCAACGATGCTCCTGGCGGCGTCATTTATGGCGACCTGCACAACCCTGTGTGCGGCATTTGCCCCTTGCACTCATTATCGAATCGAGGAATTGCCACAGCTGCGGCAGCATAAGAAATCTTGCCAATCATCAATCCCTTGGCCAGCTGCCGTAGGTATTTACCTCTTGGTAAGTGCACTGCCAACCTGGAGATGAGTGCGGCCCGTTTTGCTGCTGCCTTTGCGACGTTGATGTTGTGGGGTGCTGTAGTGAAGCCGGTATCAAATTTTACCCCAAGAAACTCAATTTCGTCAGATGGGTGCACCTCGACGCCCCCAACAGTGACGGCGAAGACCGCAACATCCTTTTTTGACGTTTCCCCCGATCATGAGCTGAGTTTTGGTGGCGTTAAGGACAAGGCCGTTCCCCCCCGCGAATCTGGAGAAAGCGTCCGCCCTTGACTCCAAGAGGACCCGACTTCCTCCAGGGAGTCACCAACGGCCCACAGGAAGAAGTCGTCCGCGTAGCCACTATTATTTTCAATGTGTTATTGTTGTTTATACGTGTTATTCTTAAAATAGAGCTTTTTGTAAATGGAAACGATTCTCTTTAATCCCATATTTGCTGTTATTCGCTTGAGATGTTCCGTAATTTTAGCTTGGAATGATCCATGAGATTTCATGAAGGTAAAATGTAAAATATATAATTTTCCTTTAATTTTAGGGCAATTTACTTCCTTGGTCGGAGATTTGCTTAAGTATAGACTTCTCTACTTCTTTTGAACATTGAGATCGAATTTTCTCTTTATAATAGTTTCGGAAATTAGAGGATTGTTTTTTTGGGGGGGTTTCTCCTGAGTCAAGAGCCATGTCATTTGAAGTCAGATGTTATATAAGAGACACCACTGATAAAGGAATATTATTATGCTGGACTCATAATTTTGAGACATGGAAACATCCCTTCCCTTTTCGACCTGAATATAATTGTCATCGCAACCTTTGTTAGAATTATCCTTAGTTGAACTCGTTTCATTGACTTCAACATATTCAAGACTTCTTACTGAAGTAGACCTTTCCATTTATTTTCATTTCATCGGAGATTCCAAACGTGCTAAAGTAATTCCTCTAATGATAATGGAATTCCTCTGTTTTTTCTATTCTCACATTCACTGAAGACGTATTTTACGTTTCAATTACTCTTTTGCAGATTTTCATTCATTCCTTTTTTAAAGGCTTTGTCATTCGAAAATCACAACCCATTTTTGGGTATAATTTAAAGTTAAAGCACCTCTTACGTTGTAGCTTTACAACAGAAAATTGTAGATTTAAGTCTACAGGAAAAAAGTCTTCGAGAATATCATCCTTCTTCAAAACTTTTGTGCGAGGTTGTTTTTTTCAAATCTTCTAACCTCGCTGTGATATCCATGGGAAGCCTTGTATAAATATAAGCCGTTCTCAAGCCTTAACTATGATTAATCCCAGCAATTTCAAACTTCTTAAATCCAAAATGGCTAGCCATATCAAGAAGCTCCAGGTACTTCACATCATCATTTTTAAAATGAAAAAGTTCAGGCCAAGTCGATTAGTCTCATGGAGAAATTGGAGCCAGTCTTCTTGAATCGACCTGGAACCTATCCCTACATCTTTGATCAGTTATGTTAAAAATGCCCGAAACGTTCTCTGATCACTATATTATAAACGTAGAGATGAATTCCTCTCCCAAATCGAAGTGTTTCAAAAATCCACAATAAGCACTGAAGGATGAAAAAAGTATCACTCATTTTTACTTAATTGCTTAGAGTTTTCAATAATTCAGCATTTGGGGCTCGGACCTTTACAAAAGTGGATTGCTTTACAACTGCGTATTTTATCCATAATCAAAAGTGCAAAAGAAAATCGATTCAAGATGGAAAAGCTAATTCACATTATCTTCAGACTAAAAAGAAAGTTTATAGGCTTACCGAAGTGGCATAGTCTGAAATGTCACAAAAAGTTCAAAATAAAACTCTGACGAGCGTATTACTAAACACTTTATCTTTAAAAAAAGAAATTTTTACAAAGACTAAAAATATATTTTGGATGGAGGTAAAAAAAGTAATCAAACGTAATTCAATATTGGAATATCTTGACAACCGCTTCCAAGAAGTAGTACCATCAGAACGACTTAACTTTTCTTGGAAAAAAGGCTATACTAGATGTAGGATATTTACTCTAGAACGTACTTCAACTTACATTAAGAAAAAAAATAACGGCAAGAAAGCTCCAGGAATCGGTGGAATTGATTGAAAATTATTTAAACGCCTTCCAGAAGAACTACTCCCTTCCTTCAACGGATAGGAAAAATCATGGAATTGAAAGGCAAGATTCCCAAATTCCTCACAAGGGGGAGAAATGTCCTATTTAAAAAGGAAATGGCACGAACTTCAATCAATGGAGGTCGATTACTTAACTTCTCTGAAAACTTTTTCAGGTTTTTTTCTGGTATTTTGGCCCAAGATATAAACCCGGAGCTGAATACAAGGATTAGTATCTCTCAAATAGGTTTTTATATATTTCGGATGCTTCACAAAACAAACAAGCTGTTGTCGAGTCTGTTGACAGGCGGAATAAATTCGAGGCAATCAAAGTCATCAATATAGCATTTGCCTCAATTTCACATGTCCACATTATTTGATCTGTAAGACGTTTTCCCCCCAACATTTCTTCAATCCAGTGCGACCACTTCTACTTAATGGGTCATCTTTGATCTCTATTGGAGGTTAATCTAACAAAAAATCGATCAGATGCTTTCTAAAATCATAAGTGCTAAGATAATTTTGCAAAAAGGTTGACAACAAACGAATACATCAAATCCGAGGAAGTTAGGGTCATAATTCTCGCAGCGGCAGCAAGATGTGAAGCTCTTTCTCCACGGATATCGTCGCTTCTGGAAAACTCTTGGAACGTCGCCGCTGCGAAAAAATCAAAGTCAAAAACATCTTTTAAAATTAGTAAAGTTATTTACACTTTACTAACTCTTTTTTATTATTTTCATTGTTGTGAGTTCAGGTTTTAAGAGGTAGAGATTTATTTTATTTTTGAATTGTAAGATTGTGTTAATCATTATTAAAAAATGTATTTGTGACTACAAAATATATATATTTGTATAATAATAAAAAATGAATTCATATAAATAAGATTTGAGAATTTAATATTAAACAAATAATAATAATAATGCACTCAGTCATGTTTATCGAAGCATTAGTTTATAAAAGTAGATGAATAAACATTGTATTTTAAGCAATGCTCTAGGAAAGAATGCCATCACTACACAATATAAGAGAAAACATTCAAATCCCAAAAAACTTATGTTTTATATTTTTGTAAATTTGTAACCATTCTTTAGAGCTTTATGCAAATATTTTTACTGGTTGAAAGATAAAGATTGGGAGGTAGCATATTATTTATCCATCTTAGCATCTGTATCAACAATATATCTTCATGAATTCCACATAAGGAGCTATATTCTGATTGATGCAGCCTGTATGTAAATTTCTCCTTAGCTCATCTTCCTTAAGTGTCAGATGCTGAGTTAGTTTTTGAGATAATATAACCTTGTACATAGTTCAGAAAGCCAGTGTTTTCGAGGAAGCAATAATGATCGATTCAGTCATCTACTAGGGTGCGTCCTGAACATTATTAAAGGCTGTTTTTGTAATGAGCAATTCTTCAATCCTTGTATTATTAATAATTACCCCCAAGGTATAAATAATTTCAAACCTTTTTACATATCTGACAAACACTCGTTGGTTTAACGTTTGTACTAAGGATATCTATTAAAAAATAGATGCTATCCTTTTTATTAGGAAGATTTAGAGCATTGAATCTTATATACAGGGTGGGGCAAACTAATTTCCTTTTTTCCAAAGGCAATAAACAAGCTGTGTAATTCAGAAAGGTTTTATTTTGTTTCATAATGAAAGCACATCTTTAAAGTTTTATTTTACATAGTTTTAAAAATCACACCACTTAGATGACATCCTCCAGAATCGATACACTGGACAAACCTATTTTTGGTACTTTCCATTACCCTCGCCAGCGTAACGGCGGGTATATTGGTTATTTCCTCTCTGATATTGGCCTTCAAATCTGCCAGGTTTGTTGGGCGGTTGACATAAACTCGGATTTCAAGTAACCCACAAAAAAAAATCAGAACGTTGTGGAGATTGCAAAATTGAAGTCCTCACAGCCTCGATGTTTTCAGGTGTTCTGACGCGCCTAGCTATACGAATTCTTTGTTGTGTTGTACTCCCGGTTTCTTTGAACGTTTTGACCCATGCAATGATTGACTTCCGGTCCGGAACATGGCCTCTAGGTGCAACATTAAATGAGTGCGAAAAGAGCGCTGGGTTGCAATCACAGACTGATGGTTGGAAAAATACGCCTCCACGGCATACGCACGCTCCTCTCTGCTCCAACGCATGATAGTGACTGACTGTATTTCCAAGAAAACTTTACGCCTGCCTCTTTGAAATGAGCCCACGCTCACTTCTCCACTACAACTACACACCAAATGCCACAAATTTAAAAAAGGAAGTTAGTTTGCCCCACCCTGTAATATATATATAATATATATATATATTATATATATATAATATATATATATAATATATATATATATATAATAATATATATATATAATATACAATATAACATTTTAATGTCAATTGATACTTTTATGTCATACTGATTTTTGTCAATGTAAATATATAAAATCCCTTTAAGCTTGTGGATCAAGTTGAGATACTTTAAAAAAAATCATTATATTTTCTCTATAGGACACTCGAATGGTGTCTATTTGTTTCAGGAGATACTTTATAGATACAACACAGATACAGCATAAATTACTTTTAATCTGGAAATACAAACTAATACAAATGAATCAAAATTAAAGTATTTATTTTATGCGTGCATGGATCCCCATTTAATTTAATACACCATAGTAACTATCTTCTAAGATGTGTTTCTGGATCTCCTACTTTCTAGTGTATTTTTTTTACACTGTATGGATTTTAGCAAATAAATAAACATCTTAAACAGAAAATCCACCATTTATATTAATTAAACATGAGACAATTTTCTTAGTGGAGTACAAATAAAATACTGCTTAAGGAAGTCATTCTAAAGAATTATCTCTTCTATGAAAGAGACAGGTTCTTTCAATTAATTCCAATTCTGCAGAATAATAGTATTTCGTAGCATAGCACATGTTAGCATTCGTGCAATGATTGTAATTATTTGACTTCCAAATAATTTATGAAAATTTTGTTAAAAGAAGTCTTTTTCCTGCATATTTTATTTAGAATTTATGTTGAGTAGGGTGTTTTTCGGGGAGTAGTAGATTAAAGCAGTGAATCGAACTGGGGTACGACATTACACCCCAATGTATTTGTACCTTTAATTTTTTTTTTTTTTTTGGTTAAGATTTTTTATTTACCATCATCAACAAACAGTGTAAATAAAATACACATAAGATATACGATAACAAATATAAAATATAAAACTAGGCAGTTGCGTAAAAAACAATACATAAATGAACATTATAGTTATAATTACTGCCTAGAAATAAAATAACCTTTTATAAAGGGACAATAAGACGAAAAAGCTAAAAAAATCATAAAGAGGCCGTTCTTGACATAAAACGTTTATATCTTCTAGCAATTGATTTAATCAGGCTTAGATATTGTGCTAAAGTTGATGGTATGAATTTGATGATATCGCCAGCCCAAATCCAGGAGGAAGATGCCACTTGAGGGATTTTGATTCCGAGTGCCGAGTAACGCGCTGCTGCTCCTATCATGATGGATCTTAACTCTTCTTCGTGTATGGGACTGTTCATTGTTATTTTCTTCCCGCAATGATTTAATATTCAATAAAGCACACTCAATCGCCTTGTGATGCGGTAAAGAGTTACGACTCCTCTTGTGTGCTCCAAAAGAATAATGGCCTCATTTGTCCTGGCAGTCCGTTCCCATCCACGCCAACATTTAGTTGGACAAATGTCTTAACAATTTTTAAAAGTGGGCAATCCACAAAAGCGTGAACTGTGGTATTAAAAATAAAACCGCAGTCCTTGCATGGATGGTAAAACCTTATAATGTCCGAGGAAATTTGAAACTGGGCTGTGAATTTATTACCGTCCGCAATTCTACAAGTTGATCCCATAATTCTCCTGTCCCATGAAGAAGGCAAATTAAGTAATTTTTTATATTTACAAACTATGGAGTTAGGATCCGTTGTCCGCTCCAAAGGATATAAAAGTTTTGTATGCCATGGTCGGGTTGGGCTAAAATTGACGAGAGATCTCTCAAGGGGAAACCGGAATCTTCCATTTGAAAAAAGTGATTCGGATACCAAGTCATGCAGAGAAAACATTTCATTCTGAAGAGCAAACTTTTCTAAAGAACTAGGATCCCCAAATTTATCCGTGAAAGGCTTTTTATTTTTGTTTTGATAAACTATATCTATCGTTGAATCGGAAGAAAAGCGCGGTGTACCCCTCCAAATAATTCTCTGGATGGAAGCCAAAAAAGGAGAAGAAGTTTCCAATTCATCATTCGTCAATGGAGTGCCCATGTGCATCCAGTTGAGGTATTTTGGAGTTGTAAATCTCCTCCTCCAATCCTTTCCGTGAAGAACACCTAGTTCCTCTACCACTTTTTTGTAACATTTTGGAATAATGTTTACTAAAAGATTGAGACCACCGCCAATTCTATTTTTTGGACGTTTTAAAGAAGGGAGATATTTGTAATGAAACAGATATTTCAGCCATTTATCCTCTTCTGCCATAGCAGATTCCGCTATAAATGGTATGGAAGTGGCCTTGTAAAGAATAAGTGGGATAATTCGGGTGTTGTATATATCTATTCTTTTTGAAGAGAAAGATTACGCCCTTGACGAATGTTGTTATACACCATGCTTTTCAGCCGATGCCAATTACTTGTAGCGATACCGTCCCGTGTCCACTCGATTCCCAAAATGTTGACGAGCTTAACTACTTGGCACCCTTCAATTACTTTTGAGCTATTAGGTTGCCAGGAACCTAATGGAAGTATCGCAGTCTTTTTGTGGTTCATTTTAATCCAGACCTAAATCCGAATTTACCAAAACATGCTAAAACAATCTTGATGCGATGTTCCAACTGAGTTTCTGTATTGGCTTCAATCGTTAACGTAACATCATCTGCATAAAGGTCAATTAGGTGTTTCTTATCGGCAAAAGATACACCAAAACCAAGATACTTTTTTGTGATGAGTCTCGTTAGTTCATCTATCGCTGATATAAAAAGTAAGGGAGCGACAGGACAACCCTGTCTGCAGCTCTTCTTCAGTAAAATAGGTGGACTTGTAGCACCATTCAATGAGATGACTGATGAGCCGTTGGCAAGTAAAGCTCTTATGGGATTAAAAACGGATCGGGGTAAAAGTTTTTTAATGGATCTTAAAATTTGACAGTGTTTCACAGAGTCAAAGGCTTTTTTAAAATCTATGGCTATTAAGGCGCCAAATTTTTTGTTTTCTCTAAAAGATTCTATAACAGTTAAAATGTTTCTTGATATGTCCGTAATTTTTCGGTTTTTAAGGAAACCTTTTTGCTCGTCTTTTATGTTTTTATTTAAAATGGGCTCAATTTTCTTAGCAAGCACTCCGGACAGTATCCTGTAAGTATCATTTAGGACAGTGATTGGCCTCCAGTGATTAAAATTCGTTCCATCCCCTTTTTTTGGTATCAATGCAATCCTTCCTTTTGAGAGAGAGTCCGGCATTTTTCCGTGTCTTTCCATAGTCCTCCCAATCGCTAAAACAAACGGAGCAACTTCCTCTGGAACGAGCGAAAATAATCTTCCACATATCCCATCTGGACCAGCTGCTTTAGAGTCTTTATAGTCTTTTTTAATGTAATTAACTATATTTTCTAGGGTGTAGACTTCCCCTTTATGAGATCTTCTCTTCTTTGGAAAGCGTTGTCTCTCCCCTCCAAGGATCTCCGAGAATCTCTCATGAAAGTATCCGAGAATTGCAGAAGGTTTCCTAATTATTTTATTATTAGTAACAATTTTTCGTAAAGTTGAAGCAGTAAATTGGTTTTTTTGTGGAAGCAACTTATTTCTCATAGTTGGGTCAGACTCACGATCCACTTTATTTTTCATTTCTGTTTCTGCAATATCGAATATTCTATATGAGTTGACTAAGTCCGTGGTATATTGCTTCATAAAGATAGGCGCCTTATTTAAAATATTTTCCACTTGATTTTGGAGTTCAGAAGACTTCTTTTATTTGAGTCGATGAATTTATTGACAGTCTTTGTAATAATTTCGTAAAGAAGAGTGTAAGGTCTTTTTTTAGAAATTAGAGAACGTCCTTTCACCAATTTAAAGTAAGAGATTTTTTAAATTTGTCTTCTCCTAAAACCCATCTTGGAACCTTGAACTGGCGTTTACGAGGAATAGAGCGAAATGATATGTCAATAGCTTTGTGGTCCGACGAAGGTTCCGGTCTATAGAAAGCATTTTTAATATTTTTAACTAAAACGGATGAAATCAGAGCTAAATCTATTCTTGAGGTTTTCCCTCCCCACTCCATGATATTACATCATCAGGACTGAATTTTTTGTCACATCAACTAGATTGAACCTTCCCATTATATCCCTCAGACTTGCTATATTTGGGTATTGACCTGAAGGTTTGTCAAGATCAACATTCAGGTCTCCAATCAAAACGAAGGGAATCTTGTCGTTATTTTGGGAATCAATAATGGTTTGAAAGAAGGTAGATGATTTTATATTTGGGCCATATGCGTTAATGAGGGAGAAAGTACATCCTGAAGTGTTGATAATTAATTTATGCCAATCGCTATCGTTCGTATGCTCCTTAACGAATAAGGGTTTGAGAGCTTTTTTTGAGAGGAGAGTTAGGACACCCCTTTTGCCGGTACCCGTGTAGAAATTGTGAAACATAATTGGCAAGCATCCGCCACAGTTATCATCACATGTTGTAGAAGTCTTTGTTTTGACGTCTTGTAAACAAATTACATCAGGGCTAAGAGATAGCAAGTGCTTCATAAGACCATGTCTTACACGCCGATCTTTTCCTCCTCTCACGTTCAACGACAGCATCTTGGAGAAACCCATGTTGGCTCCCATGTCATTTGATATCCTTTGCGGAAAAAAGTCTGTAATTAACTGTTGTTCCATTGATTTATGAATCATTTCTTGTTTTCTTGTTTTCATTTGAAGAGACCTTACTAACTTCAGAAGTATTATTCGAGTCCCGTCTGCTTCGTTTATTAGCTGATTGTGATCTAGTTCTGACAAGTAAGGCAACTTTTTCTGTCATTGGAGGCTTTTGGGGAGTTTTACCTTCATCTTGCTCTATATGGTTTGATTTTACTTTATCCTTTTCCACAGTATCAAGATTCGTGTTAAGGTCCAAGTTACATGTCAGAGTACCATTGTCAGATTTTCTTGTCGGAGTATCAATATTTTCAACGGTGGAATCGTTAGGTCCATTACGAACCTCAACTTGATCCCCTCCAGCTTGTTTGTTCCCTTCATTTTCCCCAGTTGGTTCCTGGAGAACCTCATCTTGATCCCCTCCAACTTGTTGTTTGTTTCCTTCATTTTCCCCAGTTGAGGTCGAAACCCTTTGAGTTGCTTCATCAATTATAGTGAATAACCTTTGCCCATTCTCAGCGATCTTTTTAGTCTCGCAAGCATCCATGATTTGTAAAAACTAACAGATCTTGTTTTTTCTTTACAAGAGGAACGAAAGTGTCCAAACATGAAGCAGTTCCCACATTGTCGTGTCCGACCGAGGAACTCAAGAGTTTCGATTTCCTCACCTGAGGGAATCAATGAAGGAATATTTCTGGGATTACCTGTCACATTTATGACTAGGTCAGATCCTTTTGTGTTCCAGTGCTGAAATTTAGGATCATTAAAGATGGCAAACTTTTTTAACGTGGACTTTTCCGACTGGGAAGCATTTCCCGCGAAAGGAGTTCACCTTACAAAAAGGATCAAGCATAGATCTCACAGCCTGTTCACATATTTTACCGTACCCATATTTCAGAGTCACATCGAAAACATGATCACCATCCCTTGCTAACATTAGTTTACGACAATCAAGCATAATCTTGAACGGTTTATTTCTTCGTCTTTAAGGTCCATTTCACAGGAAGAGTAATTTTTTGAATTTCCCATGGGTTTTTTTGTCTCGTAATAATGAGAGGGCGATGGGGTCTGTCCCAATTAATGCTATGAACTTCAGCTGGATTCAGCTTAAGAATATCCGT
>CP045899.1:12063398-12089873 GCA_013387185.1 Caligus rogercresseyi
GGCAATTTTCCGCCTACCGTCCTAGAGATATAAACACCATTAACCGACGACATATGGCCATCATCGTCAAGGAATATATGATCGATTGTAACCATCCCATTAATAATGGCAACGAAGAACATCATTATTATCATTTGTTTAACAGATATTTTGAGGACTTTCATTGTCCACACTACGTCCTTTTTTCGATTTGGTTTTTGATGGAGGCAAAATAACTTCGCGTCAGTCCAAATTATTCTATCGTCATGTTGGATGGTTGCTGCAGATCCACTGACAAAACTGACTTCTTTGCACTTTGTTGGCATCAGTTAAAGGTTGACTGAAGTATTATGATAAATACGGAATTGAATGTCACGCCTAACGATCCTCCACAACGTTATTTTGGTGGGGAAATTTGCTGATAAGTTTTTCTGAGTGAGCAACCGGGGGTTTCTTCAAAGAAACTCTTTGCCTCATGAAACACTGCTTCTGTTTTTTTTTTCATTGACTTTTTTGGTGTATGGTACCAGTTGCATTGGAATGATCAAAAACACTTGTGAGCGATCAGTTCGTAAGATTTCGGCACACTTTCACTGATTTTGAAGTGAAGTATGAATTATCGGCATCCTGTAGAAGGAGAAGGTGTTTTGCCCAATTGCAGGATGATCCATTTCTTCTAAAGTTCAGAAAACATTTTTCGGTTGCAGATGGTTGACAATCAATGCAAATATTAAATTTTGATAAAAATTCTCTCATTATGAACAAAATGGCGTATCCATAATACGAATACAAATTATTTTCAGTACTTTAGTTCGTAGCTTTGAAATTACATTCTGATGGAACACACTGTACACTGGGATTGAATGCCGAGATTAATTGCTCTATATTATTTGAAAAGTAATGCACATAAAATACATTTTAAAACTTATACTCCAAAACCTCTCTGAGAGGCCCTTACACGTAGAGATACCAGACGGCAGAGTGCAAGAGAAATCAAATCCGAGATGCCACAAGCTGTACCCTGCCTGATAATGCTGATCCTTGAGGGAAAAGTATGTACATAGTCTCAAAACTCTTTTTTTGTTTATATAACTTTATTTACTCTGAAAATAACACATAATATAATGTATAAATAAACATTGTAGTTTAAAATTAGTTCCCTAAATATAAAAGTAATTCATCAATATTAAAGCAAACACAATATATCAGAAATAACAATAATTATAAAAAGTTAGTTCAATTCAAATAAAAGTTGCAAAGCATAGTATAATAAATATGGTTCAATAAGATTGTAAATCTCAGGATAACTCACAGAAGGGGTAAATTATAATCTTATCTATTAATGTTTTGAACTTTTTGTTAACCTTAATTAAGTTGAGATATTGCTTGAGCAAGACGGATAAAATCTGACTAACTCGCCTGTATACATCCAAGAGGAACAATTGACATCAGGGATCTTAATAGATAAGGCTGAGTACCTAGCTGCAGTAGAGATCAAAATAGTTTGATGTCATACTTGTATATGCAGTCGGTGCTAGCTATTGAGAAATATAACTTCGGCATCTTAGAAGCGACAAGTCCAAGGCACGCGTTTGTGGTGGACTTTTATGGCTTGAATTAAGCCAAATAGAAGAATAGGATGTATATTTTTTCACAAACCCCCTTGACATTTAGAGAAACAAACTTTCTCAATATGTTAAAGCTGGGAAATTCGCAAATGCATGCAATATTTTGTTGTAAAGCACTCCACAATATTTGCATGGAGTCTTAAAGAAAATACAACCGACGATATCTGGAACTAAGCTTTGAACCTCCTGTCTTCATAAATTTCCGAAATCGAGCTCAATATTTGAGCTCCCCATGATAACGGAAGGTCCAATTTTTTAATATAGTTTTGCACATTGGTCAGCTTCCTCTTTAAACTCGACAAAAACGACATCTTGATGAGAGATTTCCGCTCAAAAAAGATAAACTATTTATAATTAAATTCAGGCTCTCGATGAAGATCGTGGATTGAATAAATCCCTCGAGATAGAGCAACCCACTCCATCTCTTTGGTGCAAGAAGGTTTCGAAAGAAAAATGTCTTTTTGCAGATTTGCCGAATATTATCAATTGTGAATTTGAATTAACGAGAGGAGTATGCTTCCAAATTAATCGTTGAATAGTTGTCAAAAAAGCGGATGAATTTTCTAGCTTGTCATTTGTAAATTGGTTCCTAACATCAACCAAATAAAAGCAGGGCTTGTTGTAAAAACTGAACGCCATTCATCATGCGGATGCGTTGTGATATCAATTAAAACCTTTTGAAAAATCTTGGGTAAAATTAGGATAACAAACTTAGACTAGGAGTGATCTTGTTTTTTAGGGCCTTCAGATAGCTTTGATAGAATAACTTGTTCAGCCAAATTTCTTCTTCCATAATGGCTCGCTCCGCTAACAAGGTATAGCAGATCAATACTCTTTTTTATACGCAGAGTGACCCTCAATCCATACGAGATAAATTTAAATTAAGGGCATTTAATCAATATTTTAACTAAATATCGCCTTTAGCTGTCTTGGTAGTCACAACTTTTATTAAATAGTTATGTACATCTAAATAATAAAATGTATTCTATTGCTAATGAATCCATTTGGAACTTATTGACCAAATTCAGACCATGCAAATACATAACATATTCCTATACCCTAACCTACTTTACTCATAAATATGATACATCTTATCATATGTTCATTTGTAATAGACTTCATTCTTGCATGAGCAAATTGCTCCAAAAAGCTATTCCAAGAGAATTAACTATACTATGGTTCAATCAATGATGAACGTGAACTCGAACCTATATTGCAGAATACGAGCCAAAATAAACACATTCATTAAAAAATGCAATGATTAATACATAACTGACTTAGTTTGTAATTTAAATCCCATAGCCAGTTTTTTTGCCATTCATCATTTCAATATAAATATTGTTTTGTTGTGTAGTAGCTGAAATCGAGAGAAAATTTCGAGTTTTTTACATGATATATACAAGGAATTTTCTAGATGCATGTCTAAAATTGATGAAATAAATATAGATAAACTTTTCTACAAGGTGAAACGTAACCGAAACGATCTGGAACGTCGAACGGCAAAGATTCGAGGCCAGTACAACACTTATCAATAATTATATTATAATACTTAATATTGATGACAGCCATATCAATTTGGCAGAAGTCTTGTTTAGTGCTATCGCAATATTTTGTTGGTAGGGTGCTCAACTCTCAATAATGATGGCAAGGAACTGTCTATAAGTTTTTTGGATCACCCTCATGAAATATATCAGGCTCTATGAACTAATTTTAAACCAGGTTTTATGTTTATTTATAAACAAATATGTAACTCCATCGAAACACGTATGCGAAATCATAATCAAATAATTTACTTATGTGTATTGTTTAATTTGTTGTTTCAATTCTAAAAATTCTAAAGTATTTCTGTTAAACACTTAAATTCAAAAATACGTTTACCTTTCCATAACATCGTTTATACATCATCAATTGATATTAGGAAAACTATGCGCTTTGGATACTATCCGAACCCACGACTAAATTGTAAAACATGTTAACCATGCTAGAGTTGCGTCCTGGCAAAGAAAATTATCGTAGGGAAATGTACGTTCGCCCTCTCCCATTAAAAGATCAATTTTTATTATCGAAAAAGTTTTTTGGTTATTTAAATGTAGAAAAGTTAGATCGTCTGAAATACATACTTTCATTTTTTTTATTGAAAGCTACTCCTATGCTCATCGAAAAAGAAGTTTAGCTAATTCTAGTCACTTCTATAGACCTAAATCCATTTAATGTATCTAAGATATATTCATTTCCTAAGATTTTTAGCAGGGCTTTCACGTTCAAGATATTCCTTTATTTTTTTAAGGTGTTTATTATAAACAATGTTCTAATTATACTTAAAAATTACCTCGTAGGACATATAATATCGATACCCTCGTTTGACAGCGCAAATCTTGAAAATTAGGTAGATTGTGGGTGAGCTATAATTTAGATGGATTTCCTTTTATAACTCTTTCGTTCAAATAAGAATAATGTAGGACATGAAATGAATATCAATAATAACTTTCATAAATAACATGTGCATTATAAACTTGTTTGCTCAAGCTTTATTATTCGATTTAATCCGAGATAGAAGACAAGTTAGTCTGATTTGTAAACAAAAACATAGGCGGTGTTTATAGACTATTTATACTGGATAGGGAAAATGCTCTAATAAGCAATCATACTATATTAAATAACCATATGAACAAGGGTTCAATTTGACTCTGTTAGGACTTTTCGATGTTTTTGCATGAACTGTATAACTAGAGTGCAAGATAAATATTTATTAAGGCTTTATTTGACACAAGATGTTATATTTAAAAAATATATTTATACAGGGGCGGCAGCATAACTTCCTTTTTAAAATAGGTTGCAATCAGTCTGTATAAGCAATAGCGGGTGGGTGTGTTTTTATTTGATAGGGCCGGTCAGAAGTTTTCTTGGAAATACAGTCAGTCACCATCATGCGTTGGAGCAGTGAGGAGCGTGCGTTTGCCGTCGAAGCTTACTTTTCGAATCGTCAGTCTATTGTTGCAACCCAGCGCGCCTTTCGAAATCGTTTCCGGACCGGAAATCAATTGTTACGTGACTCACTACGTTCAAACAAACTGGGAGTACGACACGACGAAGAACTGGAGTACCTCGGCCCATCATATCCCCTGTGAACATTGAGGCAGTAAGAGCTTGCAATCTCCACGGCGTTCTGCACGAAAACATGCCTCTGCCCTTGGACTTTCTGATCGTTCAGTGAGGTGAATACTTCACAATGACCTTCATTACCATCCTTACAGATTGCGATTGTGCAGGAACTCTCAGTACATGATTTCACTTCACGAAGGAATGCATGTGAGGCACTTCTCGAAAACGTTCCTAAAGACGCTTTTGTTTACTTTAGTGATGAAGCACATTTTCATGTTGGGATATTTGAAATCCCGTGTTTATGTCAGCCGCCCGAGAAGCTTACCAGACTTGAAGGCCAACATCAGAGAAGAAATTGCCAATATACCCGCTGATACGCTGGTGAGGGTCATGGCAAACACCCGAAATCGGTATATACAGTGTATGGGCAATGGGGGACGTCACCTATCTGATATGATTTTCAAAACTATGTGAACAAAACTTTAAATATGTACTAAAATCATGAAACAAAATTAAAACCTTTCTGATTTATACATCTTGTTTTATTGCCTTCTGAAAAAGGGAGTTATGTTGCCGCACCCTGTATAAACATTCGGCTTCTAAATTCAATAGTAAAAACGGTGATCGGAAAATTACCCGCAATTCCGTATATAAAATACATCATGACAGAATTAACTTTGCAAGCTCAACAAACATTGGGGATCTAACCTTGATATGCGAGGAATGGAAAACCATTTTTTCGAAAATATGTCATAGTTGAGACTGACAGAACCCTTGGACCCATGGGCGGTGGGTTTGGAACCTCAATATGTCATAGTTATGTCTGACGGAACCCGAGGGCACAAGGGAGGTTGGTTTTGAACGTCAATATATCATAGTTATGACTGACGGAACCAGAGGGCCCATGGGCGGTGGGATCTGAACCTCAATTGTCATAGCAGTGACAGACGGAACCTGAGGGCCCATGGTCAGCGGGGTTAGAACCCCAATATATCATATATAGGATAGGAAGAACCAGTCATTGTAGGGATTGGAACCCAAATGCTGGAAAGTATTTTATTGTTAAAATGAAGCATGATGCATTTTATATGGTAAACTGCGGGCAATTTTCCTCGGGACATTTTTCTTTGCAGCCAATGTTCCTACTGATAAATTCCCTTTGGGCAATTTTCCGAGCACCAGTAAAAACATAAAGCGAGATTAGCAAATAGCATTCAAAGTATCGAAGACGAAATATATAACGAAAGAGCAATCACATTGGATTATTAAAACATAAGGATCAGATATTAAAATAAGACTGAATTCAAATAAAATATCAAATGAATAAATTATGAGTTTCACAATTAGGATATCATGGGACAATGTTTGTTAAGATATGTATATATATATAATATGAATTACATATGTACATAAATGTAATTAATGTAATACATATTTATATATATATATATATTTAATGAGTATTTTCATACGATAAGTCGCTCATGTTTATTTTTTAAACACATTTTACTTTGCTTAATTGACAAAGCGTGTCCATTCCTATTTCAATAGTTATAAAATCTGTATATATACATATAAAATAAATATACTTATATATATATGTGACGTGAGAACACTATTTAATACAGAACGAAATATAAGAAAAGGAGAAAAACTATAAACGTAATTTTTTGGCTATATTTACTTCATACGATGATGCTTCCATTTTTTATGATTTGAAATTATACGTTCTATATACAAAAAATGAAAAATACTGACTTTCGATCATATTAGTTGGATGTTTGTAGTTTGTTTTAGTCGATTGTTTATTACAATCAAAGGTTTTTCAATGCGCAATATCCTTCCAAAGATGGAAGGCCGTAATTTGTCGTGGAATCCTTGCAAAATATTTATGTAAGTACACCTGAGTATCGACATGAACTACTCCACCAATCACATGCTCCAACAAAACAATGCTAGAATTATGCTTTGAAGAAGAGAGAGAAAGAGAAAGAAGGAGGGGTCTAAATTCAAAACAATATATGTAAAAGGGAGACCACTGCCTACTCTATTTTAATATTAGAAAACGTATATCTCTATATTATAATTGGTTTGTCCGTCTGTCTGTCTGTCTTATATAGACGCCGAAACTACAGAAGCTAGAGACCTGAAATTTGGCACACAGATGCATCTTGACCATGTGATGGTCTTGGCTAGGTTAGATTCTGATCAGACCAGATTTGCGTCTGTGAGAGGGTTTCGCGGTTTGCATGGATTTTTGAGGGTTAGGAGGCTCGGGATGTAATTAAATGTTTTGTGGACTTTAGCCGTAGGCATCTTTTAGTATAATCAAAACTAAGGCCTAGCGGCCTTGCAAAGGCCTCAAAAAAGGCTTGGAAAACTTTGGCTGTCCATAGTTCGTAAGTGAGATGTTTTAGAGACAGAACGCAGACCAAAAGTTATCTGCATCTCTGCCCAAAGAACCTGATCCGGAAAAAATTCCGGATCCAGATACTCCAGACCCGGATTATGACATTTCCTTAACTTTTGATTCTTTCCCATTTCGAAAAAAAGCTACTCTGAAAGTATATCAAGAATAGGTTTCCAATCAATCCAAAAGAAATTTCCCGGAAAACCGGACCAGCCTGTCGAGAAATTCAAGAAAACCTCTGGGGCGACTTTTTAAAACATAAAAAGTTCACCAAATATACGATATGAAGGCCTTGCAAATAAGCCTAGGTTGGTTAAGTCAATGTCCGGCTTCCAGGACATATTTGGGCCGGGATCCGGATTTTTTTCAATTTGCACGTTTTCGCAATATATTTTGCATATCATATTCAGCTTCACAAAGGGAGCAACTTTGATGTTATCAGTATCCGATCCGAGTCATTAAAAGCCTCAAATCCTGGATTGAATATTAGGTCGAATTTCATGGACGAAGCGGAATATTTTTTTGAAATCCTAAATTTTGGAGGGCCGTTTTTGGGCTGTTTATGGGATTGATCGCATCAAGTTATAAATAATATCTATAGAGTTTGGCATTTCTAATAAGTTCGTTTTTTTAAATTAATTTTGGTTCAGAATTTTTCGAGTTTTGGCATAAAAACTGGCAAAATGGAAAAGGGTTTTTTCTCCGCTCCTGGGAAACTCACAGATTTCAACTTGAGTTCATAAGAAGGAACTTAAGAAGTCTGACAACAAACTACAAATAAATCATTCTCAAGTGTTTCATATATTTTTTCAGAAACCCAAAAAACGATTTTTTCAAAAAACTTAAGGGGGTCCCCATGGTTTTTGGCATTTTTTAATTTTTTATTTGTTAATATAGTTGTTCCCAATTGGAGAGAATAATGCAAATGTGAAGAAATTTTAAAATGGATGAAAAAAAAAAAGTATTCTTGCCAATTCTTCATTTCATTACTTCTACATCGGTATTATTCCTTTAAATATCGCAACAATTAGAGGGCTAATTGAAAAAAATACAAGTAAACATGGAGAAGAGTAAATGAAGAATACTAATATAGGTCAGTCTCATTTTCACCAAAAAACCCTGTATTCAAATAGTGTTCTCACGTCACATATATGATATATATATTTTAATGAGTATTTTTATACGATAATTCGCTCATATTTATTAACCCATTTAAATTTACTTCAATGATAAAAAGCGTGTCCATTTCAATATATATAAATATACATATATTATATATACATATGAATAATAACTATATATATGTTTTATGTGTATATTATTTAATGAGTATTTTTATACGATAAGTCGCTCATATGTATTTTATTAAACACATTTAAATTTGGTTCATTGATAAAAGCGTGTCCATTCCAAGTTCAATAGTTTTTTTCTAACTGCGTAACGCAGCCCAAGTTAGGACACAAACGCTGTCCTAACGTACTCATACCTAAACCATTAAATCGTTAAGGAAATCCAAATCCTTTTGGCTTCATCGCATATAGTAAAGGTCAGTGTTAAGTGATACTCGAGATTATTGAAAGTTTTTGAAAAGTACTTTATTTGATTTGACAGTCCAATGATTATTTCATCATGCAGACATATACTCATATATTAAGTTTATTCAGTATTGATTCATAACAAATATATAAATTACTATGTCCTAGACCTTTCTTCTAGGAATTATTTTGTCACTTTTATATATTAAATTTCTATAGTTTTTTTTTTTGTTCATTAGGGACTCCTGAAGCCTATGGGACTAAAACCGTGTGCTATTACTTTTATTATTACTCTCGACTCATCATACTCCATTGAATTATTCAAGAAGATCCTATAAATATTTCATACCCCTGCAAACTCTCTTTGGTTCACTTTGAGCCAATTATTTGAAGGCTCATTATGTGGAAAGTCCTGTAATTGCATAGTGTAGCTTTGAAAATAATGATTATTGCTCTATACATATATTTAATGGTTTAACAGAGATAACCCCATTGACTGGCTGTGCTTCTCCTTTAGTTTGTATACCACGCTTATTATGTCTATTGCAATAGCCAGTCATACTACAAAAGGGAGTAAATTGCTACTACCTATCATTTATAAATCGATGAATCCTTTTTTTTTGTCGAGTTAACATTTGAAATATTTGAACATACTTCAAAAGGAATATATGTTATTAGTTATTCTTCACTCTCAGAGAAGTGAGATCCAAGTTCAAAATACAGTTCTATTTCAGGCGCTTAGACATCTCTCTTTTTATATAGCTACTAGTCTGTTTAGAACTATGATTTTGGGTGACTTTTGACGACTTGCGTCGATCTAAGGAGTCAAAAAAGGGATTTAAATATTAGAAAATAAGGGAGAGCGTTGACTTAGTAGAATCATGCTCAATTATAAATGTCGAGGTTGATGATTTCGACTCCTAAGAGTAGAATAATCATCTCTTTATCTTATACTGCTAGTATGTTTATTATATTCGCTAATACTTCAATTCCATCGAAGCAAATTGTCAAAAAGTATTGGATTATAATACAATATATATATTATATATATATATCTGCACATCTATCCACTGAGAACATACATAGTTGATCCCTGTACCCATAATGCTATAAAACAGTATTTGATTAGCTAAGCAATGATGAGCGTGTGGGTGACAAATATTATGACGAAACGATATCAGTTTTATGAGTATTTTCTAACGTATCATTGTAACGACTGAAGGAATACTTGAAATGCAGGAAAAGTAGTCTAATTGTAAAACACACAACCTACTAGAATATGTCTGCATATATTCTATTAAATTGCTTCCTCTAAACAATGCCTCCTTATTCCATTGTAATGGCAACTTTCGTGTGTGTGCATAATAACAGGTTTCTACCCGAGTGCCTCTAAGTGTGCTTCTTCCATAGCATGTGGTCAGGCTCCCTTTCCTACCAAATGGATTGATCAAAGTGCTCATTAGAGGGGGGGGCTTAATCATTGTCTATTAGGATCATGATGAAAGTATGGATCATTACAAAATTAAATAATGAGCAAGGAAATAAGGGGGCATTTATTATAAACATAGTACACATATACTGTGTGTTACGATTAGTAAGGGACGCAATAATGGAATATAAAGAGTTAATGGGCCATCCACCTAACTAATAACCGGAATCACAATTGAAGCAATAAAAGAAGGACGAAAGTTATATATATTAGCCTGTCCCGTTTTTAGGTCAATCGCTCTGTTTTTTGCTCCAAGCGATTTTTCTGCTGCATAGTGATGAAAAATGAGATGAGAAAGTTTTAGCCTTCCAAGGCCATTTTTGTGACTGCACAAGCCACTCAAAGTTTCAAAAAGGCCGTTTTGGGGTCAAAAATGACGTTTTTGCAGTGGCTTGTGCTGTCCTAGTTTTTGTGATATCGAGTTAATTTTTTTCTAATATGCTTGAAGTCTCATCTTTCAATAAAAATTTTGGAGCAACTAAGCAAATAATTTCTATGGTTTTTGGCCCGTGAAGTAGGCCTCTTTTGGCCCAAAATAGGCATTTTTATTTTTTGCTAATATTTGCCCTAAAAAGTAAGTTAGCAATTTGTTATTTAATGGCAAAATAATTTTCTTATTATGATGCACGTTTTGTGCAATTTCATAATGATCAAAATGATATGGACGGCTTTATGGAAGATATTGTGTTTATTGTTATAAAATATTGTACATTTGCCGAAAGAAAATCGCTATTAATACTTTACAAATATATTTATTTTCCTCATGGATAAAGGTTTATTTAATAATTTTTCCTAACCTTCATATTATCTTTATATTTGTTTTCAAGATGAGGAAAATAACTACAAAAACATGTTCATTACGTTTTCCCACCACCAAGCGCACTACCCTTTTGTGTGGATGTCCCCCTAGAGATCTGTTCATATACTGTGACGTATTTGAAAGTCATATATCCTTTGTTTTAAAGATTTTCTTTGTATTCCTTCATTAATTTATTTTTACTTCCATATGTGAATATAAGACGCCAGTACTATGTAGGTAGTCTCATCCATTCCATCTTTTCCTTGACATTACAAGCAAGTTAAACATAAGAAAGAGTTTCGGTTCACCAATTTCGATAAGCTTGTCCATCGATTACAATATAACTGTTTCTTTTTTTCTTTTTTAATTTCGTTTGTTATATCTGTGAAAATATATAGATATATTTTTCTTATAGTAATCGAATTGAAATGTCCAGCCTTTCTTGATTCTGGTAACTTTTGTCTCCAAGACTAAAGGAATCATACTTCCATGTAAATTACAAGTTTCCAATTCTCCGTTCCTGTATATTATATATATAATTCAAACACACATAACAAAAAACAGCTTTCATTACTCAGTACTTTGTATTTGAATAAACTTATTTCCATTTCCGAAAATGATGTTGATAAATCAAATCTCTTTATGAACCTTCAGAATCTATCGACAACTAATCAAAATAAGTTTAGATAAAAGTTACACAGTAACCCAAATCTCCGCCACTCACATGTAAATGAAATTGATGCCAGCCCCAATTCATGGCCTGAATATATCTTCAGCACTTCATACATACATAATATTTAAGTTAATCCCATGTGATTTATAACAAAGTCAAGAAGCTATTATTTTAGACTGATAACATTTGTTAAATGTTATGATACACAAACTAAAAAGACATGAAGTATGATACAAAGTATAGGTTTTCTATCTGGCCAATGAATACTTAAACAATCAAGTAAACGGTAGAGTCGCGCAACCTTTCCAAAAATACAAAGCGGGATGGACTGATTTATTTATTGCTGCGTGAATGAAGGAGTGGAAGTGTGTAGAGGAATCGTTTTAGAACTACCTATTTATCTTCAAACTAGACGACAATGGGGAAGGTTTGTGTTGCTCCGGGTTGCAAGAGTGGCTACAAAGCAAAGGGCAATGAGGGGAAAAAGAGACGGTTTCATATGTTCCCAAGGATGAGTCCCTACGCCAACTCTGGACAAAGGCTGTTCCGCGAAAAATTAGATACCTTCAAGACATTCTGCGTTGTGTGACGTACATTTCATGCCCCCGATTATAAGCCAGAGTCTACTGACTCTAATCCATCACGTTCAGACAGATCTGGAAAAACTCTTTGTCTTAAGATATTAAAAAAAGATGCCGTCCCTTCCAATTTTCCAAATCTTCCTCACTACTATTCAAAAAAGCCTCCTCCAAAGCGTTCCTCCACCTCAACCTCCTCCTCACGACTCCTTAATGAAAACGAGCAAATTTTAAAAAGGTTAAGGCTTTTGAAGAGGCCAACTCATTTTTAACACTCGAAGAGCTTCAAATTAAAATGGATAGGACTTGCCTTCCGAGCGGCGTTCAAGAACATTATGATGAAAAAGAGAAAGAGCTATGGTTCTTCAAGATGAACTTTAGTCATGGAGGACCGTCAATAGACTTCAGTCTAAAGATTAATGAAGAAATGTCAATCCATATACGGTAAGCCAAACTTCATTCCTTAACCTTCTATTTTATATATTGTTTTTAACATATCAAAATTGACTATTCCTCAGTATTTTCTTATTGATACTGATTCATACAACTACGATGACTTATTCTCTGCTATATTGTATTTTTCAGGGTGAAAGATAGAGATCTATCTTTTAATCATCTCGAGCATATCACCAAGAACAATCTTATAGTACAAAATGTCACACCCTTCTTAATATTTTGGCCTTCTTAAATTCATGGACATCAAACTCTTCCACCAATCAACTATTTGGCTTGGAAAATGAATTAAACACAGCTTTAAATCATTTGACAAATATCTTGCCCCATTTGGACGAAGCAAAAGAGAAGAAATTACACTTTTTGATTGAACAATTGTCCTTGTTGTTTAAATGTCCACAACAACGGAGATACAGTCCTGCCTTGTACGCCTTATCTATGTCCTGGAAAGGTTTCTCAACGAGTCGTTATAGAGATCTACGTAAAGAAGTTCTCACATTACCTACAATACGTCGCCTTACGGAACTTTCTTCATCTTTTAATTTAGAAACTGGATTGGCTGACTCTACAATAACTTACCTAAAGGCTCGCTTCAAGGATCTAAGTCAAAATAGGGATAAAAATATTAGTATAATTTTTGACGAAACATATTGTACAAAACGAGTTGAATATTTTGCTGGGAATTTTTACGGGGTGGATGATGATCAAGTAACTAAGACCCTATTTTGTGTCATGATTAAGAGCTTTCATTCAGTTTTCATGACATGATAGTATGCAGCCTGTTTCGACTTTGAATTCTGGAACAATTAAAGATCATCTTTTGATATAATTTAACAAATGAAAAGATTAAGTCTTCTTCTTTAAATATATTTTCCAATTTAAAAAAATTACTTTTAAAGATTCATTAAATATATTAATGACGTATCTATAGTTACTTTTGTTCTGGTTATATCGCGCATTCCTTATGTAAAACTATAGCCTGTCATTTTTGCCACAATTTATTGACAGCTTTAAATAAAAATTCGATGTAAAATTATTCTCCTTAGAAAATATTGATGATGAAAGTAAACTTTTAGATCAAATTAATCGAGGTGGGCTGACTCGTCCTTCTGATGTTCTTTTTTAATGTGTTCCTTTGTTAATGCATTTTTTTCAGAAATTCAAAATTCAAAAAGTATCTTCAAAGATTGATTTCCCTTCTTCAAAAAATACTTTTTGTTCTTTCGTTTATTAAACTTTTGGAAAATTATACTTACGCTTTGGAAATTATTTTAGCAGAATGCGAAGAAGACCATTCCTTTGAAAAATTTATTCCACAAATCGCTGGTAAATTTTTTAATTGTATGTCCAAAAATTATGTTTCGGAAATCAATGATCAAATTCACAAAAACAACAAAAAAACAAGCAGTCAAAATATGACAAAATAATTCTAAGAGATTGAAAAAACTTAAAGGAGAATAAACAAAATGTATGTATGTTATTATAATTTTGCAGAATGTCTTAAATGTATCTATGTTTATTTAATATATGTCCATAAAATTTGTAAATAGTAAAAAATATATATTTCGTTCTCAAAATCCTAATTTGTTATGAAATTAATAAGGAAAGGGAGAATGTACGCGTATTCTCCTTTTTCCTTTTAGATCCCTCATCGTATTTTCCTCACGAGCCTTCTTTTCCTTATTGTTTTAGTATTCATTGTATTGCGTGTATCTTGTGTCTTCTTTATCTAATTGATTTGGAAGAATCTTCCTACAAATATTATCCTTCGCCCCATCGACCAATGAATATTGTTACTATGTACATTAGTGTGTATTGTCGGAGACAAATTTTAAGATTCAAACGTTTAAGAAAGGCAACCGTCGGATCTTGATGAAAAATATCGTAATAATGGTTATTACGAAAATGACTCATTTTCTTTGCCAAGTATCATCTTTAAAATGGCCTCCATTTTATCTCGCAACAAATGACAATTTTAAAAAAATAGTACTTTATTCAATTTAACTATCTTACTTGAATTATTTTCCAAATAATACATTTCACCAAAGATTTACTTTATTAAGAAAAACAAACAAAACCGGCCTTGGACTTTAACAATTATAAATTGTGGGCTTTAATAGCTCCAAGCTTACTCTCACCACATCCAATCAAGGGGAAATCATACTGACTTCTTGAGCTCGTATATAGGCCCATACGGCAAAGCCCCGAGTCGTGATGCCTAGCTGAACAATAATCCGCTGCTAACTCCAATGGACATCTCCAGAAAAATAGATTTTCACAGATTTTTACCGATATTTTTCATTGTTGAGTACATGTTTATTTCTTTGTTAACATTTTGATCAGGATTTGCAAACTTTTGACTTACGGGCCTAAATTTCAGTGCACCAACTATTGGTGAAACACGGTATTGCATGGACAAGACGTCATGAACGATTTGGTAAGCATTATTATATTATTTACTGGACAAGCTCGGCGGGCCGGATTAAATTGTCTAACGGCCGTATACGGCCAACGGGCCTTAGTTTGCCCGTGTCTGTTTTAGATGTTGTAGTTTGTTGAGATGATACTTTTCCCTCCGGAGCTTTCATTTTTAACTATAATTTATTCAGTATTCTATATTCCCATGGCTGGCTATATATATATATATATGCAACTTTTATTATATATGTGTATATGTTAAAATAATAAAGAAAAACGTTTTTTTTGGAAACCTTTGGGTCAACATGAGAGGAAGGGAATAAGTTAGGGCTTCCGTCCAAGATTCCATTTATCTACAATGATTCCCGAAACGCATGCTTTTAAGGACTCACACGCTTGATATCTTAACTTCGGCTCTGATGATACCACTAATATAAGATACACAGAATCCACTTGGATAGAAAGCTGAGTTTGAATTGTTTTTTAGATGTGTCCTTTGTACATAACGGAGAGATTATTGTAATCATATAACCTATTATCTCTCTCATTACCTCCTCCGAAGGAGGTATTGTTTTCACTGGCGTTGTTTTAGTTTGTTGGTTTGTCAGCAGGATAACTCAAAAAGTACTGAACGGATTGGATGAAATTTTGTGGAGTTGTTGGAAGTGCCAAAAGGAAGAAGTGATTAAATTTTGGCACCTCTGAGTGCAGAATAAGGCGCCAAATGACCTAAATACTACTAATTTCCAAGTTAGCCTACTCTGCCAATAGATGTCGCTGTGCTGTGAAATGGGGTGCCGGGAGCGTCTTCCTCTCGGAATTTCCGTCTAGGGAACACCCTCCCCCGTCTCTCTACGGCCTCCCCAGTCGTGAAAAATCCGCCTCGGAAGGCTCATGACGGCGGAGGTTGCACTCTCGAGTGTAATATTGCCTCTAGTTGTCTTTATTATCCTATTAAATAACAATCCATTAATGTTTTAATGCTCAGGATCCGTGAAATATATAATCCTGACCTACTTGTATATTTTTTTTATATTTAATTTTATGCTTTTGATTTTTCTTTCTTTTTCTATTAGGGAAAATAAGTCATAACCAAGTCCTTAATAGCTATTCCAATAATCTCAGCATACTACTTCGTACAAAATAAGTTAAACAGTAGTAAGCAATTTATAAACAATGTTGAGAAAGCAGCAACACGTTCTTACAAAAAGATTGAGAGAGTTAGCTCCTTGGAAGTGTATTTAATTCTCAAAGTTGAGGCTATACTCTCGAGAGTTAATTCATATCCACTTACATACTCATTTCTATCCAACCAATGGGGAAAATACGTTTCAGTGGAAAATAATATATATATTTTTAGTTCTTATAAAAGTTTTTTTTATTATTATTATATTATATATTATATATATATCAGAGCTGCGACTACCGAATGCAAATCGGTATTCGATACTACCGACGATACATTCAAATATCAAATCGATTACACAATATTCGGTAGAAACTACCGAATACCGTACCGATTGACAATTGGTACGGTATATTTGAAAGTATGACTTTTGTGACATTCACATAGAGACATAAATATATATATTACTTATTCCCTTCAATAGTAGAGAAACATCGTTCAACTGTCGCTTTGCCCAAGCGCTCCCTTGTGTGAAGAACTTGAACTTTGCAAAATAAATAAACACTATAACTTATAGCATTATAGAGTAGATACATAAATATATATTCAATATAAGCTTATGCTATGCATTGAATACTAGAGTACCTGAACAGTGCATTTAATATCGGACAATAAGAGACAGTAAAAAAACCTATAGCCTTCCATTTCCTACAAAATCCAAGTACATATATAATTTATATAAGATTAGTATGTATTGAATTTCAAATAATCTCTAATAAATTATAAGAAATTATGTACGTAATTGTCCTTTGTTATAAATTGTCATTTGTTATAAATTGTCCTTTGTTATATATTGTCAGATATTAAATGCATATGAAGAAGTCACAGAGCTGATACATACATAAATTTCTCTTTTTTTCTTATCTACCGTACCGAATATCGACCAATACTGTAGATACATAATAAAATCCACCGAATACCGATATCGATCGGTAGAAGGTATATACCGAATACCGAACCGGCGGTAGATTTTTTACCGAATCCCAGCTCTGCTATACTCCCAAAAATAAATCATGTCCTTCGATAAACTCCCTTCGATCCAAAAGGGGGGAACCTTCTCAACCCTCCACAAGCCTAGCCTTAGAAGGAACTGAGCCCATCTAATGAGGTGCTCAACACTTACTGGATAACATTGGAGCCTTTGGTTCAATGGAAGGAAATCTGCAGATAATAATAGCCATCTCAAGCAGGCTGAGGAAGGATTTGTGTCTATAAAGAATCAACGACGTCATTGCACTGGAGGACACAACCCACCCTGGATTTATCTCCTCTAGAGGTCTCAAAGACAGATTTTCAAGCCCAAGAAGAACATTCCTCCACTAGCAGAGATCTTGAACGCCCCAAATAGTATTTTAAAGGATGAGCTAAGTGTAATATCCCTCGAGATATACCTTAAAGAATATATGTATATATTAGTTATAATCCATCCTCGATCACGCAGTAATAACAATGAAGCAAACATGGAGAAACATATAGTATAGTTCTGTATTATAGCACAAGCACTCCGCACTGGGCCTTCAATTAATACTGAATAAACAAAGGACACGGAAATGACATCATATATAAGAGGATGGTGACGTCATAAGTGTCGCACCTGTACATAACACTATGAAAGATGCACCCAACCGTTTGACCTCACACATAAACTAAAGTTCCAAATGTTTATGTTCAAAGAAAATAAAAAATGCGTCATGACGTCCATATTTGATCCGATCCTAACATCCAAACAGGCTTACCTGAAATACAGGATCTGTTTTGGATTGTATTATTTAGGTGAACAAACAAGGTGTGCAATGTGCGGGGAGGAAGAAGAAAAAATAATGCCCCGTGTTTTCAGTGACTGTAAAGAGATCTGCAGGCTTTGGGAATGAGGGAGTAGACCAGGAGTCGGCAAAACCTGCGGCTCTAGAGCCTAATGCGGCTCTTTAGATCTGCCTTTGTGGCTCCTGTAGCTTTTCCAAAAATGTTAGAAAATGGGAAATTGTGATAGGAAAATATATAGGACCAAAATGTGCACCGTATCAAGGTTATATAAAGAATTAATTTTTTTGCGGCTCCACACACTTTTTCTGATTTTTTTGGTCCGTTATGGCTTTTTCAACATTTTGGGTTGCCGACCCCTGGACTAGACCTTAAAGGAGTGTGTTGGGAGACAATCAACACGGGATGAGAAGTTCTACAGTTTTATCCCCAGTTGAAGATATTCAAAACTGCCTTAAAAGCAATTGCTAAATTCCAAACTTTGATAATATATGCATATTTAAAAAAATAATTTATAAAAATAATTAAATAAATGTATTTTTATATAAGCATTTGAAATTTGTATTTTATCTGTTTTATATGTTCTTTTAGTTTTCTTTGTTTGTATATTTACTTTAATGTTCTATTGTGGTTAATTTTTGAAAATTATATATATATAACAAAAACAAAAACAGATAAAGATCAATGAATTATTATTAAAAGTAAATATAGCTTAGGCCCTCAATCTACATAATTGAAAACTATACATGGATGTTAAAAAGAAAACTATTTTAGTTTTTTGTGGAAAAGAAGTGACCCCGAATTTAAATTGGTGATAATAAATCTATAAATTAATTTGATAAAATGCACTTTTCTCATAAATAAACTTAATAAATATATAATTTACTACTTGAAATAGATTCCTTTGATATCATATCTTTTAAGGAGGAAGTTTAAAAAACGGTCAAATATATCAAACTAATTCAATTTAGATTTGTTGGAGATAATTTAGCAATATAGGATGAAAAATCAAATAACACTTATTTGTTTTTAGGATTGTTTAATATACTTTTAGAAAATGTACAATCATTTAGTACATTCTGAAATTATCAAAAAACAACAACGTTATAATTAATTAAAAATTCAATTCAACAAAGCCAAAACAATTGCATTTTTCTTTTTCATTAGATATATATATATATATATATATATATATATATATATTAGGATGATTCTTATTTCACGTTTTTCGGATTTGAGAGTCGGGCTCCCCCAGGATTTTACTTTAGTGCATAGAAATCATCTAGTGAAAGTTTGAATAAAATTGAATAATGGGAAGTACCCGCTCAACGGGCCCAAAAGTTATGTTGTAAACTTATGTAGTAATTTTTTTTTCGCCATTCGATCGCCTTTAATGTCCGTAATTTCAATGCTATTTTCAAACAATTTGCCGCAAAATGTAGGTATGCTCGCAAGGAATCCAAATTATTTTTTTTTTTTATATATGTACATCCAAAATTCAACCAGAAATTTAAGTTTTGAAATAGTCATGTTATGGAAAATACCCCCAAAATGACAATTTTGAAACTTTATTATCACGTTTGATTTTGAATGTAAATGAAAAATAAAAATTGATTTGGAATCCTTGCGAGCATACCTACATTTGCGGCAAATTGTTGGAAAATAGCATTGAAATTAAGGATATTAGAGGCGATCGAATGGCGAAAAAAAAACATTACTATATAAGTTTACTACATAACTTTTGGACCCGTTGAGCGGGTACTTCCATTATTCGATTTTGTTCAAATTTTCACAAGATGATCTCTATGCACTAAAGTAAAATCCTAGGGGGAGCCCGACTCTGAAATCCGAAAAACGTGAAATAGGAATCACCCTATATATATATTATATATATATATATATATATATATATATATATAGATATATATATATATATATATATATATATATAGCATTTACCTTAAGTGAGACGTGGCACATTTGTTTGTTGATCTATTAGATAAATGTTTATGTTGATAAAGGTCAGGTTCATTGAGAATATGGAGTACTGAAGCAACAGAGTATCAGTGTATTTGTAAGCTATTCATAACTGTGGAAAGACAGCGACAGAAAGAAGTAAAGAGAAAGCTAGACTTCATTTATTTAATTTTTTTTCTGTCAAATAAAAAGTGCTGACTTTCTCCTTTTTTCATGAAAAAAATATGAAGTCTCTTGTTTGTTCTTTCCTTAAGATTGAGATAATTACGACGATATTACGAGCTTCCAATTCTTGCTTGGGCACTCAAGTTTATCTATTGTATGTATGCAAATACAGTATTAATGAAGGAATGGAATGACTTTTTATTAACACAGCAAGCGTAAACAATGGTCTGCGATACCTCTGACGTCACAATAAGTATACTTATAAAATTTTGTTGATTGAGTAATCTTTTTATAGATATTTAACTTAATTTCAAAAACAAATTTCACTTATATTTATCATCTACCCCACTGATGAGTCATAGTTATTGTGCAAATTTTAACATTTATGGGGAATGAGTTCAAAATTTTCTTTTTAATATCATCCTTTTTTTAATCTCTCATTCTATACTTGAGGGCCTCTCTATTGTAGTGTGATTGTCATTTTCCCTTCAGGGCAAAGAACGTCATTCTTATTAATTACAGCCACATTTCACATGAATAACAAATACATGTTTAATGGGTCGCAAAAATATTGTTTACTTCAAGTCACCAATTAATCAGAGGAAAAAGATATCATCAAGTGCAGCAGCAACTGCTTTCACTAATTGTGTCATGGTGGGTAACATTGTTTTCGAGCACGACAGCGTCTTTTATTTTTGTTGCTAACCGGGTTTTTGCTTATTTGGTTCGATAGAATTGCATCCGTTCGGATTCGATACGCATTATAGCCTGTGATTCATCTATCGAACCTAGGGTTTTATAAACTAGGTTGACCAGATTTGACTACTGCGCCCTCAACATTGATAATTGAACACGCCTTAAACACCGGACATTCGTGCTCCCTTCTGGCTTTGTATCATTTTAAGGATATCTCCAAGTTAAAATATATGGGATTAAAAATGCCTCAGCGAATTATAAGTTAATTCAACATGACGCTAAGTACCAGCATAGTTACAATCTTTAGGAAAAACACATTTTTTTGTATGTTTATAATGCCAAATCCACATTCATCGATGGAAATGATTCAGCTCTTCTTAGGCCCTGCTATTAAGCAAATCTCTTGTTTATTTTAAGGGCGTTAGTATGAAAGAATATGAAATACAAAGAAAAGGATCTTTGGAATTAATACCAATCTAAAAAAATAATCATTAATTTTATGATAAATAGTGATTTATTTCTATCCCGCTAGTGTTTATATACGATGTAATATGACGAATTAAGAAAACCACGTTAACTCAGTGGGTATGGGTGTTCAGTTCTCAATATTGAGGGTGCAGGTTCGAACCCCTGAGGAGGGGAGGTCAATTTGGTCCCTCATCGAAAAGATCCTCGGTTCGATTGGGTAATTTAAATGCGGTAATACTTACTAATGCCCGCAATCGAACCATATGAACAAAAAATAAAACTCGTGAATATATACCTTGTTCATACTATCAACTTTAATACAATTTTGAATGGAGCAAAAATAAACATATAAATGCAGAACGCGTTTTCTTCAACTTTCACAAATTCTGCAAAGTTTACAAATAAGGTAAAAGTGAAAGTAACTAGGACATTCTCTGATTACCTGAGTTGGTGAGGTCAGCTAAACAGGAGAGCTGGAAAAGTTTCACTGAGTCTATAAAAGACTGGAGATAACTTTTTATGCTCTTCAAAATTATACAGGGATCCAAAAATTGATCTGTTGGGTATCTGGAATCGAAGTCCCCGGAGGAAGCAATCGACCTTCTTTTGGCTCCTTCTTTCACTGGTTGTTCGGAGGTCTCTGGTACGAGGCTCAAAGACAAAAATTAATAAGTCATTTTCGAGACAGTTCAACGCCTCAAGGGTGAGACTCTCAAAATCAAGTGGACTGTGGAATCTTTCGGATTTCATAAAACACCGAGGATAGATGAATTAAGCCCATCATCTTTGAAAACCTAGACACTAACATATAGATTGGCTAGCCCGACTTTTTGTGATTCAATCCCACTCTCATATGTACCACACAACTAAAGAAATCTTAGGTCATCTTTATTCCAAAGCCAGGTAAGGAGACTACTCCAAGGTAACTCTCTTTTGCCCCATTACTCTCACTTCTTTTATTTTCAAAACGCTTGAGAGAGTTATTTTGAATAATATTGAAGAAGACTATCTTACAAGGACTCCTTGAACCCAATCAACATGCATCAGAAGAAGAAGGAATGCATTCAACTCTCTCCTCTATGGTTGACCTCATTGAACAATCCATCAAACAGAGGTCACTATAATCTTGGGATTTTTTGGATATATCTGGTGCATTCAATAATATAGACATTACGTGTGTTTGCAGGCCTCAGGGTTACGGAAGTTTTTGAAGGAATTATTAAGTGGTATGAATCCTACCTAAGAAATGGCTTCATCACTGTTGAATTTAAGGACATTAGAAAAAGCGAGTTCTCACCAGAGGGACTACTCAGGGTGATGTACTCTGTCCAATTGCCTGGAATCTTGTCATTGACAAACTTTTGGGGATATTTGGTTTTGGCCCAATTTAGGCCATTGGCATTTGCTGATGATGCTGTTCTTTTAGGTTCAGGTCCGGATCGAACTCTATGGTATGTATCCTTCAAGATGTCGTAAACAAGGTTCTTGGATAGGGTAATAGTTATGGCCTTGAGTTTGCTCCTCATAATACTGTAGTTATTTTCTTCCACGAAAAAGAAAAAAGACCCCTTAAATAAGGAACTTAAATATGAATGATAAACCAGTGTGTTCCCTAACGCATGTGCGAGTAATATATTATGTAGTTATATTACTGCGACTAACTAGAGAGAACAACATATTAGATATTACTTCAAGTAATAACTAATATATGTAATCCTAGTTAAATATTACTTTCGTGAAAAAATATTCGACAGGCATTTTTGATGCAAATAATGAACTGTGAATGTATGTGACGTCACCCAGTGGACATAATCCTGCTTAATAATAATAAAAATGCACGTTAATATTGATATTTAAGACAGGGGATTCCATTAGACCCAACACACAGAACACCCTCTCGTTATTTATGGAGGATTTTATCGAAAAAATAAAAAGTTCCTCAAAGCCTCGAGCCCCACATGTCGATTGAGACTTTTAGGATTGAAACTCACCGCCAACCCAAATTAGGAATGAGAGGAACCCTAATTTATAATTCTATACACCCCAAGCCCTCTGCCCCACCTGCCGTTATGGGCATTATTTAGGGTGAAACCAAGGAGAATATAAATAAGGTGAGTCAAGAGGAGATCTTGACTTACGCTTTTGTTCAAAAGAGATATTTTTGGTGACGTCACGAATGCTACAATAAAAAATCATATTATGTGCTATAATAAGAAATTATTTATGAACTTTATATTTCATTGAAAATATTTCATTAAAATATGTTCTGTTGCATGGATAAATTGTTACCTAAATGTTTTATCATTAGTATTCATTATTTTTAGAAATTAGCAATAATAATTTCTACAATAAAAATAATTTTACAACCCACTTTTTATTTATTTGAAGGAATTTATAAATCACAATAATAGAATTATACACATGCACATACAAAAAAAAGGGAACATAAAATAAAAATATAATTACGCTAATTAGTACCCTGGCCCATATGTTAAAATTTTCACTAGCATTTTTCAGTTATTAGAAACTTGACTCGAATCGTGTTCTTTTTTTACAAAAGCAATAATAATTTCTTTTTGACCAATTTGGATATAAATTGATAAGTGACTTAAAAAGTCTTTTGAAAACGAGGTCTTATCGATTGCGTGTTGATGGCTATTATGAAAAAATTGGAAAAATTTTTCAAAAGGTGGCAATGTAACCAAAGGGAATAAGTGTCTTTCACCTTTGGTTATCTAGTCGAAACTGTTTTTTATTTCATTAGAGGAAATCCTTTATACCTCTTTTACAAAAATAAATCTTTTACAAATTTTAAATAATATATCAAATATATAAAGGAGCAGAGAGAAGGACTCTGCATCAGCAGAACTTCAAAATCGGGTGAAGGGGCGGTAATAATTCAATCCAAGGACTTTGATTTTCTTCAAATCCTTCAAAGTTACTCGTCTTTTCCCAAAATTTGGGTGGATGTCTTTCAACTTCCTGGCAAAGTATCCAGCGATAAAGGAGAGACCCTCGTTGGAACAGTGTATTGGAATTTTTCCTGTGTTGCCGACTAGGCAGAGGAAGGAGTTTCCGCGAGCGCAAGTACTCAAAGGCCCAGGTACATATACTACTCCGTAGATGAGGGCTGAGTTACATTTCTTTTTGAGTGGCCACGATTGAACTTTGTCGAAGGATTATGAACTTTCTTGTTTGAATCGCTTTAATTATTTTCCAATGAGGTTCTAATTAAAGTTTCCATAAAGTTTTTTCAAAATGGGGTCTATTTTTCATTTTTTTTAATATTCACAGTTCAGAAAAAAAATATACATAGATTATATATAAAATCGATAATAATACATAGTAAAACATATAATAAGCATTATAGCTTAAAATTTTATCATCGATACTGAACGAACAACTAAATACATTTAAAAGATCACATGTTACAAAAAAGTAAAAACATTTAGTGGCGTTTATAAAATAATTTTAAAAGTCTTTGTATATTACTTTAAGAGAGTGTGATATTCCGGATAATATTTATTACAGATGCCGCTATTGTCCATGAAGAGTCAGATGCAGAGGGAATTTTAAGTCCAAAGTGCGTAGCGAGCTGCGGCCGATATTATAATTGGCCTAATTCGATGGAATAATCGGACTATCTGTGGTCAACTGCTGGCAATTAATCCTTTCGCACCGAGGAGGGCACAATTTTTTCATTAAATATTCATTATTATTGTTTTTCCTCCACTAATATTACAAAATAGCCAAATCATGATATTCTTATTGTCAAAGCATGTATTTAAAAGTATGCATAAGTTGACTGTCCAACTAATGCCCTTCAATCCCAGAACCCTATTATTCCACTTTTATTGACAATTGCACAATGAGTAAATTTTAGTTGTTGTCGCCTTTTTGTAATATAAAATCACTTGTTTCCCTTTCCTCCTTGTGAACATGATCACAGCAGTATATTTAAAGAGCAATATGATGCTTAATGTATACATTAATTTGATCTATGTATGGAAAATGTTCATGTGAAATGTCTTTACTTACTCAAGGAAGCGTGAGTTCTTTTATTCATGCAATGACTAGGAGAAATAAAAACAAGGCTGCGAAGAAATCTGTGGATCACGCGTTGCTTGGTGCTATCAGCCACAAGTATTTAATCGTGTGGTTTATTTCCACTTCCAACTTGACGGAAGACTCTTTTAATACATAATGTGTTTATATACCGTCAATATTAACATTAATAAAAAAACATGCATACTTATTTGGTGCAAGATAAATCGCCTTGTTCCTAAAACCACTTCCTCCAAAATTAAACCGAATTTTTATTTAATATAGTTTATTTTTTTTAATTTAAACCCAAGATTTCTTAATATAAAATTAAAAAGATTCACTATTTTATATATATATATATTATCAGAGCTGCGACTACCGAATGTAAATCGGTATTCGATACTACCGACGGTAAGATTTCAAATACCGAACCGATTTTACGATATTCGGAAGAACTACCGAATCCCGTACGATTGAAAATTGGTACGGTATATTTGAAGTATGACTTTTGTAGCATTCACATAGAGACATAAAGATATAGAGAGCTTATTCCCTTCAATAGCAGAGAAACATCGTTCAACTGTCGCTTTGCCCAAGCGCTCCCTTGTGTGAAGAACTTGAACTTGGCAAATAAATAAACAACTACAACTTATAGTATTATAGAGCAGATACATAAATAGACATTCAATATAAGCTTATGCTATGTATTGAATACTAGAGTACCTGAAAGTGCAGTTTATATCGGACAATAAGAGACAGTTAATGAAAAAAATGCTATAGCCTTCCATTTCCTACAAAATCAAGTACATATATAATTTATATAAGATTAGTATGTATTAAATTTCAAATAATCTCTAATAAATTATAACAAATGATGTATTTAATTGTCCTTTGTTATAAACTGTCCGATATAAATGCATATGAAGAAGTAACAGCAGATATATAAATAAATAATTCTCTCTTTCTAATCTATTGTACCGAATATCGATCGATACTGTCGATATATAATAAAATCTACGAATACCGATATCGATCTGTATTCGGTATATACCAAATATCGAACCGGCGGTAGATTTTTCCACCGAATCCCAGCTCTGTATATATATATATATAT
>CP045899.1:12089973-12207989 GCA_013387185.1 Caligus rogercresseyi
CAAAAATGTCCTGAAGCTTGCGTCGTTTACCTTCAGGCTGGAGGGGGTAATTTCCTGCAACTTTAATAAGTCTCAGAGATGTACCTCCAATGTATGGCAATAAATGTTTTATAACCCTAAAATTATATTCTCTTCTTTAAAATGATATATCTATAAAGCAATTTTTACGTAGTTTTAGTACTTTAATTTGCAACTTAAAATTACATTTCTGATACAACACACACTACTAATATATATATATATATATCTATATATATATATATATATATATATAGTATATATCAGACTTGTTGATTTATCGTTCATTTGTTGTCGTTCGCGAACGATGAAAGACAAGTTTTTGACGAACAATAAGCAAATTCCTCATTGTTTGTCGTTCGTTTTTCGCGCAAAAGACAAAGATTTTTCAGTTGCATGGGAAAAATTCCTTTCTAAAAAAACTTCATCACTTTTTTAGAATGGCGAGAAAAAATTCCTCTCTAAAAAAACGCCGTCAATTTTTTCAGAATGACGAATGTCAAACGAACGATGAACAACAAACAATTAAATTAAAAAATAACGACGAACGATAACTTTTGGTGAACGACAATTTTTCGCGAATGCATATATAATATATATATATATAAAGTTGTGTCCGATGCGGGATAATTTTAAGGACAACACACGAGCACCTTTATTTGAACTGATCGGTTGAAATAAAAATAAAGAGGGAACAATAAAAGTTGGCATTGCACTAGGGTCTGTTGAGAGCCGAACCTCAATTCAAAAATATGAATAGCATCCTTTGCAACACAAATAACCTCTTCTCAGTGGCCTCGTTCCTTTCCATTTGCAAATCTTTTAAATGGACAAATATTAATTGAATGAAGCAGCGTAAGGATATTTTGTTTATGTTATTATTATATAAAATCTAACGATTAATGGATCAACACTCTAACTTATAGAAGTATACAATAAGATAAATAAGAGTTGCCATTTGAAAAAAATATACTTATTAGTGATTTAAACTTTTATTTTCTCCTTAATATTATCGGGAGGTTTTATCATAATGTTAGGAGGGGACTGAGTGACTCCTCACGGGTCTCTGCTCCTCCACAGGTACTCCGAGCGGATCCTTTAGTCACGCAATGCCGTCCTTTAATCATTGAATATTGACTTGGAAAGAAAAGGACAACAATATACCTAATCCCTGACGTCGTGGTGGTGGAATGATGATTCGTAGAATCGGATATTAATCCCTATCTTATATAGTTTTGTCAAAAGAGGTAGCCGTTAGACAAACAGTTATAATAAACCTTATTATTTTTCTCTTTAATATGTGTCAAAAATATTGCAGTCTTAACAACTTTCCATTGTATGAATACAACAACAACAACTACAAGAATAATCATTCTTCCTGCAATGTTTTTTTCTTCTTCATGCGGCATTATAGGGCAAAATAAGCCAGGTAGTTATCATTTTCCGACAAATTTTTTTGTTGCATTTTCCTACATTACGTAGAGTAATGGAAAACTTCATTAAGGGATTTTTTTTTGTTTCTTTCCCTTAACTGTAATATTACTAATATAATACAACTTTGTGTGTTTTGAAAGTAAGGTTAAATAGGTAGAAGGAGGTATTTAGCCTCTGGTTTTCTGCGGTGGTGTTGGTAAAGCCTTGCATATATAAAAAAGAAACAATGAAGTAAGTCTTGACACTCATAAATATTCACTGTTTTTTTGCAGTGCCTTCTCCTACCATAATATACTTATATGAGGGATTCAATATGGCCGTATTTTTATAGAATAAGGAATAGCTCCGTTTTGACAGGAAATATTTGTATATTTTTATGGGATATGTTGCATTGATTTTGGTTGTATAAAGGTCTTGGCTCACTCTGCTGACGTCTAAGGCCAAGGTCTTAACTTTAGCAATACACTTACTCACCTTGGTTAGTAGAAGAGTGAATTAAGTGTATAGGTTTTTTTGGTTCAAGCGTTGTGGAACAAATAACTGTTCATTTGGTGATGACTGTTAACTGTTTCGAGCATGATGTACGTTTTATGAGTTTATACAGGGTGCGGCAGCATAACATCCTTTTTAAATAGGTTGCAATCAGTCTGTAGAAGTAATAGTGGGGTGGCCGTGTTTTTATTTGATAGGGCCGGTCAGGAAGATTTCTGTGAAATACAGAAAGTCACCATCATGGGTTCGAGCAGTGAAGAGCGCGCGTTTGCCGTCGAAGCTTACTTATCGAATCGTCAGTCTGTTGTTGCAACCTAGCGCGCCTTTCGAAATCTTTTCAATGTAGCTCCGAGAGGCCCTGTTCCGCACCGGAAATCAATTGTTACGTGGGTCACTACGTTCAGAAAAACTGGGAGTACGACACGACGAAGAACTGGAGTACCTCGGCCCATCATATCACCTGTGAACATTGAGGCAGTAAGAGCTTGCAATCTCCACGGCGTTCTGCACGAAAACATGCCTCTGCCCTTGGACTTTCTGATCGTTCAGTGAGGTGAATACTTCACGATGACCTTCATTACCATCCTTACAAGATTGCGATTGTGCAGGAACTCTCAGTACATGATTTCACTTCACGAAGGAATGCATGTGAGGCACTTCTCGAAAACGTTCCTAAAGACGCTATTGTTTACTTTAGTGATGAAGCACATTTTCCTTTGACTGGATGCGTCAATAAACAAAACATGCGCTACTGGGCTGACACCAATCCCCGGGAATTGCATGAAAGACCTTTGCATTCACTTAAACTCACAGTGTGGTGTGCAATTTCCTCCACTGGAATTGTTGGTCCTTGTTTTTTGGAAGAAAATGAGGTAACAGTGACAATGAATTCAGAGCGGTATGTCAACATGTTGGAGGAGTTTTTCCTTCCACAAATTAACGAATTGGACCAAGGGGATATTTGTTTTCAGCAGGATGGAGCAACGGCTCACACTTCAAGGGCATCGATGGCTGTTTTGAGGGAACATTTTCCGGAGCGCCTCATTTCAATAAGGGGCGATTTGGAGTGGCAGCCCGTTCCCCCGATATGTCCCCTTGTGATTTTTATATGTGGGGATATTTGAAATCTGTGTTTATGTCAACCGCCCGAGAAGCCTACCAGACTTGAAGGCCAACATCAGAGAAGAAATTGCCAATATACCCGCTGATACGCTGGTGAGGGTCATGGCAAACACCCGTAATCGGTATATACAGTGTATGGACAATGGGGGACGTCACCTATCTGATATGATTTTCAAAACTATGTGAAACAAAACTTTAAATATGCACAAAAATCATGAAACAAAATTAAAACCTTTCTGATTTATACATCTAGTTTTATTGCCTTCTGAAAATAGGAAGTTATGTTGCCGCACCCTGTATTATGTCTCTATGTAATTAAATAAATTACAAAATGATACATGAAATGTATGAGTCCAATACGTAAATACTTTTATAACGCAGAATAACTATTTTATGTATCGTTTTATTCCTCTTAAAAATAAAAAAATGTTTTATTATCAGTTTAATTTAAAAAGCCAGAACGAAAGACTGGTTAGCGTAGTAGATGCTACGAGTAAGGAAGAAATGATAGCGTGTTTAAAATCAATTATATAGTTGTTATTTTTGCATATTCACATCACAAATTAATATACACTTATGAAGCAAAATAAATTATTAATATCTATGTACATCAATTTTGACCTATGATTTTTTCTGAATATATAGTTGAATCAGCTTTATGTTCAAATGTAATTAATATATATCATATAATAAATTCTGAATAATGAAGGTTATGCAAGACACCAAAATCGCCTCTTTAATTAATTAACATACATACAAGGATAAGACCGTAATGCTTAAGGCAATTACTTCATGGTGTGATGTACAATAATACCATAAAATATATATTTTATTATTTATTTACATAAAATAATATTGAGAACCTTACCTTGAATACATTGTGGTTGTCAATTATAAGGCTGTTAGATTATTTAAATGTTTTCTAAAATAAGGGTCTTCCTAACCAACAGATTCAACAGCCTTGAAAATCACGATTAAACACAAAGCTAATCTTAATAAGGTAGCTAAACTAATCATCATAACAAGCAGAATTGGAACGCCCATAACGTCAAAACTAAGCGAATAAAAATGTTTTTGTTATTATTCTTTCTTAATGTTTGCAATATATATTCATATATATATATATATATATCCACATCAAAAACTACTTGTTACTATATATTAATCGTCTTAATTAATTTATGTTAGAATGAGATGGCATTTACTATGAGTCCTATCTCTATTTGTGCGATGAAAAAAACAAAGATCCTTCCACCTCTCAGTCGTGACGAATCTTAATGACTTGTAAAAACTTACAATCAAGCTCATAAAAATAAAAAGAAACTGGATTTTACGTCCAAGGTTTTTTGTTTTCCATGATTGTATAGCATCACTGTTTATGTAGAAGAGACATGAAAGTGATATTTTCATCTATATAGGCTTACTCAAGCAGTTAAATGTATGTTAGCAGATAAGACTAATGAATCCAACCACTAAAAAGCAGGATGCTCAACAGAGAAGAAGTAAAAATGCTCATCACGAATTATATTACGACCTAACATGATTGTCTCAATCAGTGAAACCATTTAGTCTTTTGAATAGATAATAATAAAAAATCACACAAAATAATTCCACTAAGTATGGCATATCTTATGTTTCATACAAAAGTAATCCCTCAAAATGACGTCACTGGGTGTTACTTTTGTCATTTCTTCCTTAAGATTGGTTATTGACTGTATATATATATATATATATATGTATATATATATATATATATATATATATATATATATATATATATATATATATATATATATATATATATATTATATGTTTATATATATTTATCAGAAACGACCGGTACACATTTTTTCGACGGAACTTCATTTTTCAAGCCAGGCGGGCCAAACCGGGCCGGAACTTTAACATATATTGTTCCTTCGTCATTCTGATATTGATGACGTTTGTTTAGAAAATTTTTCCTATTATTTTTAATGTTTAAAAATTAAAAGTGATGTCGTTATTTAGAAAATAATTTTTAAAATTGTTAGAAATATTTAAATTAATTTATAAAAACCGTCGTCACTTTGAAATTGACGATGGAACGAATATATATTAAAGTTCCGGGCCGGTGATTTTTAGACACCGGGCCGGGACGTTCCAAAAAACAGACGGTATATTATGATATATATATATATATATATATATATATATATATATATATAGATATATATATATATATATATATATATATATATATATATATATATATATATATATATATATATATATATATATATATATATATATATTAGACCCCAGCCTACGTGATAACTGGATACAAATTAGACTCAATAAAGACGTAAAAAAACATTTGACTCCACTTAACCGCTTTTGATTATATTAATATAGTTTGAAGTTGTTACACAGAGAGGAATAATCTTACAACTGAGAATATATATTTAAGAATAAGTTTATTCAGTGGGTTTTTAGGTTAAGCCGTCTTTGAAAGGCTTCTCTCTTGAGTTTAGTTTTCATGCTAGAGGCTCCTTGATAAAGAATTATCAGGTAAAAGGATGTTGAACAATAATATAAAAACAAAGAACAGGATGGAAGAGAAACCCCTTTTTGTGAAGCTTATTTGGTCTTTTATGAAATATCATATTCATGTATGTGATATTAAATTATTAAAATGTATGATTTTATTTGTTGTCCAAACAGTAGCTTGGATAAAGAGGTAATTGGATGTAAAAAATGTTACAGATCTCCAAAAAAATGGGCACATTTTAGTGGCCGTGAACAGACAAATGATATTTTTTGGCGAAGTATGTATATTTAGGCAATTCTTTACATCGTTATTTAATAAACTATTCTCTCCGTTTAAATGAGTGTCGTTCTGAAAGGATAAAATTTACGAAACGGTTCTCTTAGGATTGTTTATATTATAAAGCTATTTTATGCATTCCCTAACGTAAGTTATCTTATAAATGTTTTTAGATTATTGTAATATGTATATATTCAATAAAACGTCTTTTTATATTGATAATTTATATCAGATGTACAACTAACTTATCGCTTTTGGGTTTTTCAATGTAACTTTATATTGCCCATCGTTAGCGATAACTTTCCCCCATCTTTCTGACATATCTACATGACGGTGGAAGTGTTTTTCTTTTAAGGCAAACCATAAATCCAGCCATTCTGATGAAGAAAAAAAACTTCCTTTGTTGCTGTTGGAGCAGTTGTTCACAGATTTTAAAAAAACGACGCTCAACGTCCCTATACTTCAAATCACAAGGAACCCAAATTCCGTGCTTTTGAATCATTCCCATTGCTTGCAAACGCATGGAAATGACTTGGCAGGTAGCTCCTAATGTTGGCGTAATCTCTTTTTGTATTTGACAAGAATCCTCGTGGATCAATGCCTTCAATTTAGCATCCTCAAACGATTGTGTTTTCCTTCACGCGAATGGTCCTCAACATAGAGGCTACAAAACCAATCAAAGCAAGTTGTTTTAATTAGAATAGCGTCTTTATAAGCTTTTTGAAGCTATCGATGCGCTTCAGCCGCCGTTTTCTTCAAAGGAAAGATGAAAGGCAACACTTCCTACAAAGGACGCTTACTTCGAACAAAATGAGCTATATTCTCATAAACGAATGTATATGACGGAATAACAAAATTGCTTATGTGTCAAACCAGTTTGCTTACATGACATCTTAGCTTGATTCATGATGTTTTGGATATGCCACAATCGGCCAACATTTAAAACTAGAGTCATGTTTTGAAAAACAGCGAGAACTTAGTTGTATACCCAAAAAATAATCAATCAAAACGTTTATATTCAAACATATGAAGAAGGGATACAATATTAACAATACATGTATTATTAGTTTATAATTGTTGGTGGTAATTTAAGAAAATACGCAATGTATAATTTATGTTATGCCTTCATTTGGATACCTTCCTGCTGAATTGAAAATTTTATTTTCTTTGACTTCTATGGCTGACAACGATTGGATAAGATATCTCCAAGTACTCACCAATTAAGGAGCCTAAACATGAAACTCAAATTATCATTTTTCACGAATAATTTCAAGAGTAATTACTCACAAAGTTATATTATACTTTTTTGTTCGTTGGTACATTATTAGCCTGCAGTCTGGAGGGGGGGGAGGAGTTATTCAACTTTTTACTCTACTTGAAGGAGAAAAAAACTTTGTCATAACCCCATAGAACCTATGAACCTATTTACTGTATCATGAAGCATAACTTATTATTACTAATTAATATTCATGGAAAGGCAGCATAATATGGCTACCTTGAATAAAAGGGCGGGATTCTTAAACGTACTTTTCTTCTTTAACACGTGTGTAATGTTATTGTCTACATAGAAATATGAATATTACGCAGAGCTAACGACTAACGAATGTAAATCGGTATTTAGAACTGGAAGCGTTGTTACCTGGTGTGAAGTACTTGAAATTTGCAAAATAAATAACAACTCCGGAGCTGAAAGCGCATTTACTATTGGACAACATATAACAAAAGACAATTAAGGAAAATTTTTTTGCACTTGCCTTCCATCCCCTTCAAAATCCGAGTGCATATATATGATTTATGATAACAAATAACATGTATCAAATTTCAAAGAATCTCTAAAAAATTATAATAAATTATGTTCTTTATTGTCTTTTGTTATAAATTGTCAGATACTAAATGCATATGGATAAGTCACAGAGCAGATACATAAATAAATTATCTTTCTTTAATACGACCGTTTTAGTTGCAGAAAATACCTTGACTGACGTGCTGAAATATAACTTACTCATTAAACTAAAGCAATCTTTCGAAATGTTATTAAAGCTTTGAAACTAGAAGTTTGAAGCATATTACTTACTAACATCATTATATTTCGATTTTTTTTTCTCGCTGCAATAGTATATGATCTTTTGAAGCAAATGACAAAAGTATAATCCCAATCCATTAAGAAATTCAAAGGTATTAATGATAAAATTAAATCGTTGTATGTTATATGATTGGTTGTTTATTTGCATATAAATTATCAGAGAAATCTATAATAAATACATTAAAGGTATATATATATATAACATATACAGTAAAAGTATTTTTTTAAACACATATCTTACATGATGTAATTCCATCTGTTGATCAATGATTCCTATCCATAATGTCTGTGGGAGGATACATAGGAATACATCATAATTTATAATCAATGCTTGATAATGTGATATATCTCTATCTTTAGCAGATGGTGCAATTAGCCTTGATGTCCTACATTGATATACACATAGAGGCATAAACATATTCATAGTCTACCTACTACAAAATAGAAGAGGCGGGAGTTGAAGCTCTCTACAGAGACTTAGGAGTATGAGGTTGTGTTTGTGATCAGGGATCAATTGCTCTCAATGTTACTATGTATCACAATATTGCAAAAAGGTACGCTCCATTAGATTGCAATATCACATAATGCACCATGAATTGAGATCCCATCATTTTCAGATCCAACTTTTATAAGCAAACAACATAAAGCCATAGAGATCAAAATGAGAAGATCAAAACAAAGAAATGCCTTCTCAAAACTATATTATAAGATATGTTGGCTGTACTTTCATATTTTACCGCAAGAAAGCCAACATCAATTATTTGAATATTTTTTTTGAGTTTTGTACATTTAAATATCTATTGTTTTGATCCTCTTGGCAATATTTTTTATCTTCACCCCCCTCTTTTTGTAATAAGTAAGTACTCAATTTATATTATAGATAGATAGATAGATAGATAGATAGATAGATAGATAGATAGATAGATAGATAGATAGATAGATAGATAGATAGATAGATAGATAGATAGATAGATAGATAGATGATAGATAGATAGATAGATAGATAGATAGATAGATAGATAGATAGATAGATAGATAGATAGATAGATAGATAGATAGATAGATAGATAGATAGATAGATAGATAGATAGATAGAGATAGATAGATAGATAGATAGATAGATAGATAGATAGATAGATAGATAGATAGATAGATAGATAGATAGATAGATAGATAGATAGATAGATAGATAGATAGATAGATAGATAGATAGATAGATAGATAGATAGATAGATAGATAGATAGATAGATAGATAGATAGATAGATAGATAGATAGATAGATAGATAGATAGATAGATAGATAGATAGATAGATAGATAGATAGATAGATAGATAGATAGATAGATAGATAGATAGATAGATAGATAGATAGATAGATAGATAGATAGATAGATAGATAGATAGATAGATAGATAGAGATAGATAGATAGATAGATAGATAGATGTGACTATTATAATTTATTTCTCTTCAAAAAATGAAAAACTAAAAAAAAATCCACTCACTAATGAATAGGCGACATCAAAAATAAAATAAAAGTTTATTGAAGGGAATCATGTCAGCTGACGCTACCTGGTAGAATAATTAGAAGGAGGCACAGCTGCAATGTGTCATTCTTCTCTGATGGTGGGCTTCTATCAATCAGAAGTAAAAGATTGCCCATAAGTACAGGTAATTTGAATAGACATAAATAAAATATTAATTAAATTTTTATAATATATATTTTAGCAAATTAAATATGAACAAACACATAAAATCATTGTTTATCGTTTATACCGATTTTCAAATTCAAATATTCTTCTCTTCTACTCTTCTGAACGAGGCTATTGAGCTATTGAGTTGTTATATCTAACTTATTTTATTTTATTAGTTACATCACCATATGTTTTGTCTTTGCATATCTAAATTTATAATATTTTTCGATTTGACGAATGTGATCCTTGTATCGTATAACACGGTATATTATCATATATTTTCTTTATCCCTCTCAAGCCTTGTTTTTGTACTATAATGGTCGTCGTTAACTAGTTAAAGTTACCAATATCATGATCATTAAAATAATGAATTGATTAAAGTTATTTAAAAATCGAAACGAATCAGTTTTAGTAACCATAAAATGTTATACTTTATAGCCATATTCATTGCTTTTATATCTTTGTTGCCTAGCAAATAAAATATACTCGCATATTTGGGCGCCTACGGCGCCCATATGTTCGCCCTTTTGGGTATGGGAGGAGAGAGAAATAATTTTCAGTGGTACAAATATTCTCATAAAAGTTTGACTTTGTACAAAGAATATGTTTTAAGTCACATGAGATGCTTTTTTCTTTTTCTATTTATTAACTCCTCCTCCTCCTTTTCTTTTTCTTTTTTCCTCTCTTTACCTTGAAAAGTATGTAGGTAGTAAAATCAGACAAGGTCTGAATTTTTTCTTTCATTTCTGGTCCCATCACTTTGCAAATAGTTTTATTAGATCTGCCTTGACCCAAGGATTCCATAGGTACCTTCAAATTCAAATCTGACCATAAATGTGGGAGGAGATAGCGTGCGGACATACAGACGGACAGAGATTGGTGAATTATTATACATTTAGATTTGTTATATATTATCACCCATCAATTTTTATCCCATTGTTTAAGTTTAATAGTAACAAGCTATTAACATAAAAAAATTATATTTTGTCTCAATGTTTATGATTCGATGAGTTTGATTTGTATATTCCAACTGCTTGAAGTAATAGAGGAAGGGAGTTAGCACAGTGTGTAATAAGAGCCATGCGTCCTTACAACTCTTCCCTCACTTCCAGTGCCTTAGAGTAGGAGAGTCTGGACGAAAGACTGATGAGTCATAACATAAACTGACAAAAACCCATAACAAACAAATTTTATATCATAAATTAATAGGTGTTTGGATTTAATATCAAATTTAATGTTATTTTTATAAATCAAAGTGGATATATTTTAATGTAAAAAGATGGCTATTGAGTTGAATTTGCTATAAATTGTATTATTCTTATGATTTTGCTACTATTTTGAGCAGAAATAGGATTTATATGTTGAATAACAATATTATTGAATTTCTAATTCTATTCGTAATGTGGGCAGCCCTTCATCAATCACGAAACCTTTTTTGTTTTTATATCTCTAGGATCAATCATCAAATAGGTTTCTCGTTATACTTTAACCAGAATAAAAGCAACACATCGTTCCGGAATCCAATCAGTTTAAAGAGTAGAATGAAACTATTGGCAGTAGCCTCATTCTACTCTTGAATTGTGCGATGTACGATAGGATTGCCTTTAGACAGAGGCGGAGTGGCCACCGGGAGTACCGGGACTATTCCCGGTGGGCCACTGGCCTCAATAAACATAAACGGCCGTTGACAGCCTCCCAATGGCATATTGGGGCCTGTATAATGCCGGTGAGGGCATAATTGTCCCGGTGGATAAATTCTTCCCACTCCTTCCTGCCTTTAGATATAAGTTTTCTCCGATGGCAGTACGTGGGATGCTTCCAATGTGTTTTTGGAGTCCAGAACGACCATTAATGCTTATATCGTTGGTAAAGTATTACAAGAAGCTTATTTTGTTGATTGATCCCAGAGATATAAAAACAAAAAGGTTTCGTGATTTATGAAGGGCAGCCCACATACGAATAGAATTAGAAATGCAATAATATTGTTATTGAACTTGTATATTCAACTGCTTTTTTAGCAGATATGGACCGTTCGCAAAGAAGACAAAACAATTAATGTATATATATACTTATTAATCCTTTCAGTATCGTGTTTCGCTGCCGATTCAAATATATGCGTTAATGACCAAATAGGACATTTTATTATGGGATTACAAAAGGCATATAAATATTTTGAGACAAAGTATGTTCACCAGATAACAAGGTTTGTTTTTATAGGAGGCAAAATGTCCTAGGGACAAAATGAGGGTATATGTTTATTTATGTACAGGATGCTAAAATAGCTTCTCCGTAAGGCCCTTGATGTACATAAGGGTGTTAAACCTATGAGCTACTAAGACATACTTATCATGGTATTGTAAGTGGAGCGCAAAGGCAAACAATAAAAGGTCTTGACACGTAAAACTTCACTGACAATAATAACTAGAGGCATATATACACTCAGAGAGTGCAAACCTCCGCCGTCACGGGGTCCTTATGAGCCTTCCGAGGCGGATTTTTTCACGACTGGGGTGGCTTAGAGGGACGGGGGGAGGGTTCCCTCGACGTAAATTCCGAGAGGAAGACGCTCCCGGCACCCGATTTCACAGCACAGCGACATCTATTGGTAGAGTAGGCTAACTTGAAATATTTATTAGTATTTAGCTCATTTTGAATCTAAAGAAGTTCTCAGAGATGCCAAAATTTAATCATTTGTTCCTTTTGGCATTCCAACAACTCCACAAAGTTTCATCCGAATCCGTTCCGTACTTTTTGAGTTATCCTGCTGACAAAAAAACAAACAAACAAACCAACGCCAGTGAAAACAATACCTCCTCGGCGGAGGTAATAATCCTTTTAATCTAGATACTCTCTACAAATCTTGTAGCCAAAAAGCCAGGACATCTACAACCTTATCCTACAGTCGATTCATTTTCACTTGCTATAATAAATAATATATATGGAAATAATGGTACTAGACAAAATGATCAAAAGAGAAAAAACGAAAATAAATATGTTAAAAAGAAAAATTTGACTTAATAGCAAAATTATGATTTGTAAAACCTTAAAAAAGTCAAGTTATGAATAATGTACCATGCATATAAAGCATATTATAATGTTCTTAATCGATTATATATGTTAGATGAAATCGTCGCTATTCAATCCATTATTTGAAGTCCTGATGACCGTCCCAAATGAGGGGGGGGAATATATAAATAATCATAGCATTGACAAAAGTTGTTCTCTTAAATAAATTTAATGTATCTTTTTTTTATTTCAGAGTTTCCTATGAAGTCCATTTCTTGGCCACTATTTCCATTGTCTTTTCTTCTAGACATCAGTTAAAATACATATATGTCTTCTATTTTATACCGAACACATTTTGATTACCTTGAAATGAGGATATTTAGTTACATGAGCCATCGTGTACCTATACTGAAGAAAACCACAATTTAACATTTAATATATGCCAAAAAAAGGCAGTTATTTAACATACTTAGTCATTATTTAAGTAGATTAAAATTGACCATGATGAATCATAATTATACGTTATACTTTGAATATAACATAATAAAATTTTTATATACACATAAATTAAACGTAAGTATTTTTCTCTCTGGAATATAATGTAGCTAATATATATTTTAAGGCTTTTATTATATTTTATTATAATATACATTTATTTGATGCGAAAAAAAATCTCTCAAAAAATATATTAAAATTAGGACAAATTTTAAACTACATGCTTATCTTTGCTGCTCTTATATATTATATATATATAATATATATATATTATATATTTTATATTTATATATAATTTTATTATATATATAATCAATTAAATATACCTGCACTAATACAAACAGTCAACGCTCTTTAATAAAACAGCAACTCCATAGCACGTATTAAATATCAAAAAAAACAATGTGAAGATCAAACAAGAAATGATAAAAGATTAAATTCTTATATTTACCTTTAACAAAATCATTACATAAATTATCACAATTTTCCTAAAGATGTCGATATGTATTTGGAACGAAAGAAGAGTAAACATTTACATCAGATACCTGAACTATTTGTAGTAACAGTCTTACTCTCAGGAATATTAATACCTCCGCGGAGGAGGTATTGTTTTTCACTGGCGTTTTGTTGGTTTGTTGGTTTGTTTGTTAGTGTATGTTTGTTGGTTTTAGAGGATAACTCAAAGTAGATGAAAGGATTGGATGAAATTTTGGAGTTGTTGGAAGTGCGAAAAGGAAGAAGTTAATAAATTTTGGCATCTCTGATTGCCAATATTAAGGCGCCAAATTATAAATACTACTAACTTTGCCAAGTTAGCATCCTCTGCCAATAGATGTCGTTTTGCTGTGAAATGGGGTACGGGATACGTTTTCTCTCGGAAATTCCGTCTAGAGGAACCCTCCCGTCTCTTACGCCTCCCCAGTCGTGAAAAATCCGCCTCGGAAGGCTCCCATGACGGCGGAGGTGCACCTCTGAGTGTATATATTGATAATGTTGTTTATCATGTTGATATTGAAATCCTCTTGGCTCGGGTGTCTTCATAATAGTATTTTTATGTATGAAGATTTTAAAACAAGTTGTTCTAGCAAGCTCACAAAATAAACATGAGATTTTACTTTGGTAACACTGTTTTTTCATATTTTTCTTACGTCCAATTCTCTGATGAATTATCCATTTATCTCCAGATATATTATTAAAACAAAATAAACATTTCTTTTTCCGTGAAATGGAGCAATTACTTTTATTCGATTAACATTTAAATGGAAGATTATAGGAGTACATTCAAGGGATTTGTAAATGAAGACAGGAATGTAGGTCCATGAAGAAGAGACAATTATTATTTACAAGGATGAATTTCTACTCGTTTTGGATGTACATTCATCAACAGCCGCGAGTGAAGTGATACTCTGTAGCCACTTTTTATTCATGTATTATGACTTTCTTTAAAGTCACAACGCATAAATATTTATGTTTATGTATGATGTAAAAAAAACTATCTAAGTTCTCCTAAGATATCAATAATAAATAGTCAGTTTGTGCTATTTGTGGTTCCTTTACCTTTTGTGTAATTTCTTTTTTATGGCTAATTTATGCACCTTCTTAGCGATTTCCTTGGTTGCTCAAGTAAGCCTTTGAGTTAATGTGTATGTAGGAGCTACTTTAACATACGTAGCATCTTAACGAGGATACAATGAATTGCTATACATGTCCTTTGGCATCATTGAATGAACTTATATGCAATAACTACCTTCCAACAATGAAAGAACCCCCTTTAAATATAAATATCTCTAAAACATCTTTAATACATATAAACTATTTATATTCCTTGATGAATATTTTTTTAAAGTTTTTAGAAAGAATAAGTTTAACGGACATTAGACGCTCCTTTGAAATATCAAATGTTAATGTCAAGATTGATTGTAATTCGGACATGCCCTTAACCTTTAATGTTCGTGTTTCTCTTACATGCAATATAAAATATTTGAGTGAAATGAATCAAAATAAACAAACCATCGGACAAAACTGTTGCTCTCTCAATATATTCTTCACTTTTAAGTTCAAAACTGGAGAATGAAATGTCAAATCCTTAACATTCCCCCGTCATAACTTATTAACTCTCATAATTCTATGAGGCGGTGTTCATTATGGTAATTATGTTTCTAATTGTTTTATATGCATGTTGCCGTTATCGCTATCTCGTGTCAATCCATTTTTATATACCAATTATAGACTACGTCCCTTGTGATTCAAAATAACTCTAAGCCTCAATTCAGATACAAAATATATTATGTATTGTTCTGTGTCTTTTTAAATTAATACTTTATATCGTGGATATTCCGTATCTCTTAATGAAGATTATATCTCTAAGAAACGAGTAAGAACTATTTTTGTCTATTCAAAGAATGAGGTGAGAGCCTACCAGGGACTCTAGAACTTGTAATTCTCCATTAATCATTTTTATGTTTGTTGTCCTTATAACTGAATTTATGAAATAATGAAAAACCCCGGAAACTTACAAGAGCATAATTTTTCAAACAGTGAACAATGGCTGTGGATGATTTTAATACCGACTTGACATAGAAAGAGAAAAAAACTGAAAATATAGAGACATCTCTCTTGCCTCTCTTTTATTATAGTATTAAACCTCACAAACCTCTCCCTTTTTCATAACATATTTTTTACTAATTATTTTATTATTTTTACATTTATTACAAAAAATTCAATACATTTTGATGTGTTGTTTCTTTTTACTTCTAGATGAATTATGAGGGGCGGTCTTACTGTCTTCCTCCTTCACTTTCGTCGTCAAATCGGCCAGAAAAATGCTAAGAGAATTAATAAGCTTTGAGAGGAAGCCTAGAGAGCCTTCCGTGACGAGGGAGGCATTGAACTACTTACCATAAGAACAAGTCAGTCCCGACAAGAGACGATGGAGTTCCTCTCGTCCAGGAATCCTGTCAAATAAGTGACTCCGGACACAGGGGGGGAACTCCGTATCAAGGTTCCTCCTCTAGAGTTAAATATCTCAAGCTGTTTAATGTAACGCAATAATAATAATAACAGCTTTGTAATGAAAAGGGAGAGGTTTGTGAAGTTTAATACTATAATAAAAGAGAAGCCAGAGAGATGTCTCTATGTTTTCAGTTTTTTTCTCTTTCTAAGTCAAGTCTGTATTTAAATCATCCACAGCCGTGAACAATGAGGAGAGGGAATGAAATGTTGCCTAAAAGACACCATGGCCATGTATATAAAACAATTAGAAACACCGCCTCATATAATTATGAGAGTTAATAAGTTTGAAGTAAAAATGAAGTAGGTATAATTATATATTAGTGTATTATATGTATTTCATATAAGAACCTGCTTTAATCTTTCTTAAGACTCTACAATAATAATATGTTTCGACGAGACAAACCTCAGTTAAGTATACTGACAGGAAACAAAGAAGCATAAATCCCGAAACCTCTTATTTATGGAGGTTACATTCTTTAAAGTATATAGAAAAATACATTTTATTGCTCAAATAGGCATTGATTAGGCCGACAAAACATTTTTTGTTATAATATATGTCATTTTCGAGTATAAATTATGTAGAGAGTAAATTTAAAAACTGAAGCACGACATTTTATTTTCTAACAGTTCCCCCCATTGACGACGGTTCTTTACGGCTTCATGTTAGATAGGTTTGTATTTTCAAAGCAATTTATTATTATTGTATCTGAAATAGTTATAGAGTCTCATATATGAAAGCTACAAGTCTTAAGAATTAATAAATTCATTTGAAATTATAGTAATTTTACAAAGTCAATATCCTAAATTGTCTGGCATGAAGTGTTTCTTATTATTTTTTCCTTTATTAAAATATATTATGTACATCAAAACAGAAAAGCATACATAAATATATAAACCGGAGTAGTTACGTAAGGAAAATACATGAATCAACATTATAGTTTAAAAGTAATACTCCGGGAAGGAATTATATATCATCAATCAAATAATATTTATACTAAAACAAGCAATTCACACATCATAAAGGTATTTATAGGAAATTACTAAAATTTTATATCATTGAAATGTTTAAAATAATTTGAAAAATTGTTCATAACAGCTTCAAACGATTTTATCTTCGTTTGCCATTCTCCAATACACTTATGTCGCTGGAAATGTTTTAAGAGTGTTCATTCAACTATTGATTGTTGATTGAATACCATGGTATATTTTGAAATTGTATGATCAATTATATCGAAGAATTCCAAGAATAAGTCAGAAATACTGATGTACATAATATAATCGAAATGTTTGAAATTGGAATAATGCATTGAAAATATTTATTTGTTGAAATGTAGAGAATACTACCTGGCTTTGAGTCAGAAAAAGCGAATTTTACGTTAAGCAAAGGGTTGTAATGTGATAAGATATTACGTGTCTCCGAGTGATTACTTTTTTTTTCTATTAGATTAGATAGATCTATTAAATTTAATCACTTGTTCCTTTTGGCATTTTCAACACTCCACAAAATTTCATCCGAATCCGTTCAGTACTTTTTGAGTTATCCTGCTGACAAACCAACAAACAAACAAACCAACAAACCAACACGAGTGAAACAATACCTCCTTCGGCGGAGGTAATAATGTAGGACTTACATTATTTTCCTTTAAATGGCTTTATTTTCCTTTAAATAGATTTAAAAATCTATATTCTATATATTTTTTGCACTAATAAATTGTATATGTTTTGTAAATATTTGATTCAATTATTTACTTGTTTACAACTTTATGATATAGATTGTGTTTTCGTGAAACTTGGGATAGTACAAAAGAACATTTCAACTTAGCAAAAGGGCATACAAAATTGACTACAACATGGATAAAACTGTAGAATAAAGACACGGAATGGACTCTGTGATTGCTTTTCTAATAATTAAATATGTGACGTCATCTCCTTATCTTTCAACTAATCACGTTTCGAAAAAAAAACTTCTTTATTATCCTTATATAGGTATGATCACCTATTTCCATGAACATTGTTAATTTTTTAAGCTCGTTACTTCGCAAAAATTCTCTTTTTGAGTTCGGTGTCCTTATTTCATGCGAAAAGCGGGGATTCACTATATACTAAATATATACCTATATCAAGTCCTATAGTATATGCTATGAAGAAGGTAGAAGGATTTATATGGATTTAAGCCCTGAGGAGTCATTAATTCATTATAAGTTCTTTTTTGTATTTATTAATATAAAAAGAAGGATTTACTTTGAATATGAGATTATCCTCCGTAATGAAGATAGGAAAGCTATTAGCACAAAAGGGGTCGCCCCTGATTAGTCATGCTAATCCCTGACATAGAATATGTACGTATGTTAGAGCATATTCCGACGTGCATTCCAGAGGGAAGCACACACTTATCCAGAGGGGTCAATTAATTAACTGCACTTGAGTTAGTTGTAAAATACGAGAAAAACAAATCATTATGCTAGTATTCTTGGTGTATCTCCATGGTTACATTTTTAGTATGCCTGCAATTTCATTTGAACTATAGAGATATAAAGACATAGAGGGCTTATTGGATTCTTCAGAGGAATGCGTCATATTGCCCAATATTAAAAATCTTCCTATATGATCTACTTACGATAACGTAGATCAAATTACTTTGTTTATATTGGACACAGAAAACAGCTGAACGACGATGTTTCTCTGCTACTGAAGGGAATAAGCTCTCTATATCTTTATATCTCTATGGTTCACCTCCTTGTTCCTGTTTTCTTTTGTACACGTATATATATATATATATATATATATATATATATATATATATATATATATATATATATATATATATATATATATATATATACAGAGGGTTCAGGCGAATCTAGACTTTTTTTAGCACGGAAACAAGATACTCATATCCAAGAACAAGACCTTTTAATTGACTTTTTTCAATCACACAAATTTAAATGACTTTTCTCTTAATGTTCATTCAATCCAACTTCCTCCTTTCACAATAACAGCCTCCACACGGTGCCTGAACCTCCCAACGGCATGAGCCACCTGTTCCCTGGACAAGTTGGCCACTGCCTGGATGATGGCAGCTTTCAAGGAGTCCACAGTGTTGTGAGCACGCTTGTTAGGGTCCCTCTCAAGGACGCCCCACAAGTAGTAGTCGCAGGGGTTGAGGTCAGGGTTGCTGGGGGGCCAGAACTCCTTTGACCAGAACATGTCGAGATTCTCTAAGCACCAGTTTTGCACCAAATTGGACGTGTGGGCGGGAGCTCCATCTTGCTGGTAGAGATAAGGTCTACCAGCAGCAATCTGGGTCATCCAGGGCTTCACCACAGTCTGCATGACGTCCAGTAGACCTCTTTGTTGACATTTTGGTCCTTGGCAAAAAAGTGAGGAGGCATGATGTCTCCCTCGCTGGACATGACCTCCAAGACATGAACTCCGACCGGGAACTTGGTTCTTCCAATGATAGGGACCTCATATGGATCTCCTTGGGCGCACGGCCGCAACGGAGCGCCACAATAATGGCCGTCCTGCGCTCAAGGTCCGAGGACATTTTCAATCTTTTTGTTATTAAACAAAGCTCATAGGATATACTAACCAGTTCATACATTTTAAGTTTCTACCCTAACTGGTTTCTGAGATACAAGTACTCAAAGTTAGTCTAGATTCGCCTGCACACCCCTGTATATATATATATCAACACCAGATTTTTTTTTCTTGGCTCGATGGCAAACTTTATTCAGTACATTTGTAAATATTAAAATTCAACAACAAAGGACAATGGGGATTAATAAAAATATTAAACTAAAAATATGTGGGTGGGCATAAATTGTATAAAGAAGTACATTAAGAATATTGTTACATATATTAAAAGCCAATTGACAACGCATAAAACTTGTAATAGTTAAAACAATTAATCAATTTCATTAATTTCTTTTATATACATTTTGATAATGGAGATAATACCCCGGAGCTTTGTATCATTGGTGGATCTTTTTGCGTATATAATTTGCTGTGTCTTTGCTATCGTTGCATTAACTTTGAGTTCCTCCTTTCCCGCGAAGTAGGCTAAAAAGTCCTCTTTGTATGTCACGGCTCCGAAGCTATTGAGCAATATACAACGTATTGATGAATACGTGTCCTTCAACACCTTATATCAACACCAGAATGGATTGTAATTTTGGGCATGCCCTTAACATTGAATAATTCCTTTATATAACCTATACCATAAGCATGAGAAAGATCATAAACAAAGTCTCACCCTGTAATTACTCTTATAGATCAGTATAGGAATTGAAGAGATCCATGAAAGAGTTTCTTTGTCATTTGAGGAAGGGAAATAACAAGGTGTAAGTGTATAAACGCTCAGTAGATTACTAAATACTACGAGCAACAAGGGTACCAACAGATGTTTTTATTGAAATGAGATACTAAAGTAAAGGCAGTGCCTTAGAGTAGTAGAGTCTGGACGAAAGACTGATGAGTCATAACATAGGCTGACAAAAACCCATAACAAACAATTTCATATCATAAATTAATAGGTGTTTGGATTTAATAGCAAATTTAATGTTATTTGTATAAATTAAACGGGATATATTTTAATGTAAAAAGATGGTCATTGAGTTGAATTTGCTATGAATTGCATTATTTTTATGATTTTGCCACTATTTTGAGCAGAAATAGGATTTATGTATATGTTGAATAACAATATTATTGCTATTTTGTTTGTTATGGGTTTTTGTCAGCCTATGTTATGACTCATCAGTCTTTCGTCCAGACTCTACTACTCTAAGGCACTGAGTAAAGGCAATCAAAACCACAACCTTATGGATACAAGAGGAATAGAGGATGGCATGTTATTTTATGAATGGATCAAGATCCATTATTCTTGATCCTTTTATTAAGCTCTTGCAATATACTCATTTCCTTTTCCCGCTTAACTGAGCAATTATTCCATGGTTTAGGTATACAAATTTAGTATTTGCAAAATAATATGATTGCGACATTCTATTTTTTATAAACATTCCGGTTAAGCAACTGACAAGCATCTCGGACTTATTTTATCTTGTCACGTATGAAGAGTCATTTAATCCACGCAATGTCATTATGATAACCATGGTATTTTAAGCAACTTAATTAATAAAATAAAAATATTGTTCTTTTATGATATGATTCTCCACTCTTTGACTTTGTGAGATCCTTACATGAAACAAATTTGATTCACGGATCCTTTCATTTCTTCCACGAGAGGAAAGTAACGTAGAGAATTGCTTCTTTTTAAATTAAATTAGGCTCGAAGTACCACTTAGCTTAGCTTTTGAATGTTCAAGATAATGGAGTTATATTTTTATAAACCTCATTGGCATCTAGTTTTTGATAGCAAAAAGAAGAGAAATAGTTTTATTATTTGCTTTAAATACAATAATAAAAACCACAAGAATGCTGGATTAGTTTTTAAATTTGGAAATTATGTCATTGCTAAATTATTTTGAATAAGACTTCCACTAAAAAATATCATCAAAATGGCTAACAATCATTTGTAATTATGTTGGAACGACATCAAGAGGATTTTAAGAAGGCATCACGTTTTCTATTGAATACAAACTAATTTTATCGATGGTAGTTATATATAGGTATAGTTTTTTATTTCCACAGTAATATGTCATTGATGTTTTTTACGTAGCTGTCCAGATTTGATTTATTATGTTATTGTATGTTTTAGTGCATTTTTATTTTACACTGTATTCTTCTTTACAGTAACAGAATAAAATTATTTAACCATAAAAAGAAGGGGAAAAAAAATCAGCTGATAACAAAATCAAAAGATTGGACTCAACCGGAAAAAACTGCATACCTCCAAGGTGAGTAACTTAAGCTGTGATTTAAGAAATCCTTAATGTATTGTATGGCAATTAAGTAGTTATTATGAAATGTTCATAACAGCTTCAAACGATTTTATGCGGGCTTGTATTCACTTGATTAGTGTCAATGTGATTGAGAAAATAAGCAAAATATCACATATTGACTTCGTTTGCTTATCTCTAGTGTGTTTGTGTCGCTAGCTTTGTACATCTGAATTGTTTTAAGGTTGTTCATTGAGCAATTGTATGTTGATTGAATACTATTTATATAATTAGTATTCAATTAAATAAATAAATTTACCTGAATGTTGGAAGAGAAGAATTGGATCCTCTATTCCTAGAATTGTTTCCGGATTTACGGCACAATTTAAATATTTCGGATCCGCGCAATAGTTGAGCTCACAGAAAAATAGGAAGGATTTTGATAAATTAAAGATATTATACAATGAATACCAATCATAGAGATATAAAGACATAGAGAGCTTATTGGATTTTCAGAGAAATACGTCATTGTGTCCCGAATACAGCTGAACGATGTTTCTCTGTTATTTGAGGAAATGAAATACGTCATTGTTTCCAGAATACAGCTGAATGATGTTTCTCTGGTAATTGGAGGGAATAAGCTATCTATATTTTATATCTCTATGATACAAATACTTCCTAAGAAACAAGTATTGTCGTACATAATTAAAAACACAGATCACATCTTGGAATGTTTACACTTTTAATCGTGCCGTAAAGATTTGCCTTAGTAAAAAGAGGAGGACATTACACACCCAAAGAATGGTTTCCCTGAATAAGGATAACAAACAGATACATTTTTCTCGTGCATGATTGATTGAAAGAACTGAAGAGTGAATAATAATAATAATAAACAGTTTGAATTAACTCCTCATTAGGCATCACTTCACTCGCGGCTATTGAACATTAATTCAGAGAGTGAATAATAACATCCTTAAAAATACTAAATGTCTCTTCTTCATCCGTTTCTACATCCATGCCAACGAACGGGGAGAGCAGAAACAATTAAGGAAACGGGACAAATGGGCGGATCAATTAACATAATAACGTACAAAACGCTTTAATTTGCAATGACATAGTATTTTTCGAAAGAACGCTAATGTTTCGGATCGAATATAATGCTATATATTTGCATTTATTAAGGATTCTTGTCATATTCTCGGACTTAAAATCATGGTTATTAACTCCAATTCAAAGCACCTAGAACATGGTTTATAAAAACTTATCCCAACTCGAATAGAAGTGGCAAGAGGTCGATAAGTTCGAAACTTTTCATTAGAAAATGACTTAACTTAAAATATAATGATAAATTGAAAAACGTACAATGGAAGCCAGAACATGATTCCAAAAGAATAAATGATTTTTAAGTCTGTGTAAGACATCACAAATTATTCAAGTGTCATAGGTTTATGATAGTCTACATAGATTATGTAAATTATATATCGAAAAAATGACTTTAAGTGGATAAATAAGGAGTCTTCCAAAAATGGGCTTAGTCTTAGTCAAAATGAACAAAAGGGAACGCTGAACAGGATTCTGAGATATATATCACTTACAATTGTATAAAACCGTATACAGTATTCAACTTCTATACGTTTTATGTAATTAAATTATATCAAATTAATTATTTAAGTCATTTTATAGACTTTTTCCTGTGATATCTGATTAAGTCCGTCCCTGTTTTGATGACTTTACTGAGGAATTAAACCATCAATTCCTAAATATTTTATATGCTTGACCCAATATGGCAATAAATTGCAATAAATAAGACAATTATACCTACATTAAAAAGCAATTTACACACTGAAAAGATCTATTTTTGGGAGAGTTTGTGAGAAACTACATTTTTATCATCCCTACCCATGATATGGGTGAAACCAGACCGCCGTACCAGATAAACATTTACGACGGCTCGACGTTCCGTAAAAAAAGGAGGTCGTAAGTTGAGTTAAAATTGAAAAAAAAAAACATGTTAGCAGAACAATGAATTAAATTTCAACCAGCTAGCTATAACATAAGGGTTACAAACTTATTGCAATTAAGGACATAAATATATGCAGAGAGGTCCGATAGGACATTGAATCCCTTTCATCCTTGTCTTGTAAGTCTTTGATACATAAGAAGGCTTCTTGGAGGAGTGTGTGTGTGTGTGTGAGCCTTGTGTTTCCTGATGATGATGGACTATCCTTCTTCTCATATTGGGTGTATAATTTGCTATCATTCAGCCAGCTGAATATTTGAATAAGTAATGATGAAATGCAAAATTGTTAGTAAGGTCCTGAGTAACAAATTGGTAGGGCGTAATTGCGTGTTTGTTTATGTACCTAAATGAACATCTGAGTGTCAATTAATTGCCGACACTCACTAACATGGGAAAGAGACACACCCGAGAGAGCAATAATAATAACACACAGTGTCCGTTGTTTACAGGCACAGGCATATGTACAAACTCATTGAGGAGAAGGAGTGTAAAGTGTTGTACATTTCCTTTGTTTATAAAGTCATATATGTACATACTTCAAGCAAAACTGACAAAAAGTAATCAGGACTTCCTGGGAGACTTTTTATTGCGGCACAGAAGCTAAGAATCATGATGAAGAAGCAAAAGGATATTATATATGTGTGTATATATATATATATATATATATATATAATATATATATATATATATATATATATATATATATATATATATATATATATATATATATACAAAGTGTACCAGCAAAATTTAGAATTTAGTTTAATTGTCCTTGGCTACCCTGGGGTAAGATTTAGTGATTTTTTACATTAAAACTTCCTGTTGTACCAGCCATGTAAGCACTTGTTAGAAAACATTGTTTTCACTCACTCTTCACCATGAGTCATGAGAAGAAGAATTGTGAGAGGATTGCTGATCTCCTTAAGGCCAAAGTGGACAAAAAAGAGATCGTGGAGATTATTGGCTGCTCTCTGGCTACAGTTTACAATATTTCAAATGCTCTAAAAGATGGAAAAGGTACTGGCAGGAATCCAAACAGTGGAGGAGCAAATAAGAAGAGGACTGAGGACTTTCTGGAAAGGTCAAAGGAGGCGGTGAAGGAGGATCCCACAAAGTCAATTCGGAGACTGGTTTGCCACCATGGATGTTGGTACTTCTACCATGTCAAGGGCTTTAGAAGATGACCAGAACCTGAAATCTTATGTCAGGAGGCCCAGGCATCTTTTAACCGAGGCAATGAAGGTCAAGAGGCTCGAAAGGTGCACCAAAGTTTGTTCAACCTTTCACAAGAAGAAGTCCACTGTGACAATTTGTTCAGACAATAATATTTTTACAGTGGACCAGGTCTACAATCGGAGAAAAGATCGGTACCTTGCGGAGTCAGTAAATGAGGGCAAGGGAGTCTACAGAACCAAACAACCAGCCCATGTGATGGTTCTAGGAGTCGTGGCATCTGACGGGAAGATTATGCCTCCGTACTATTTTCGGGCCGGAGAGAAAATTGACCGCCATGTCAATGTATAAGTCATGAGATACCATGTGTTGCCCTGGTTGATGCAAATTACCCTAGTGGCCACTATGTGTAGTCTCAGGATGGAGCTCCCTCCCATACATCAAAGTTGGCCCACGACTTCTGCTCAAGGAATTTTGCCGATTTCTGGCCAGCAAATTACTAGCCATCCTCAAGCCCAGATATCAATCCCCTGGACTTTGCTGTGTGGGGCTTTTTGGAGAGAGAGACCAACAGCACTCCCCATCCCAATGTGGATTCTCTCAAGGCATCCATCACTGCTGCCTCGGCCAACATGTCTACCGACTTCATCTAGAAGAGCTGTGCTGCTTTCCGCCACTGTGTTGATGCAGTCATTGAAGCTAAAGGAGGCTACATTGAATAAGAAAGATTGCAAAGATCTTTGTTTTTAACTTTGTTGCAGATGCTTATTTATAAAAGATCAATTAAAGTTTCTAGAAGTAAAGCAAAATTTGATTTACCATTTCTAAATTTTGCTGGTACACTCTGTATATATATATATAAGCGTAGGGAGATGTTTGGTTTGGGGGCCAGCATTCAATTTGCCGAATTTTAACAAGAACTTTTAAATTGGTGAAAAAATAATGGAATGAAGAAAGCTATGTAAATTAATGTTTTTTATAGTAATTACATACTATTCATACATTATATTTAGTTAGTTATAATTCAAAATCCGATTGCTTTAATAACTTTATATTTTTTTCAACTTAAAATGCCCGAATACCTCAACCAATTTGCCCGAATTCGAGAAGTCACCCAATTTTTGGGGCAGTTGCCCCTTTGCCCCCCTGTGTCCTATGCTATATATATATATATATATATATATATATATATATATATATATATATATATATATATATATATATATATATATAGTGTATAATAGCTGCGACTACCGAATATAAATCGGTATTCGATACTACCGACGGTAGATTTCAAATACCGAACCGATTATACGATATTCGATAGAAACTACCAACTACCATACCGATTGACAATCGGTACGGTATATTTGAAAGTATGACTTTTGTAACATTCACATAGAGACATAAAGATATAGAGAGCTTATTCCTGTCAATAGCAGAGAAACATCGTTCAATTGTCGCTTTGCCCAAGCGCTCCCTTGTGTGAAGAACTTGAACTTCGCAAATAAATAATCAACTACAACTTATAGTATTATAGAGCAGATACATAAATAGACATTCAATATAAGCTTATGCTATGCATTGAATACTAGAGTACCTGAAAGTACATTTAATATCGGACAATAAAGACAGTAAATGAAAAAAAATATATAGCCTTCCTTTTCCTACAAATCCAAGTACATATATAATTTATATAAGATGAGTATATATTAGAGTTCAATAATAAATATTACAAATTATGTTCTAATTGTCCTTTGTTATAAATTGTCCGATATTAATGCATATGAAGAAGTCACAGAGCAGATACATATATAAATTTTTCTCTCTTTCTAATCAACTGTACCGAATATCGATCGATACTGTAGATATATAATAAAATCTACCAAATACAGATATCGATCGGTAGAAAGCATATACCGAATACCGAACCGGCGGTAGATTTTTCTACCGTATCCCAGCTCTGATATATATATATATATATATATATATATATATATATATATATATATATAATATATATATATAACGACATAGATTGCTTTAGATTTAGATTAAACCAAAATACTGGAAAAAGCATCAATTATATATATTTCGGCTCTGTAGGGTAATATTGATCCCTTAGAACTTCATAGTTTAGCACAAGGTCCCACACTTCATCAAAAGTCACCACATCTAATGAAAAGAACAAAATGGCACCAATGTCAGATTCGGAGGAGCTCTCACCAACGTAAAGCAGCCAGTACTTTCTGCAAATTCTGCAAAAAGGGTGAATAGAAGAGTAAAAATGTCATTCAATGATAAATATTACACATATATATATTCATAAAAATACAGCCTTCAAATATAGAGTCAAACGTGTGTTAACGGTTGCCATTTTATACCGGCCACCACAAGTAACTTGTGTTAGCAGTTACCTCTTTGTAGCAGGTGCACAGTGGCCACCCAAATCCAGGTCGCTGATTATTTTGCACCTCAAATGATTTGAACAACCAGCACTCCTTTATAATAAATGATTGTTGGTCCATTACTACAAAAAAATCATAAAAAATATCAAAACAAACAACGCCAATAAAATAAAAGACAATCAATTTGATATATATGCTTTAAGACTTAGTCGTTTGATGGAGTAACTACCTATAGAAATGTATACGCTATACATTACAACCTTGAGTGTAACAATTAACAAATTTAATTGAAAATACAAACTATCAATTTAGCCTAATTATGAAAAAAAAGTGTGTTTGTTGAATTACATGCTCGTTTTGCTGCTATACAAGATCTTCAATGTGAGTCTTTTTTAATGTCGGACCCCCAAATCTAAAGAACAAAGCATTGATAAAGAAAAATAATGCCTACATATTATCATTCATAGTTTAGATAAAAATGAAGAGGGTTGGACGCTGTAGTTGATCTCGTATTAGTACTTTATCCGAGTCTAAAATTGAACATTGTAATAAAATAACATTGTATATAATTTATGTATCGTCATATACCATTATATTTATTTTGATGGATGCATAGGAAGAGCTAAGAAAAATCCCGCTTTGAAAAATAATAAAAAATAAAAATCTACTGAATAAGCCGTATGATTATAGTACCGTAAAAATTAGGGTCTGAGAGCACTTTGATTTTTGTAAATTTATTGTCGTTCAACAAAACTAGATCTTGATACAGGAGCATAGCAACTGAATATGGATCTATCAAATTAATTTTTGTTTTTATAGCTGATGGGATTCGGAAGGAAATCTTAGGTTTAGATGATTTTTAACATTTAAACTTTCAATATTGATGGAAAAGTGTGATATTATGTATTAGGGACTCCTTCAAAAGGAACGAATGTTTGAAAGGGGCAAGGAGATCATTTCTCAAAATTGGTTTCTTTACGTTTAAGGCTTGATTATATTTATAATATAGTTGTATTATAATAAATGTTCCTTGCTTTTCAGGATATCGATTGGTCTTTATGGTCCGATATGCTAAAAATACCAGAAAATCTACTGCTGATTCGATATTCGGTAGATTTTATCATATATTTACCGAATATCGATCGGTGCAGTAGATAAGAAAGAAAGATAAATGTATTTATGTATCTGCTCTGTGACTTCTTCATATGCGTTTGGTATCAGTACATAATTTGTTATATTTTTAGAGATTATTTGAAATTAATACATGTAATTTTAAATAAATCATATATGAACTCAGATTTGAAGGAATGGAATGCAATAGTAAACCATTATTTCCTAACTGTCTTTTGTTATACGTTGTCCGATATGCGCTTTCAGCTCCGGAATTGTTTATTTATTTTGCAAAGCTCATCTTTTTCACACTAGGTAACGCTTCCAGGTCTAAATGCCGATTTACATTCGGTAGTCGCAACACTGTAAAATATAGATCGATATCCTGTTAATGTAAGGATACATAGAAATCGAACAAGAAACAGAATGGCGACACGAATTTCCTTTTGTACCCCCAATGATTTGTGATGACCAAAAAGAAGTATGAGCCAGACTCTATAATTTGTACAAATATTTAAAGAAGCTGATAATTAGCTTTCCATGATAACTAGGGATAACAATATTTGTCTGCTGTCGAGGAAAGAGACACAAACAAAAAATATAAGTAAATCGCAAAACTTTTCATTCTAAAGTAGTTTTGATGAGTTTGTTTGGTCCTCCATAACAGCTGACTGATTCTCAAATATTACTTTGTTATTGAAAGGAAGATGTTTTTTATACGAGTCATGATATAGTAGAGAAATGATTGACATATATAATGATTTAAAACTTGAGGTTGAGCAATTGCGCAGTCAAATTAAGGGGTTAATTTGGAAAAATCCATTCAAGGATTCGTAATGGATGGAGGGCCATGTGAAGGGACAGGATGTGTTCATAAAGATAATATTCTTATATTTAAATCTATTTGAATCCGCGAGTGATGCGATAAAAGAAATATTAAGACATAAAGGCTTATTGGATTCTTCAGAGGAAACGTCATATTGCCCAATAGTAACGAATCTTTATATCTCTATGATCAGCTACGATGACGTATTATATATTAGTGTGTTTATATTGGGCACATATACAGCTGAAGGATTTTTCTTTGCTATTGAAGAGAAAAAGCTCTCTATATATTTATATCTCTATGGATGCGATGCTTTTATTTCATAATATATCAACTTTTTTATTATCCTTCACTCTTACTTTTTTTCTGCCAATCACATTGCGACAAAGTTCCCTATTTGTCACCCATAATGAAGGCAGGAAAAGGCTCTCGTGTTAGTAACCACATGGCTTTATCAAGAATAAAAAGAATGATACAATCATAATACCCACTATTAATAGCTCTTAAAGCATGAAAAACGTTAGTTGCTTTATTATCTCAATGAGGACTTTCCCCCCTCTCATTATTTTCATATGAGAAAAATGATTTTCATTGCCTCTATGAATAGAGAGGAAATTATAATTACATTGGGTGAGCACAATGGGTGTCATATGTGCTATGGGGGTTAATGAGCCTGGTCTTATTGCTTCCAATTACGGCGGCCTCATAATGCAATGGAAAAGAATGGACTGACCCCTCCGAGATTCCCATCTCGGAGCAAAAAGGTGAATGAATATTATATAAATATATAAATGAAATACATACAATCTGAGTTAGCACGTCATGGTGATATCAACCAATTAGAGTGAGAGGAGACTTTTGAATGAAGGCGGTAAGTGCCGCCATTTTGGAAAGGAATGGATTACGGGAAAGAAGTCACAGCTTCATAATAATAATAATACGATTAGAGGCTATATTATTAAAATTCATATTAAAATGATGAATTTGCCGTGACAGGTCATAAAAGGTTCTAATTTATTGAAGTCTCAAAGATTGATTGTATCTCTTTGAAGTCCGCATAAGATAAATTATGGATGAATTGGAAAACATTACAAATAAATCGATGTAAATGTACACAGCAATGCTGAATATATTCAATCAAACTATACTTTAAAGTATCAGGTGGTTTTATCGGGATGGCAACTTTATAATATATAATATATCTAGTAAGCCTGGGGAAAAATCATATATATTGAGTTAAATATACATACATATGTCAGCAGTATATAATTTCCAAACATGGAAAGAATCGGAAAATGTTAGTAATTTACTCCAAAAAATATAAGATCATTTTGTTTTTACTATAAAAGGCATATAAATCAGAACAGTGTAATTTATTCTGAACGGATGAATTATTTCTTATTTTATTAAAAAGATTTGTAGGGTACAACAATGATTGGACCATATATAACGACATAAAACCAGGTGAACAAAATGTAATTGAAGAGTGTTCTTGGGAACAGACGTTCAACGAACTATACGAACAAACGAACGGAGGGGAGCAGAAACAATTAACGAAACGGGACAAATGCACGGATGAATGAAGATAATAACGTACAAAACGCTTTAATTTGCAATGACATTGTATTTTTCGAAAGAACGCTAATGTTTCAGATCGAATATCATCCTATAGTTGCCTTTATTAAGGATTCTTGTCATATTTTTGGACTTAAAATCATGGTTATAAAGTCCAAATTAAAGCACCTAGGACGTGGTTTATAAAATTTTTGCCCCAACTCTAATAGAAGTGGCAATGTTTCGGGTCGAATTTCATGCTATAGTTGCCTTTATTAAGGATTCTAATCATATTCTTGCACTTAAAATCATAGTTATTAACTTCAATTCAAAGCACCTTAGACGTGGCTTATAGTTTTTTAGCCCCAACTCTAATAAAAGTGGCAAGAGGGCGAGAAGTAACGAAGATTTACATTTGACTTAGCTCTGATTACTAAAAAATATAATAATAAATTGAAAAATGTACCATGGAAGCCATAACATGATTCCAAAAGAATAAATTATTTTTAAATATGTATAAAACATCACAAATTATTCAACTGTCATAGGTTTGGATTGTGCCAATTATATCGAAATAATTGACTTTAGGTGGATAAATAAGGAGTCTTCCAAAGATTGGTTTAGTCTGACTTTTTGGACGGTCTGCAAAAATGAACAAAAGGGAACGCTGAACAGGATTCCGAAATAATATATCACTTTCAATTGTAAAAACCTGTATACGGTATTCAACTCGTGTACGTTTATGTTATTCAAATTATATCGAAATAATGGCTTTAGTCATTTTATAGATTTTACCCGTGATACCCGATTAAGTCCCTGTTTTGAGGACTTTAATTAGGAATTAAGCAAATATTTCCAAGGGAGTCCGATAGCCAAGGGCGTTTAGGCATAGAAATATAAAGATATAGAGAGCTTATCCCTCAATAGCAGAGAACATCGTCGTTCAGCTGTATTTTTGCCCAATATAAGCAAAGTAATTTATACTACGTCATCGTAAGCTGATCATAGAGATAGAAAGATTTGTTTATTTTGGACAAAAAATGTATTCCTCTGAAGAATCTATTATGTTTTTATATCTCTATGGGTTCGATAGATTAATTTTAATGTTATAGTGTTTATTTATATCCTGTCGGATGCAATTATATCGAACCATATAGGCACAAAAAAATTATATGCATGACCCATATGGCAATATATTGCCATAAATAATAAAATAATGAAATGAATTGCTCATTATTTCTAAGCATAAAACACTCTTGCAATATGTAGTGACGTCAGCTTAGGTCATGGGGGAGTGTTATGAAAGAGCCACGCTGCGACATGCGGGTCAGTTGAAAAATAGATATTAAGTGAAATGAAGTGTTTTTATTATAATGTCAAGAAAGGGAGTCAGACGACCTCGGGACTGTCGTCAGAGACACACAATAAACATACATCCATGAACGTTTATCAATAAAAGATGAAAAATCCCTATTTTGGTATGATTAACTTTTTGCTACTCCACCCTTTCACATAATCCAATAAGCGTTATGACAATATATGCATATAAGGTTTTGATTTCATAAATATAAGGTACTAATTTAAACAGCTTTTGTTAAAATTATCATGCTCATTGGTGCCTGAAACATGTATTCAACGTTATAAAATACAGTCAAATGAGCAGGAAAGTTATTTTGCTAGCATCAAAAGTGGTTTAGTCGTGTTATATGTGAGTTTGAATTGTATCGTCGAATTCCTAAAAAAAGCCTATATTTTTCATTCATTTAGCATGATTTTTTAAATAATTACCTATATCTTTTAAAACTATACCCTTTATATCGTCGTAGAGTGGCGCCATGATGCTAACTCAATTACGTATCGAAAGCAAACAAGCCTAGATCTTATATTTGGCACGCAATTTTTAATTTGATAATATTGTCATCAAGTTATTAAGTTTATAAGTGGGCGATAATGAAATCCCAGCTCTCGGTAGCTTCGACTAAAGCGTTAAAGTAAAGTAGCGCATGCATAGTATAAAATTCTTCCTTTTTTCACCAAAAAATTGGACTTAATATTAGTTCTTCTTAAGTCCGTAAGGGGCGCTTTTATGCTAGAGCTCTTTGAAAATAATAACAAAGTCCCTTTATTATTTATATTTGGAGACATTTTTTATCTTGTAGTTATTTGATATATTTCAAATCATCAAATTTAATCCCTTTAAACCGGTTTTAAATAGGATTGTGACGTAATTTCATGGACAACGACATCTAACGTTAAAGGAAATTACAAAATTTTGGCCAATTTTTTTTGTTTACTTTTTCCTTGCATGCGCTACTTTACTTTAACGCTTTAGCTTCGACAAGAAGAAAACATGTGGCAATCTTACTACCCTTTTGAGGTCAATTCAAAATTATTATTATTTTCCCTTTCAAATATTAGTATTAAAGCATATTCCCGACCTTCGTATATTCACCGGCTTTAAGGATAATACCACGTTTACACATCCAATAAGGTAGTCTTCCTAGCTAAGACGGGATTATGTCCTATGATTCAAGGAGGGTCTATGTGGAAACTCCATCTTCTTTGCTCAGTTTCTCATATCAAAATAAAACTTGATTGACAAGCACAAGGGAAGGCGGACTGACTACCTTGGAAGGAAGGAAGGAAAAAACACACAGTTTTGGTCTTGGCCTCCTTAGGGTTTGCTGCCTTGACTTCTAATTTGACGCATTGGGTTTCCTTGAAAAGGAAATAGGAAAGGAATTGTATGCATACGACGTTTTTACATGTGTATACTGACATACGTATACTAAGAGGAAAAGCTTGATTAGTACTATGCATTTTTTTTTTACTTTTTTGGCATTCAAAACTATGTAATTAATATTGATATCCCTCCAAATTCAAAAAGGTATATCTAAGAGATTACTATATTTTGTAATCAAGCAATTTCCATGAGCGCGAATAGGACGGGAGTTGTCTGCATTGACTTAAGTGATAAAGAACAAATATTTGAAGTCAGTTCCTCGGTCATGACCCATGAGACTTCCTGGTAAACAATATCAGAGATTACCAAAACATAGTACATCACAAACATATATCGAGACTGACAGAGAAATAGCGATTGGAGCCCAAGTGAGCAGTCTTAAAAATGATTTTGAAGTTCATGCAAATGTATAAAAATCAAATTTTCTATTAGGAACTCATTTTTATACGTCTTGTATATAGAGATAAAAATATAGATAGTTGATTCAGGGGAAATACATGAGTTTGTCTGCTGTCGTGGAAGGAGATCCAAAACTGAACCCTATCACCCAAACGTAAACTCCCCCAAAAAAATCTTGTGACGTCACAAGTAGCTAGGACGATTTTCACTGGCACTGTTGAAGTTCTGTACGGCACCCTTTCTCAACCTTGGGGTCCAAATCCCAATATCGGTCACGAGATTGTCTCGGAGAATTGCTAAAATCAATCAGACAAGTATAAATACGTAAAAGGAATCTCTCTTGGTTTACTGTAATTTAATCGCGCGTAAATTCGTCGTAGACCTTTTTATAGCCATTTTTTGTCGTGGGTAAATACATCGCTTGCTCTTATATACTCAGTCAATTTTTTTACTCTTCTTTTTGTCGCAGGTATTTTTGTCACAAAGCTTTTTTGTAGTGAAGTATTTTCGTCGTTCGTCTTTTTCTCGTGGGTATTTTTGTCACGTAGCTTTTATGCATTGAAGCTTTTACGCGTAATTTATTTTTTTACTTTGTAGACCTAATCTCGTTCGCTTAGTCGGGGGTACCATGGGGTTTAAATCATAGAGATACAAAGATATAGAGAGCTTATTCCCTTTATCTGTATTTTTGTGTCCAATATAAACAAAGTAATTTGTACTACGTCATCGTAAGCTGATCATAGAGACAGAATCTATCTCTATGATCAGCTTACGATGACGTAGTACAATTTTCTTTTCTTATATTGGACACAAAATACAGCTGAACGATGTTTCTCTGCTATTGAAGGGAATAAGCTCTCTATATCTTTATGGTTTAAATCTACTGCTGACACTTTTTAGGGAGAAAAGACACGCAGCCTAAGAGTTTTGCACATCTAAGCCTTGGTTGTTCCACCAGGTGTACTATGGGATTGTAATCGACCACTGACTCTTATTAAGGCGGAAAATACCCGGCCTTGTGTCTGAAAAACTCTTGAGCTGATTTTTTATACGACCCAGAAGGGTCTGCAGTAGATTTTGAACCCTCATGGGGCACCCAGCTGAGGCCGGTGCCATCCTTTAAATTAGGGCATATATTTTTTAGGCCGGGTTTCCCCCCTTAAGAAGAGTCGGCGGTGGATTTTAAACCCATGGGATACCCGGTTAAAGGTAGCGCATACCCTTAGATTAGGGTCTACGAAAGTATTAGGCCGAGTGTTTTTCACCTTAATAAGAGTTGGTGGTCGATTACAATCCCATAGTACTCCCGGCAGAACAACCAAGGCTTAGGTGTGAAAAACTCTTAGGCTGTGTGTCTTTTCTCCCTAAAGAGTATCAGCAGTAGATTTAAGCCTCATAGTACAACCGACTAAGCCAACGAGATTAGGTGTACAAAGCAAAAAATAAATCGTGCGGAAAACTCTTCACTCCAAAAAAGCTATGCTACAAAAATACCCGCGAGAAAAAGACGAACGACAAAATTGACTGACTATAAAAGAGCAAGCGATGTATTTACCCGCGACAAAAAAACGGCTATAAAAAGGTCTGCGATGAATTTACGCGCGATGAAATTATGGACACCATCTCTCTTATAGTAAAATTGTACAAGATCTTGGATCCAGATCTGACTGGGGTTTTGGTGAACTCACATTTCTGCTGCTCAGACTTGTTAATTTATCGTTCATTTGTTGATGAACGACAATTTTTTTGGTGAATGACAAGGAAAATTCGTCCTTCATTTTTGGCGCCAAAAAAAAAGACAAAGATTTTTCATTGCCATGGAAAAAATACTTTTCTAAAAAAAAAGTCATCATTTTTTTCAGAATGGCGAGAAAAATTCCTTTTTTTATGTCGTCAATTTTTTTCAGAATGACGAACGACAAACGAACGATGAACGATAACTTTCGGCGAACGAACGACAATTTTTCGCGAACGTCAACAAGTCTGCTGCTGCTATTTCCTTTAAAATTGGGGCATTTGATGAATAAATAAAAGAGATATCACATAAAGTGTATTTAGCAAACAACAAACAAACAAAAAATGGGAAGGCAGAGATTTCTTAGTCACAATGAAGGAGCCTTAAATTAACAAAAAATGATTTATATTTTTTGATATTATTTTTTGGTGTACTTGATAATATTTTTTTAATAAAAAGGCGAAAAATATATCACTGTTAATACTAAAGGTATTACTGAATTCAGTTAATTTTTTGTATAACTTTTATCCAATGGGTTATAAAAAACATCATTCACATAGTAACATTTTAGTCGTTGTAAATTAGAGGAATATTTATAAATTAATACTAAAATGTAAGCATTAGGTCATGTTTAAGTCTTAAAATTCAGCAAAAATAATGAATAAAATATATTGGTAGAGAGCTAGATTTAACATCCAGATTTGAAGGCGATATCTATATTAATTGAATTCAAGATCTCTCATTCATTTTCGATTATAATAAAAGCTATTTGTACTTAGTTTTCAATTTACCGATCCATTAAACCCATGGAATCCGATGTTTCTTTGATAAATAAAAATGATCAGGGGATATTTTCTCACACTGCTTATGTTTACAAACGTAGGTTTTTGTGATGACGTCACACACAGGCTGTCAACCATAGAGATATAAAGACATAGAGGGCTTATTGGATTCTTCAGCAGAATAATTTTTTGTGTCCAATATAAACAAATATTTATATCTCTATGATCGGCTTACGATGACCTATATTTTTAACATAAGCGTCGTGAAAAAATATCCTCAATGATCAGACCAGTTCTGAATAATACTTATGAGTATTATTCATGAGCCATCAAAGTATAATTTAAAATTAAATAACAAGTATAAAACGTGGATATCCTATGGGCGTATTTTACATAATGTCATTATTGTGTAACTGACGTCACACCAAACACCTCATTACTTTACTAACGTCATAGGCCGGTCAGCTGTATTGTTACTGCACCTACCTATTGTGTATTTTACACAATGTCATTATTGTGTAACTGACGTCACACCAAACACTTCATTACTTAACTGACGTCATAGGCCGATCAGCTGTACTGTACTGCACCCACCTTTTGCTCTCCGTGTTTCCTTTTTTCTGTATACTATGTTATTTATACTATTCGTAATACATCCTTTAAACTGGTCTCATGTGGTTCTCTTGAGTTCTCTCTGCTAAATGGCAACGAGTTTGGGATACTAATCCTTTATAATCTAAGGTATACCTACATTCACAATAGTCATAAAGTCAATTTCAAACCGATATACATACATATTGGAGAAGGATTCAATTTAATAATGCACAATTGATCAAAAGTAAAACCATCCGGGGCAAGCCATTATATAAGCAACGAATAAAATGCCAAACAGATAAATTGCTCCACTGTCCTAATAAAAATGTCAATCCATATAATCGAACGGAAGGCCTTCGCTATGAGTAAAGATAAATATCATCTTTTTTCGGGAAAACAAACTAATATAAATGCGTGATAAACTATAACAATTCATTTCTTACATATGTACATATTGAAGAAATAAAGTCTCCAAACGGTCATATACATAATAGAAAGTAGTTGTTATATTTCTATTGTAGACTTGAATTACTCCTAGCTTCTAACAATTTCCTCACCCTGCAAGAATGGTGCAATGAAGTAAGGCTTGAATGGCGGCAGAGCATTTTTTTAAATTTAATTAGGTGCCCTTAAAAAAACAATTAGTGGGTAGGAACGAAAGGAAATCCTTTACTTTTCATTTGCTTAACTTATCCATAATAATATTTTTTTGACTGTTTGACGGTTATTTTTCACATTGCATAAAAATTATAAAAATATTAGTGTTTTTTCGTCTAAATTTTATTCATTATTCGTTAGTTATTTTTACATATTGCAAATACAAATCTTTATTCATCTAAAATAATTAAAATAGGTTATGAGAGTCACGGTCAAATATAAATTCGGTAGATAATTAAATAACATAAGATAAAGAGAAAAATAGTATTATGAGGGGTTCTTGATCCATTCGTTGTAGAGGTTAAATTGGATTGGTCGCTGAGGAATCCGAGACTTCAAAGCATTACAGGACTCCACCACTATGAATAGCGTTTTCATTTTCATCCTTCTCCAATCCATTTGCATATTCAAAGTCCTTTCCAAAGTCTGCCAAGACCCCAAGGCATCCCGTTTTCTTTGTTCGTGCTGCGTATAGGATATATAAGACCTTACAGACGACTTCTTCCAACTGGAACTGACGTTTCCGTGCTGGTGTGGTAAGAATGTGCTATTCGTCTACTCGAAGTATTCCTCTAAATGCGTCCTTGATGCGGTCTGTTGTCAACCTCCAAGAGGAGCTACTCTGTCGCAGTCAAAGAAAGATGTCTCGAAGTGGACTCTGACCACAAAATGTGCACTTTCTTTCATCTTTCTTTTTCATGGATTTATAAGGAAAAAAAAGCGTAAATATTGTTAAATAATTTAATGTGAAGTTGTTAACATATAAATCAGGCATCAGAATAAAAAACATAATCCATGGCTTTCAACATTCAATCTCCTACATCGCAGGATTGCATTTATAGATCTCGAGGTGTTGTGGACATAAATACAACTTGGTCGCATTTTGATTATAAGTAATTAGCTGTTAGTGGAACCTGTGTTTAATTACAATATATTTATTTATAACGAGGAATTATATTTTTTTAAGCATCATATATTAGGTCATTTTATGATGGGAAGGTTTAATTGTACCAAAGAAATTATAAATATTTTATTTCCTTTAAATTGACGTATCCAGTAGAATAGTTGACTCCCCTGGTAGAGATTACGATCCATATCTCTTCTAGGGTAGATGACGACTTGAATATGGAGATAATTTATACGATGTTTTACTTATTTCATTTGTGATTTATATTCTACTTTTGGGGACAATGATTTCATTTTTGTGGCCAAGGAAGAAAATGCGACACAATGTGTTTACTAAGCGACCTATTAATAATAATTAGATACTCATTTGATATGAAATCGGACAATGAGACAAATCGTTTGAATAACATTGTCTTACAATTATTAAGTCGTCAATCCCTCCTATAAGTAGATAACACTCCTGATCTCTTCCATCTGAGTCGTTGATTCTTCTGATAGAGATGACAATCGTAGTCACTCCTAGGAGAGGATGGAATCGTGATCTCTACCAGAAGAGTCAATGACTCTACTGGATCTCTATCTCAGCTATGAAATATACATAATATTTTCTGTTATTTCATTTTATGAATTAAGAGATCTCATTTATAAAGGGAGAAACTTGTTTGAACACCACATTTCACAGAGGTCATAAACAATAAAGTACAATTTGAAGATTGTTAAGGGGGGGGGGGGGATGGTAAATTGTAGGTTTTTATATTGGCGGAAGTGTGATGGTTAAATCAACGCTATTTACGAGGAAGTAGTAGACCCTTAAAAATAAAAAAATAAACAAACATAGAAGACGTTATGTATTGCCGATATGTAATAAACATCTATTTGTATATTTCTCATAACCATGCATATAATATTATATAGCCATATCGAAAACTTGTTGTTTTTTTTTTAAAGTAAATTTCTTATTAGAGTTGACGAAAGAACAAATATTAAATTACCATTTAATATACATTGCAGTGAAGCTTTGGATGCACTGACGTCATTAGTCGATGAAGAAACAGTTCCCTTGATTGGGCAGGCCCGGGCTATTACCTACCAGTAGTAGTATATACCCCTGAATGGCATAGCATATGCATTTAAGGAACGCTCACAATTGAAAGTGTACACACACCTCGACAAACCGCTTAAGGATGTCTGTGATGCTATTTTTTTGTTTGTCCACTTGTAAAAAACCTGTGTACGAGAAAATATACATCCATTTATACGAAGGAAAATGTCTTTCCACTTTAAGTATTATGACATTTCTTCAAATATCTAGAAACAGTAATAAATATTTTGTTTTCATAGGATTGCGGTTGGCATTGTGAGGTTCATGGTTATAAAACAGGTGATGATGGCTTCCTTAGTCTTTCCACTATCTCCCCCAAAAACGTGTGACTTCTGCTAAACATATACTCTTTTTAAAGGAAAAATTTAGCTTCTTTCATTATTCTTAATTTCACGTGTCGTTAGAATCGTTAAATGATTCTTAAAATAATTAATTCACAACTCTTCCGTTTAAACAACTATAGGCAAATTTTAAGTATTGTCATAAACATCGAATATTTATTGTTGTAATAATAACTAATATTTTATACTTATTAATAACATAAGTAAAAAATGTTATATTTGTCATCAGCTCTTGAAGATGTACTTTCTTCATATAAAAGATTTTCCTTTTCATAGCATTAAGAGATGTTGACACATGACGTAGGCTACGACGAAAAAAAAACCATTTTTCCTTTTCTAAGGACTGGACCGAACCGGACTGCAGTCCTAGTCCTTGATAAGGACCGACACAACACTAGTCTAGACAGCGGCAAGAAGGCATGTGGAGGTGTGATAAATAAGTTAATCTGCTCCAATGCATAATAATATGGACCCGCCTTCCCGCCGACAAGATGAGGGAATTATTCGAAATAAACTAAAGGAAGAAGTAATTAATGAATTATTGTTGAAAAAATAATTTTTTGGGTAGTTTTTTTTATTTACCCAACAACAAATATCATTGTTCAGTAACCACTAATTTTCCTTTCTCTTAAGGAAGAGTGATTTGTCCATTTATGTGTCGTCAAATATGACGAATCAAAACAAAATATTCATTATTTCCCTGAGCGTGAGTAGTTGCTTTATTTAATTAATTTTAGTAAGTGGAATATTTACGGAGCACGTTCAAAGATTCATCAATGACGTCATTGGTATAAGAGGACCATTATGAAATATATAATTTGTGTTTCCAAGGGTAGTATTTTAGAGAGAAGTCGTGCCAAATACTTTTTTGTAAAAAGTATTTCTCCTTTTCTTTCAACCAATCACGCCCACGACAAAATGTAGCCCCGTAGTTTAATTTCTATTAGTTATTGTCAAGGAAGTTAAGACCTTAAGTATTCTTCGATTACAATCCCCATTGTCAAATCATGGAAGTGAATAAAAACGTACTGTTTTTTATTATTTAATAGTTCAATTTTATGATGTGGTCAACAGAATACATAAAAACCTAAGAGAATGTATGAAGAATCACATAAGTAAATATTTCCAAATATTTTATCTTAGAGGCTGAACTAAAAACACTTTTTTCTAATCAATAAAATGCAATTTAAAAACGTGGTAGAAGATAATAATATAATTTTGAGGTTTAAAAAGGCATTACTTGCTATTCTTTAAAAAATCACTATTATAGATACTGTGCTTCCGTGGATGGAGGCAATAGATCCTTTTGATTGCATCAATCACGCTTCAAAACATACACCTTTATTTCCTTAATAGATACCTCTCCAAAAGCATGAGAGTAAATTAAATAAAAAAACATGCAGAAGCTTAGCAGTGCCATGCCTCAACAAGTAGGTACCTCTTCCCCAACTAAGATGAGGAGATACTCAGTCTATGTGTGAACTACGTCACATCCCAGCGCTTATGAAGGACGTAGTTATGAGTGCTCGAATAAGTGAGCGAACGTACTCCAATGCGTGCAGTAGTATTTTTAAAAAAAGAAGGGAAAAAAATACGTTCCTCTTTGTCGCTGTGAAGTGACTTATACATTTTTTTATTTCTTCCTTTTTCCGTCAAAATACATTTCCCCTCTCCCAGTACATATACCAAACCCCCAGTTTCCCTCCTACCAAGTTACATAGCAGTTTTCTCACTAGTTCCCTGTCACACACACGCATAACTCCCGTGTGATGAAGGACTAAATAAGCCCATAGGAGGATAACTTATACCAGAAAGTAAAGGTTAGCCGCAAGAAATAATACTTAATAAGGCCATGGAGTCATCAGTATGAGTCTAAGAAGTCTGATTTGGAGGAAGAAACTCTGTTAATAGGTAAGATATTTCGTCAAACCAAGGAGGATATTATATATGTAAATATAATATATACTTATTCATGATATAACTTCCTTTCCGCTCTTATAGAAGATACATTGCTTCTACTGCGTATCTGATTGATCCTGGATTCTATAGCTTCGCATTAAAGCAAGGGAATACTTATTAATTTTATAATGAAGACCGAAGCAAATTTGTAATTTTTTACGGGGCAAAATGATTGAATAAATTCGTTAAAATATGTATTTCACAAAAAAAAATCATTTAATGTCATTTTTTCGACAATCTTCTTTGAGTAAACCAAAGGATTTAGATTATCTATATTCCATCCTATATATATTAAACATTGGCAAACATAAATATTTGCTTCTGCCTCTATGATAGAACTAATGGTTTTCAACTCACTGTTTTAGTGGGAAGCTATTTATATCACCAGTCAAGATACGCTAAGAGATGGTACAAGATTAAACTTTGTTAATAATTAAGGAACAACTATGATTGTTTAAGAAGCTTTGGGCGAACAAAATATGACTCTATTATTTGTTTACTATTGATTGATCTCCACGGGGTCAGGTACTAATACGATCGATGAGGCTAATGTAATAGTCTTTATGATTGAATATACTTTTAGGGAAGGCCCATTTTATTTTGAATTGCCTCAAAATGAACTGAGGTGACGGCAGGTATGCCGCCCTGGGTCAACGCAATGCTAGCACTTGCCTCTATAGCAGGTATACATATATTTCGAACCCACCTCTCTGCAAAAAAACATGTTTTTCAGTGATAACATTAATAATAAATATATCCCATTTTGTTTTAAATACGCCAATTACTTATAATTTCTTTCTCTTTTTTTTCACGTTGTGAGATAAACTTCACTGGATCTTTAAGAAAGATTCTCAGTCGTCAAACAAGCAGCATATGTATACAATTTTATTATTTTAATGTGTGTTTTGTCTAACCCACTTCCTTCAGTCATGATCGCTTGTCTTGTCCCCCCTAAGAGAGATCAGGGCAGGCGGAATATAATTTAATTTTGTGTAGTAGTTAATTGTCATAGTCATTGCTGGTAGTCCATGATAGAAAAACATACTCACGAAAGAAAAGGCAGATTTCTTCATGGCTTGACATGCCACATAAGCTCTATAAATACGCAGGTATTATCATCTTATATCCCTTAAATCCTTGTAAGAAATAATGAGCAAATATCCCCTGAGAAAATAATCTTTACACCTTAAAAATAGTACTTTTAAGTACTTATTATTATGCGACTTTTTTATTTGACTTTTTTCGTAAATATTTCATTGTGTTAATACATTAAGGCTTAAATATTTATTTCTCTCCTTTCCAGGACTCCTGATCCTCGCATCTCTGTCTCTTTTCTTAATTCATATCTCCCGAAATGACAGGAGAACTCATCCCGGGAGCTCAATTATGGAGAATCCGAGGAGTTCAATGCCGCCGCCGCTCCAATGCATCAAATCATTCAGCCAGAAGTCTTCCAAGGGGTTCGTTTCCTGGAGGAGAAAAGTCTACCAAATCGACTCGCCCTATCGGAGAGTGAAAAGATATTGCTTCGAACCTCAAGCAAGGAACTCCTTATGCGTTCTTCTGTGAAGAACAATCGCAAGAAGACAGTCCGTCCATTACTTCGTTACTCTTCTGCGTCTAAGAATGACAATCTGGAGTACGACTTGCAGCCTCCCGCTCCTCCCTCGGATGATGGTCATGTCTTCTCAGGGACTCAGGAGCCCAAGTCTCCCTACATCCCTTCTCAGCGGCTTGTGCACTTTGACCTCAAGGGTGCTCCTCCAAGCCTCCCGTTTTTCCTCCAAGTGCTCCAACTGTCCAAGGACCTGGGTGCGACCGGGATCCTCCTTGAGTATGAGGACATGTTTCCCTTCACGGGGCGTCTCTCTCCGGCCTCTGCCTCAAATCACTACACCCGTGAGGATTTGAGAGCCATTCTAAGTACCTGCTCCGCCCTGGGTCTATCCGTTATCCCCCTCATACAGACCTTTGGGCACATGGAATTCATTCTGAAGCTGGAGGACTTTGCTTACCTCCGGGACGTGCCGGACATGCCGGAGTCCATTTGCCCTTGCCATCCGGATACGCTGGGCCTACTATCCGAAATAGTGGACCAAGTCGCTGGCTTTCACAAGGAATACGATCCGGGCTTTCAATATATACACATCGGCTGTGATGAAGTATATCACCTTGGAGAGTGCTCGGAATGCAAGGATCGGAGGCGGAATGATATCTTACGAGTCACGTACTAGACGTGGGCTCTTACGTCAAAAGCAAGTACGGAGCTATGCCTATTATTTGGGACGATATGCTGCGTAACTTTATGGCGGAGGAAATGCAGCCCCTAGCTGGAGTCGTTGAGCCCATGGTTTGGGTATATGCTGAAGACATTTACCGATTCGTTCCCACTTACACCTGGGATAAGCTGGCAGAGGTCTTTGAGACGGCTTGGACCGCAAGTGCCTTCAAGGGAGCTCACGGCTCAACGCTCATTGTCCCTAACGTCAAACGCCATCTGGAGAACAACCTTAACTGGTTGGATCTCATGCGAAACGAAGAGCCCAAATTTAAGAAGGGTCTAAGGGGCATCGTCATTACGGGCTGGCAGCGCTATGATCATTTCGCGGTGCTCTGTGAACTTCTCCCCGGTGCAATCCCCTCACTGGCCGTAGACTTACTCGCTACCTCCCATGGTTACTTTAATAAATCCATCACGAGTAGATTGTACAAATCCCTTCAGTGCACAGACTCCCCCGTTGCTCAGAGGCGAGGCAGCAATGAGCTCAGCCTGGAGAGCGATCCCTTTCTCTTCAGCCAGCTGTCCTGGTGTTTCTTCACGGGAAGCTCCTTCTTCAAGACCCTTCAAAACCTCCTGTCCACAAAGACTGACGTAGCGGACTTTATCAAGAAAGTCAAAAAGGATCACGCATGGACGACAGACTTTGCCCTTCGTAGGAACTATTCCTCCCCTATCGGATCGATGAAGTCATGGGGACTGGGACAGAGTCTACTACGGGATAACAGGCCTTATCAAATCCGCCAAATACGCTCTCACTGATCTATTTGACATCTACACACAGTCCGAGTGGATTGAACAAAATATATATCCACTAGTGCTTCAAATGAAGGATCTGAAAAAGGAGGTGGCCGACCTACGGAAGCGACGCGTCTGGGAGCACCGACCCCTACCCCCACTCCCTGCCCTGCAAACAGAGTTTGGGATTGGTCAAAGTACAACCACTGCTGCGACAAAAGATTCAGATCTATCTTCTCTCGTCACTGGAAGGCCGAAAAGACTAGTCCAGCAACCGGATTATTATCGACATCCTCCAGGATATTGAATTTAAAGACTTCCTTTAAAGAAAAGAGCATCTCGACATTCCTATTATATTGATACTATTGCATACATATTTAGTTTATATAATTTATAAAGACTTTAAAAAAGTATATCAAAATATATAATGTGAAAAAAGATGATCATTCTTAAAATATTGATTTCAGGAAATAATTAAATATAAGTTATTATAATTTATTATTATAATCTGATTAGGATAATTATAGGAATCAATGTAAGGATTAGTCATAGAAGAAAAAAGCATCAGTCTAATAAGAATGAATCTAGAGGGCAAATATAAGTTGATAAATGCAATAGCTTGATAAGCATTTTTTACATCCGGTTTTAGAGAATAACTTTATGAAAAAATCCTGTTTTTTAAGGAATTCCCCACATTAGAGATGCATACTTTAAAAACAGGCTTGTCCAGAGTGCGGTCTTGAAATACATTGAAACTTGTGAAATACCCAAGAAGCAAAGAATATTTTTAAGAGTATTAGATAAACGTCAGACGTATTGCTATTAAAATTGACCTAATTCCTGATTAATTAAAAATTCTACATTAAACGGCATTGAATTTTTTAGCTACTTTTAAATAGATATTTATCATAATATGAACAAAATAATCATTAGTTCTGGATTAAACTGTTGAATCTTGATGAGTAGATGAAAGTGAGTAAAGTTCCAATTATTTATCTTAGCCATTTAGCATATTTTTATGGAAATTAAAAAATCCCTAATATTTGGTTCTATAATACGTTGGACTCATTTAAAATAATTAGGTGACGTTTTCTTATGTTGAGTATCCAGGGATCCAACCTGAGCTATCAAGCATAGTAGAAGTCTCCTGGCACAACTTTTGGAGCTTTTTTGTATTATTAAAATGGATGTCATTATGTTAGTTCTCGCAAATTCACAAATAAACACATTTTTATAATAGAGTGATGATATCAACAGATTCGATTAAAAAAGATATTTTTTTTCGTGAGATTGAAGAATTGATTAATTCAATTAATATGTGAGATGGTCCAGCAAAAATTCCAGTTTAAATGATTTTTTGTGAAAATGCGTTACCATCACAATAATAAAGTTGGTAAAATTCTCCTTCGTTTGTATTTGTAAAATATTTCGATTAGTTGAAAACAGGCTCTGATATTTGCTAATTATATATTATAATTGGTAATTGCAAAGTGAATGAGGATTTGCGTTGTCACAGCTACAAACTCAAGGTTGGCCAGCTGTTGACGCAGAAGAACAAGACCCACTGGCCCCTAGCTCCCCCGATTTGAATCCTATGGACTATTTTTTCTGGGGCTATCTTGAGCGACACACCAACCGACTGGCTCACAACACCGAGGCCGCCCTGATCAACTCCATAATGAAGCAGGCCAGGAAGTTGGACAGGGCCCTGGTGGTCAAGGCCTGCTCCTCCTTCCGCGCCAGGATCAAGCGCGTCATCGACGCAGAAGGCGGATGGATTGAATAAGCAAAATATACACATCTGTGCCACCATTTTAATGTCCAAATAAATAAAATTGAACAGAAATTAACGATTTTATGTATATTTTAAGTTGAGAGAAGAAAAACCCCAGATTTAATCTTACCACCCTGTATATATATACAAGGGCGGTATATATATATATATATATCAGACCTGTTGATTTGTCGTTCATTTGTAATCGTTCATCGTTAGTGAACGATGAACAACAAAAAATTTGACGAACGACAACAAAAAATCCTGTCGTTCGTTTTTGGCGCCAAAAAAAGCCAAAGATTTTTCTTTTTCATGAAAAAATTTCCTTTAAAAAAAACCTCGTCAATTTTTTCAGAATGACGAACGACAAACGAACGAAGAACGATTCAATCTTAAAACAAACGATGAACGCGTTACTTTTGGTGAACAACAATTTTTTCGAACGTCAATAAGTCTGCTATATATACATATATATATACATATATATATATATATACAGGGGCGGAGTGGCCACCGGGAGTACCGGTACTATTCCCGGTGGGCTGCTGGCCTCAAGAAACATAAGCGGCCGTTGACAGCCTCCTAATGGCATATTGGGGCCTGTATAAGGCCGGCGAGGGCATAATTGTCCCGGTGGATAAATTCTTCCCACTTCGTTCCTGTATATATATATATATATATACACAACTTCTTCCGTTGAAAAATCAAGTTTGTTTCTTTTTTACATCTTATCCTCAGAGATTGAGGACCGATTTATCGTCATGAATGATAAAACAAATAAAGCATTTTACATTTTTTGTTAGTAATGAGTTGTTTTATACAATTAATATGCAACCTATGAAGGGCCAAACCAAAGGCTTCTACAATGACGTAGATCATAATGCACATGATAAGAGATGTAGTGATCATCTTAACATGAAGTAAATGTTCCCATCTCAACATCCATAAGTGTAGTGATTATTTGATGATTCCAACGCTCTGGGGTATATTATTGCTGCATCTTATTTTCTCTCAACCAATCACATTCAAGAAAAAAGCCATAGTGTCCTTACTTTGAGCGCAATCGCGTAATAAATATAGTTTAAATATACTTCCTCTATCATCGAGGAGACAAGTTCCAAGAGTCCCTTCAATTCAATTTAGGAGCATACCAGGATCAGTCGACACAATATTCAAAATAAGTGTCCTCCTAACGTCGATTCCCTCAAGATCCATAGTAAAATCCACCCTTATTATGACGTAACCGTCATCATTCTTGAGTACATCTTTTTTTAAATCAAAGCTTGCGGTAACGGAAATAAAATATGTATATTTAATTTATCAAACCCACTTAAGTAATTGCAAATACATAGTATATAAACGAAATAAAATCCATATGACTGAATTTATTGGAGAAATCGGCATGTTTAGTCCTTTTGAATCGCTCTTTGTGTGTGTGTGCGTGTGTATCTGTGATTGAACTTCTGCGTAGCAACTTGACAAATACAGTTCCGTGAAATTATAAGTAGTTCAAGTTTTCTAGATTTATCCGGCTAAAAAGCACGGAGAACAAATTAAATGTGCTCCTATATAAGATGCTATTTTATAAGAATACCTTTTGTAGAAAACTAAGTGGTAAAATTGTCGCCTAAAAACCCCTGCTTTGGATATATTTTACATTTGTAAGACATTAAAATTAATCCACATATTTTATAGGAGTGTTTGAACTTTTGCGGCCTCAACTTTGAATGTAGAGCTATTTTAACAAATTGTCAATCTTTAGCTTTAGTAGTTTCTTATTGACTATCACAAAGATGGCTGCCAAATATGGCTGCATATAGCTGCCGTTTCTACTTATGATGCTAGGCACTAAGCAAGTCAATCATTTATATGCCTTACAAGTCCAAAGTTAGATCTTGTAAATTACTAAAACAATAACAACAATGAAATATTTGCCTTTGATTACTTTTCTACTTCGTTGCATTAAATTGTTATTTACCGAATTTCTTCGATGTACTAAATCTTCCACATATTTCAATTAAGATATGATACAATTTTCTCTTTTGAATTCATGCATCTTTGATGGAATATGAACGTTTTAGCATTTGTATGCTTGAAAAAAAATATCTTGGGGAAGCCTTTTGGTCGTCATAATCCTTCAAAAGAAGATGTATCCAAATATATACAATTAGTTTGTACTCAGGATTGGCTTCTGAGAAATCCCTACTCTTTCATATAAGGTTTTAACTGTGTCAACCCAAATTGAATAATTTCAACTGTTTAATAAATTGAGTCATATTTTAACTGATACTGCTATTTCGTTTATAAGAGCAAAAATTAGAAAAGTTAAATTGTCAAAAAACGAGAGGTAATTTTAATAAAACTAATTACAGAAAGTCTTTGAAAGAGGTTTTTTTTTTCGTAATCAAGCCTTTCAAATTACGATTTTAACGTTTTTAAAGTGTTTTACTTTGACGGTTTCACATCAATCAGAATTTTTTTAAATTAGGAAGCCTTATATATATTTGCACGTCAGATCATATAAACACAGAGACACAAGAGAGAGAGAGAGAGAATGAGGGGTTAAGTCATGCCGCTTTCTCGAATATGAATAAGCACATCAGGAGGTCATTAGTCCCGGATCCCCCCCGCTGTTCCCATCTTCTTCAGCCGCGTTGAGCCTTCTGTAGAGTATGATGGCAATGGCTGCGACCAGAAGAATGATGATTCCGTCATAGATGTTTGTTAGAAGTGAGTTTCCTCCGGGCTCGGGAGCCTGAAGGAGACGCCTACCGGTTGATGCAGAGGATGTTCTCCTCGTGGAGGCAGCGGGGTTTGTTGCACTAGGATTTGAGGATGTTGAAGCAGAAGACAGAGAAGAGGCTGAGCTAGATGCTGTGGTACTACTACTACTACTGGTGATTGGAGGCGGCGGCGGCGTCGTCACGAGACCTCCGAGCCTCGAGGCCAGCTTCAATCGGAAGTTCTCCCGGGTTCGAATGGAGGCCTCGTGAATGATTTCCTTTTCTGTCTTAACCTCTTCCTAAATGAAAGAATGAGGAAAAAAAAAATATATATATATATATGCCAATTTTGAGGGGTGAATATATTTGTTATTGAAAGATCTAAAACATATTAAATAAAATAAATGCATTTTCAATTGAGGCAAATGTGTAAAGTTATATAGATTTTTTTGCCTATATGGTTCGATAGAATTGCATTCGACAGGATATAAACAAGCATTATAGCGCTAAAATTTGTCTATCGAACCCAAATACACTTACCAATGAGGTAGACAAAAAATAATACTCCTTCATTTAAAGCCTCTTCGACCATTGACGTGATTCACCAAAATCGGAATAAGAAGTATTACTTTAAAAAATTTTATGTACATCCTAAAGAATTGGAACTTGTCGCTCTTAAAAACAAAATTTTATCATTACATGATTTGGAAGGCACCACTTTTAATTATGGGAAATTTTATTACTCTCTGAAAAAATTTGCTTTAGAACATCAAGTACTACAGCCTTGGCACTTGAAAATGTCATTTGAAGACAACTACAAAAGTGAGGCTGTGGAAATATGTAATAGATTTATTACAAAGCTAAACCTTCCATGCTCCTGGAAAAAAAGAATTATGTCCTCTATGACAAAAATTAAGGACCCCAAGAAATTCACAGCGCAATTACAAATTTTGAATGACTGTATTTACTTCAATGCTCCATGCAAGGATTGCGGAAAATTATTTAACTCCGGTATTCACGCATTTGCTGAATGCCAGGGACTTTGCTTCCTAAGGAAATAATTACCCTCAATATTGCCAACGTGGGTGAAAACTTTGTGACACCGTTGATTCTGTTTGAAGTTACTTCGAATTTTTGAAAGCATCTCTGAAAACGCGTGGCCTTCAAATGGCTATTTCAAATTGTAAAAGCCGAATTACAGAAAAACTGGCCATCGGATTACCGGTCCAGGTGGAAGAATTTCGGGCAATTCTAATATCAACAACGGCAAGATATTCGGCTTTTGGTATCAAAATTCCAAACGTGGACGATTCATCGTGGGAATATGCGGGTAATATTATCAAGTATTATGCCTCCAAACACTACAAGAAATTTCAACGCTGGCTATTACGAATACACAAAAGTTTTTAAAGAAGTAAATATTATTAATTAGTCGTTTTAATACAAAATGTTTTGTTATTCTGAAATTTTAAATTAGTTTTTTATTTATATAAAATTAGAAAGTATGTTTTATATGATTTTGTTGTTTGTTTGATGTTTGTTTGTTCATGTTTTTTATATAGTGTGATACATTGTTAGGAATTTTGTTGGACTTTTGTTTAGAGTATTAATTTTAATCTATAATGTTTAATTATATATATTGTTTTATATAACTACTCTAAATAAATAAAGTCAAAAAAATAAATATAAACAATCCCCTCTCGGGATTCGAACCTGCGCCCCAAATATTTGCCTTAAAGCACTCCCTTATGGAGGCTTTTAATCTTTTATTTCGTATTTTGGGTAAAAATTCCTCATTTTTAAGTGTTTGTTAAACTGTATTTTTTATACTTATTTCGTATTTTGAGACAAATGAACATAAATGTCTAGTGATAAAATATGCCATTAATACAGTGGAATTATTTCACTCTTTTTCTTTACTGTTTAAATTCCAGTTAGGAAATTGTTTTAATGTTACGAATATTTTCATAACAGGGAACTAACAACTTTTTTTCAAATTGCCCGGAAATATACATAATACTTTACTGAGTTTTAAAAGGAAATAAACTTTTTGTCATTCTTATATAGAGCATATCTTTTTGATCATGGCTTCTTAAATGAAGGGATAAGTCATTTATGTTGTGCGTAGTGGGTCAAAAAATCAATTTGAAAAAATAATCGTTAAATTTTACTTTGCGGAAAATATAAAGGTTTTTATCTAAATTACCCAAGCCAGAGGGAAATAATGTTTTAAATAATAATGCAATTGGTAAATAAAAACATTATACCTTCCTTTTCAGTCTTTGCCTCCCCACACTTGAATGGAGGTATGATAAGAAATCAGTCATGTAAATTGTGACTTAAGGGATTATAAACCCCTTTTCTGGTCTTAACTTTATATTTTTAACTTTAAAAAATATTTGTTAAACAACATTTTCTTAAGAAAATAGTTATTTTTGTCCTTTTGTCGACCAAATATACTCGGATAGGAGATCTTATGATCCTACAATTGATAATTCTATGAAAACGAATTCCTTAGGCTGTTGATATTGATAGTAGCTACAAATAATTGTATTTATGTATATTATAGGTATTGTTTAAAAAAGCTTTAGAAGGATAACGAGGCTCTATATTAATTAATCTTTATTTTATTGTTGTATGGAGCGCTTTCATATCATAATCAATTCATTTTCATTTTGTAAGAACTCACTTTTATGATAGATATTTTTAGAAAGTAATATATCATCTAGCATTAATTAAGGAATGTATTAGTTTTTTAAATATATTTAAAAGTATGTTATTCTTTGCAATATCAATAAATTATATTATATGTATGCCTTGTTCCACTATGTATTGTACCTTTATGCACAAAAACATTAGCTTACATACCTCTAAAATAACTTATATATTCATAGCTAGAAAGCAGAGAAGAATTTGAATTATATTAAAATAAATTATCATTATTTTACGGGTTTTTAAATGAATAAAATACCGTTCTTTCATAACTTATCATAATTCTTGATGGTAACAGCAGTTATTCTTTAGGCAAGTTAGTTTCTAAATAAATTTTAACAAAAATAAGTTAAATGTTACTCATCAAAAATCATAAAAAATATAAATCCAATCAATATCCGATTAAAGTTGATATATATCTTACCATTTTGAATTATTAATTACATATTTTCTCATTTAAGTATTACTAAAAAAATCACATTTATTCAAGTAAGGATAACAAACTAGGACCTTTTTCTTGAATGTGATTGGTTGGATAAAAAATAAAAACAGTTGGCATTAGCGAATGAGAAACTTGTGTTGCAACCAGAAAAAGTTGTATTTATTGTTGAGTTTGTGAAAACGTCCATAAGCCAGAGTGCCCAGATTTTTAACGATCTTTTTAAACATTTTACCATTTTTGAATGTATTTAACAATTTTTATTCATATTTTTAATGCTCTTTTTAATTAGTATTCAAAACATATGTTTATTTATGTATATTTTTGTACACAATTGCTTGTTTGAAATAGATTATTAAAAAAACATAATTCACCAAGAATCACCCAAACTTTTTATGTGACTTATTAGCCATAAATGAATAACTTTTGGTGTGTTTTTTCGTTTCTTCACCTTCATAGCCAGATTTTTAACTATTTCCTTCATTTCCTCATTGTCTTTCAGTTTGACTTCATCGTCTTCCTTTTCGTCTTTGAGTAGGGATGATATGGATCCGCAGGTCTGACATTGGAAGGCGGAAGACTTTTTTGCGAGAGATCTCCGCTCCTCGGGTGAGAGCTCGATGGACTCCAGGGTGGGAGCACCCCCTGGGGAAGGAAGGCGATGATGGCCAGGAGGGCCGTTCGAATGGACCAGGCAGGCTGCCAGGTCTCGGGGTGATGGCCTGATATGGACAAACAGATCTTTCTATTCGTTTGAAATCGACCATTGGGCTACACAGGAGGAAAATAATGCATATATATTAAAGAAATGTTACAAATAATGAATGGATAATTATATATTATATATAATATAATTAAATCTGTATTGCTTCTTCAAATAATATGTTTAAAAAAAATAATGCAAAATTAATTTTATTTGCGTCCAGCTGGCCTTAACTAGCAGCTCTGAAAAAATTATTTTATATCTAAGCTGGATTACTCCAAAGAATACTAAACATTAAATTAAGATCTTTAGAGTTAAGTGTTCCTTGACTTCTCGTACTCAAAGTAGAATTGAATAGAAGGTATATTTATTTCGTGTTTTCATGGTTAGTCAAATATTTTTAAATTGTTATTATTTCTCACGTCATCAAAAATCTATAGATTCGACCGGAGAAACGACTCAAGACTGCTACAGTCTTAGAAAAACTAGTTTGGTTTTTAGTCTTAAGGAAGTGTTCGTGGGACCATGGACCATCTTAAACCTCTCAGATTTTCTTCACCCCGACTACGTTCAAAGACTTTCCACACTTATTATGGCTAGAGCCCCTCTGTTTTCATGGGGCCGTGTTTTCTATCGAGTGGGATAGTTCGCTTCTTATTGAACCCAAAAATACATATTCTATAGAAACAAATCGATGTTTCTTCATTGTAGGGAGTCACTCTAAGAAGATAACATACGCTATTTTTTGATCCCATATATTCAAATCTAGTTTCATAAAATGGGAAGTTGATTGACTGATTTTTCTGACGATGATGCATCCTGTATTTTTCTTTACTCCCTCGATTCCAAACCAAGTGCTTAGCAATAAATGTTTTCAGATATCCAAAAGCATGGTCATTCTTTACTGATTAGGTTTCCGTAGACACTAATAACTTCGTGGGTTTTTAATACTTTATTTTTAATCCAGTGTCCACACATTGAAGTTCTTGAAATAAGAGTGGTAATTCTTTTAATGGATTTTATTGTAGCCAGAGGACTCCCTCTAAGTAGAAGAGTCAGATCATTTGCAAAACAAACACTTTTTTGACTTTCCAAACTAGGTGCCTAACCAATGATTTCTTAACCATTTTGGATATCGCAAAGAAATTCTTGTCTATTGATATATTAAAAAGTATAGCATAGACGCGGGATCTCCCTGTTTGACTCCTCTTTTATGTAGTTTCAAAGGAGGTTCTTTCTTGTCCGTAGATGAAAATTGTTTTCTAGCCCCACAAAATTACTCCAACTATCTTAATTATGAAATCTCCAATATATGTCTTTTACAAAATATTTTGCCATAACTGTGACATCGGACCGTGATTCAAGAAAACTTTGAATTATAAAAGGTATGTTGTCCATAAGTTTATTTTTTATAAAGCCATATTGAGATGAGTTTAAGAAATGTGAAAGGTATTTTGGAAGGTCTATTGACTAAAACGTAGGAGAAAATCTTATGAAGACTATTTTTGTAAGGTAAGGGATTGCTAATTTATAAAAAGATCCATGATTTTTCTTCGGTGAGGGAATTTTAAGTATCTGTCCCTCCGACGCAAAACTCGGATAAGCTTCAACAGCCATTTACTTTTTCATTAAATGCTTTCCTGTTGCGTTAGGTAATTTTTCGAGAAAAGTATTTTTTTGTCTATTCTGGGAAAAATCTTTAATTGCACTATTTTTTTGTCAATGTATGTATACATAAAAGCATGATAAGTAGACAGACAAACTTATAATAAACCTATCAGCATTATTTGCTCAAGACATTAAAAAGGCTTAAAATGTCGTGGAATAACCCAAATTGATATTGGCATTCATAAAGGTTATTCGTTGATGGGATTTTAAAAAAATCATTATTACGTGCTTAAGACATAAAAAAGTTTCAATTATATAATTATGAGTAGAAAATTTTCCCGAATTGTTATTTATATAACTATTTAGCATTCCTTGATGGGTTAAAAAGTGATATTCATTGTACTAGAATTAATTATTATTTTTAATATATTTGCTTTAATTCGTGGCAAGATAAATATCTGCACTAACTACCGTTATCACAACATAATAGCTATTGACTGATAACGTTTCATCACATAATATATGCAAACATGTATTTTTTTCATGTAATTTAAAACGAAATCTCCTGAATAACCTTCGGAGTGATAAGAGGTATTATCAATAATCAATTGTTTAATTAGGAAAGGGGTTTTGTTTAATGACACGTGGCTTAAATTCATTTGATTTTTATAAGATATAGTATTATGTATAAAAAGGACGACTTTGAGCGAGATCCAAAATGAGCGTGTCCAATAAGCATGTTGTTATGTTTATTATCAGGGCTGTAGGAATTTGAAACCAAAAAAAAAATGATATTGTAGTTTGCCAAGAAATATACGGTCAAAATTAACTAAATAGGCAGAAAAATAAGGCTTAGTACAAATATAGAAATATACATTCTGGGCAAAAATTGACGACGGTTTTTTTATAGAAAAGAAGTTATGTTTGTTAGTCATTCAGTATAAAGGTAACAGCGGCTTTTTTAGTCAACAAAAAGTCGCTCTTATGGAGGACTTTTTTTCCTTAGAAAAAGAAGTTGCCACTTCCTCAAAATTTGTAAAAAATATGTTATAAATATGCAAAAAAAGGCCATAACTGCGTAAATTGTGTTCAAAGGTCCTTTATGGCCAGAGAGTTGATTCCCCATATTCCTACTGTCCTGTTTATTACATACTACTACATTTTATAACTATATATATCCTACAAAATTCTTTGTTTTATCCACATTTTCAATGAGAATTGTTTGATATCATTGAAGGGTGCAGGTTTGAGAAGCTTCTTCAAAAAGATGATCTATGTAGGTTCAATGATCCAATGGTATATCTACATCGAGGCGGCTCATAAAATAATATTGTATTACGTAAAATAGGTAAAGCATTAAGGGAGGTCGATAGCCGTGTGCACTAAGGCGTGTTCAACTCTCAATGTTAGGGACGCAAGTTTGACTCCTTCCGAGAAGAGATGGTCATTTGGGGTCTACCTCATTGATAAGATCCTAGGTTCTATAGACTAATTATAATGCTAGTATGCTTATTTATATCCAGTCGGATACTGCAATTCTATCGAGCCATATAGCCCCCAAAAAAGTAGTTTTTTTAAAATAAATATAACAGTATTTTTTCAGAGAAATAACAAAGTATTTTATTTGTCAAGTTGAAACTATTATTATACCGCCGTATACAATATTATAAAATGTATAAAATATAATGTACTAATCAATGGCTTCAATAAGCTAATAGTAACTTCATTTTAATCAATTGAACTGCATATGCTTTGAAGGGATATATTGTAGCGAATTGACCTGCTACTAACAGCAGGTCAAGCTACCACTCTTTCTCACACCTCAGCAGGTTCTTAATCTCTTAAGTACTCTTGCCTGCGGCTATATAAGCAGCAGGCAAGAGATCAATAAATCCACTCTTTCACTTCATCACTGAATCGTCATTTCTCCTCCTCCTTCGCGCTACAATATGTCATTTTTGCATGACGCATAGACGTTCCCCAGCTGAGACCAGCATGTCACTCATATTTTCGTATGCGCCAGCACAAATACGAAGGTATTTGAAAGTAGTGGCAGATGGATCCTCCAAAGGGATGATGGTCTTTTTTTGGGACATGAAATCAATATGGAAAAAGAGGATACTGAGAATGAAAAAACCGGGATTTCTTCTTGGACCTTCCAATATTGTTTTATGTGATCTGATATTAGGAAAAAATGGTAAAAACTAACTTTAAAAATGGTGAGAAACATGAAAAAAATACGAAAGAGAAAAAAATACAGGGAATATAATCGACCTATATCCAAAAAAATATTCTTCGTCTAAATTAAGCAATATAAAACACAAAACTGTATGCATTTAAAACGGTTTGAGATAGTATTTTGATTTCCACAAAATCCTTTCTATGCATTTTAACCATTTTCCGTATTTCATGATTTCCATTTAAATATAAACCATTAGGATCTTCAAAGTTAGTTATTTACATATTTAAACTCATATTTACACATTATTTGAACTCCATAAATAAATGATAAATATAATCCAAGCTAAATTATACAAAAATTTGTAAAAAAAAACAGTTAAAAAGATAAAATAAAAAAGTATCAAATTTCATTTATACAACTTGTATTTCATACAAACAACTTGACAACATGGGGTGGTTATTTTGATCACCCTTTGAGCTGTCCTTGTACTGGGAAAGGGTGTACTCAGGTCTTGAAATGTACTCAATAAATGACCTTCCTTAAAGAGAAGGGGGGGAAAACCCGTAGGAAAGAAAGACTTCCTTCTTTGTGAATCAAGTTCTTGGTTCATTCTGATGAAATAGTATTGAAGGTATCATGATGTAATATTATATAAAATATTGTAATGTTTTATAAATAAGAATCTCTAAATATAATATTATTGCAATGGTACTGAGTTTTTGATATCTAAGTCTATAGGGAATAGTAGAATAAAAACTGAATCTTAAGCAGTAACTAAATAAGCCTTAAGTGACATAAAAATACATAAATATTCATTATTTTCAACTATTTCATATACTTAAAGCATTAGATAAGCATTCAAAAAGGATAACCTTATTATAATTACATGTCTATAAATTCAATTTTAGTAACAAGGTAATCATTCCAACCACATAGGATTGGGGCTTTGAGTTAAATTAAGTTGTGTATGAATATATTTCTCATGGCGTCATAGATATGTTATTGACAATATTGCTATAATTTTATTTGAATAAATACTTGTAGCGTAAATTTAAATATTATATTTTTACACACGGATTGACACCTTTGCTTTTAAAATAAATAAAAAACTACCTCATCTCTGACGTCACGATCCATATATGCATAAACTCAATAGAGTTATTTCATCAGTATATGCCTTAAAACCCAGCCATAGAAGTATTAATGGGTTAATACTACATCGTAGATGCCTAACAAAGAGACACGTCAGTACTATTTGCCGCCAAAGAAGGGCATAGAGTATACCCTATTTTTGCCCTCTCAAATATGTTGGCACACCCTACACTCTACCCTCAAGGTCATGATGGCAACCATGAAGCCTGGAGACTAAATAGAAATAAGGTACTCAATAATTCATTTGAATACAATACGTGCAAAGGGATTAGAGGGAAATTCAGGGGAGAAAATTGCATTAAAAGTTAAATTAAATATCGTTTTAACGAAAAAAAAATTACTTTTTTTAATTTATTAAAGCTCTTCTTAAGCAGAAATTCATTGCCCATAATAGTTTTCAATACTTTACACACACACATTCTGATGTACAAAAACGGTCATTATTACATTTAATACACATTTAGGATATATTTTAATTTGCCACACTCGGGAAATAGCAATTGTGTTGCTGCCTTTTTAAATCTATAACGTGGTTGTTTATTAAGTTATGTGTTGTAAAATAAAGTATGTAGAACTTCGGTAAATAAGGAAATATACATTAGATAGTTTGGTCATACAGGGGGACGTAATTGGCAATTGTTTGTATTCTGACTTGACAAAAAAGAGAAGCTTTAATAGAGGTGCTGCTAATTGCAATTAAAGCAAAGTAGCGCATGCAAGGAAAAAGTAAACAAAAAAATTGGCCAAAATTTTGGTTATTTACTTAACGCTAGATGTCGCTAGTCCATGAAATTACGTCACAATCCTATTTAAAACCGGTTTAAAAGGATTAAGTTTGATGATTTGAAATATATCACTTTTTTAAAGAAAAAAAATGTTTCCAAATATAAATAATAAAAGGACTTTGTTATTATTTTCAAAGAGCTCTAGCATCAAAGCGCCCCTTACGGACTAAAGAAGAACTAAAATTTTGGCCAATTCCTTTTGGGAAAAAAAGGAATAATTTTATGTTATGCATGCGCTACTTTACTTTAATGCTTTAATTCAATAACAGAAAGATGAAGGGTCGTTTGGAGGGAGAACTCGATTTTGTTTTATTTTTATTCAATTCTTTGTAACAACTGAGACTCGGATGAAATATATCTTAAGTTTATAGCACCGACTTGGCCTGGTGGAAAGGGGAACACTCTATATCTCTAGCATATGTACACTAAAGGGATATTGTAGAGAGTAAAGTGTTTTTGAGTGAATACATTTTGTTTGCTCGATTATAAAAGGAGAAAAAATAAGAATTGTTTTTTTATAACAGTTAAAACTCAGATAAAAGATCAGAGTGTTTAAACCAATAGAGACTTAGGCAGATAAGCTATTAATTAAACAATAAGAGATATTACCATTAAAAGTATTTTGTAATCATTTTTTTTACAACAGCTGAATTTTATGTATACATGTCTACAGTATAGAAAATTTAAAAGGCTTGAGCTTATATTTCTAGCCTTGACTAACGGGATTTTTGAGGGGGTGAGTAACTTACTGTCAGAAGTATAATGCTAGGTGGCTTCATAGGATATTCGAATGGTAGAATGATCCTCCCGTGATATATCCCTCCCTCGTAGTCTGTCTCCGAGGGTCCCCGAATCGTAAAGTGCCACTCGAATATATTGTCCTCAAGAGGCTGGGCATAGTAGTAAGACGTGGGGTCTGAGAGCTCCATGGCTTCACGCATTAAGCGTTTGACAGCTAAGGACGAAAAAGAAGGGGCTAATATAGAGTCATTAAACTGGCTAGGGAAAGAAATAGGATTTGAGTCCATAAGAAGCTTTAACACGATGTTCGGAAGAAATGGATTCCGTCGGAAACTGTGAGGTTTGAAGGAAATCAACTATTTTAATTAGGAGGTAAGGACTTAAGTGAATGTTATGATTACTTAATATTTTTGTAATGACATCCAAGACTCGAAAATAAATCATTTAATGATATATATATATATATAAACTGTTCAAGAATATGAATAATATTCAATATATATATAATTAATTAATATGAAACTGATCCGTGCAAGGTTAAGGGATTTATAATATTTCTATTATAATAGACTCCTGCTTTAAGAAAATATGTACAAAATTATTTCCTTTTCCTACTTTCCCAAACTTTTTCCCTATTATCTTTTTGCATTATAAGTTGCATTAAGAAGAACCGTAACGAGTAATTACGCGACTTACGACACACAGGTTGAACCCGAATATTCCATGACCGTTGCGAACCAAAGGACGTTTATTTTATACACAAATTTGACATAATAAGTTCCCATTTATCATGGGAAGTATATTTGTAACCCCAAACTGTTATAATTGTGAATTGTAGAACCAGAGGGCTAAGCTATGAGGTGTGGTTCGAAATTCCAATTCTAATGTATCATAGTTAGTGGCGGTGGGGTTGGACCCTATTTAGAACCTTTTTTATTAATACCATATCAAATTACAACTTTCCTAGAGATGATACACAATTGATTTGAAGCTGGACGAGATATACAGTAAAATCCACCAGCCTAAAGAATGAATTTCTGCAAAACGCCAAACTCTTCATATTAATCGTTCCATGTTTTTGCGTGTTGAATGAACAAAGCTCATATTAATTGGATTCCATTGTGAAGCAAGTTCAAAGCTTTAAACTTGCCTATGACATTGGATCATATTTTTATTAAGTGATTAAAAAAAAGTGAAAAACGAATTCCGTTCAATCAAATGTTAAAGTAATGATTATTGCATGGAATGGGCTCTATTTGGTGTAGAGTCGGACATCTGTATTCAAAAGACTCTTTGTAAGATCCGCTATTATGAAAAATATAGGGATCAACTACAATTGGAGTTCGACCCTTAATAAAATCAAAGAGTTTTTAAAATATTAATTAATGCAATATTTAAGAAACTTTTTTGTTTACAATTTAACAAGAAAAGTATTTTTTTAAATACAAGCCATTATAATATATATATAATCAAAGAATGACATTAAAAAAAGGCTTTAAAGAAATTATCACACAAAGGAATCTCTTTGAAATGAATATATATGTATATATATATAAGAATCTACTCTTGTAGGACAATAATGTACTTAATGACAAGATTCCCTTCATCATGATAAAGGATTAGTATTTCTATGCCAATGAAATAAAAGAATATATCATGCACGGAATGTATAGCTCATGGATGAAAATAGTGTTAGTAACGAATCTTCTATAAGTCGATTTGTAATGAGCCATTGCTTCCATTAAATGCTTATATATCAATGTATTTATATTACTTTGAACATTGTAAGGAAATGTAAGGAATCATATTACTAGAGCAGAACGGATCAATCAGCGAGACAATTGATCTTCACCGATAAATTGAAGCATACCAAAGCATTGCTCTTTTAATCGGATAATTTATATGTTTATCCAAGTTATTATTTCTTCACTATTCTGACACAACTGCTTCAATCAATAAAAAGCTAAGAGGGCCTTCGGTTCCAGAGAGAACCGTTACCCATACCACTTGACGAAACAGCATTATGTAAGAATACAAATTTAAAAAAAACTTTAATTGAAAAGAAAAAGTATTTATTTTATGAAAAACGGCTATAAAAAGAAAATATTAATAAACTAATAGTCGTGTAAAGAAGACTATCATTTCATCCGAGACAACACTGAAGGGGGAAAAGTGAAATGAAGAACAAACAAGGCCCCCCAAACCCCATGAAAATAAAAAGGACGGGCTTTTTTAAATATACATATAACATCCACTTTTTATTGCACAAAATGGAACAAAGCTCTTCTTCCCATTCTCCAGGAAGGGAGAACGGATAAATGACTAAAATATCCATAGAGGAATGTTGGTGGGGCCAATGCACACACACATACAGAGAAAAAAAAAGATATTTTTAACACTTTCATGCAGTTTATCATCCCATGAGAGTGTTCTTGAGTATTTACCCGTATGAGAGGGAAGTCTTCTATTGACAGAAGAAGAACCACAACAAAAATAAAATGAGTCTCTTTCCTCCTCTCTACAACTTTATTTGGGGCGCATCATTTCTCTAAACTTTTCCACTTGCTGTATGCTCGTGGATATCCGTCCAAAGGCATTGAACAGCGCCACGATTTCATTTCGCGTCAGATAGAAGTTGGGTTTGCTCGTGTCCGAGAAGAGGAGCTTGAGTGCTGTTCCCAGGCCCGTGGTCTGAAGCTTGCCCCAGAGCTTACACTTGTCGCACTCCACACAGTCCATGAGGCGTGTAATGTTGTGAAAGTGATTCCGAAACTCGCTTTTAAGTCCTTGGGTGCCCTTGGAGGCAAACATGGTCCTTTCATCAAATGTGTCCTCAGCGGGAAAGGATCGAAGAAGGTTCATGAGTTCCTTGATAGCGATCTGCGTATCCTTGTCCTCTTCCTCATTCCCCGTGTAGAAGAGATGCCCTTCAAAGTAACGAGAGGCCTTTGTGATTGCACGGAGCTCCAATAAGTACACAAAGTAAAGGTTTTTGAGCCAAAAGGGTCCTTGCCCTTTGGTTCTACGAGGGTCGAAGCGGACAATGAACTCATCCAGGTTAGGACCCCAAGAGGCGGAGCCCAAAAGACCCTTCTCAGCTCGGCTCAAAAGATAGTTGGCGCAGAGATGTATGGTGATACTGCTATGCAGCCCCGAGAGGGCCCTATAAAAGGCTCTCTTCTCAAGACACATGTTTTGCTCAAGACTAGATTGAAGAAACGCCTCCTTAAAGCCCGTGTTCTCGGGCCTAAAGCAGTTTTCTTCATAGATGGCTCTCCAAATGCGATGTGCGGCCTCTCCGTCGTATCCCGTGAACCGCTCCGGGTTCCGTGTTAGGTCCACATAGTCGCAGTCCGGACAATACTCCTCGTCACGATCACAGAAGTCAATGACGCTCTCATCGTGTGTCTTCCAGGCCTCTAAGTCTGAACGCGTTTGCTCGCTGAGCGTCCCATCAACGCCCAGATCAATCTCATCCTCCTCGGACGTGTTTTCCTTTGCTGCACAAGAGCCTTCATCGTCTTCTTCCTTATGTTGTGCTGCTGTTGTTGTTAGAGGCGTATATTTCCTTTTACGCCCCTGGTTCTCAGCAGAGTCCTCTGCAATGATCCCTTCGGGAAGATCCTCCATGCTGCATGACATGACACCGCAATTAGAGGACTTGCACCGCCCACCATCGCTCCAAAAGGGACATGGCTTACGGGCATTGTAGCGGAAATAGCGGAAAAAGTCCTTATTAAGGAGACTGCTCATCCGAGGAAAGATTTTCATGTTGTTAAAGTGGTCCACGGACTCCACGGTGCAGGAGCAGTCATTAATGGTGCCCTGGAGCTCGCAGAAGCACTGATCATCCCCATCCCGGGTCCTTGAGGGTGTTGAAGTCGGACCCCAAGTGGCTCGGACAGAGCCCAGAACCAAGAAGAGGAGGAGAAATTGAGACTTGTCTCTCATACTGTTTGACTTAAGCAACTGACTGACATTTACCACGGACGGAACTCTGCGTCCACGTTCATCGAAACTCAAGGAACGTACTATTATTCTCCTTATGTCAAGGCAGTCATTCACACACACTCTCTCTTCTCTCTTCTCTCTCTCTCTCTCTCTCCCTTTCTTTTCCCTTCTCAACTTTTTTTCTTCTTCTAAAGGAACGTGTCTTTTTCTCTTTGGTGACTTGACTCCGGGGAAAAAGGGAGAAGGATTACAGAACATTAAAAAAGAGGACGGGATAACATCAATAATAATAATAATAATAAATAGTGTTCCTTTAATGATGCAATCTATCAGGGATGATTTCATCATTGGGGAGGATATGAAATGAGTTACCTGGAGATTTGGCGTTGGCCATGGCAGCCATATTGGTTGATGAGGGGAGATCTACGTAAAATAATAGAAAAATAAATTAGTTAAAATGTAGAAATATATTTGTAAGGAATAAAGTTATATGTAATTTCATGAAAGAATGAATAAAAATGATGATCATAGGATAGATTAAGAAGAAAAACATAAGAGACAATGAGAAAGGATTGTGTTTTATGTAATATTATTGAATAAAGATTAATTAATTAATGCGTTAAAATAATCACATTTTTTAAACAACAAAAAGATATTATTAAAAAAAGGATCTTTATTTTATCTAACCCTGGATTTTTAAAGATATATTAAAGTATTGACAGGGGATTGTATGCATAGAAATATAAAGATATAGAGAGCTGATTCCCCAATAGCAGAGAAACAGCGTTCGGTTGTCTTTGTGTGTTCAAAATAAACAAGTAATTTGGACTACGTCATCCTTAGTTCATCATTGAGATAGATACTATCTCTATGATCAGCTTACGATGACGTAGTATAAATTACTTTGTTTATTTTGAACACACAGAAACAACAGAACGCTGTTTCTCTGCAATAAAGGTTATCAGCTCTCTATATCTTTATATCTCTATGATTATATGTGACTGAAGTGTATTTGTATGGCTTTGAATGTTTGAATGCATTTTAAATCCAGTCTTTTTTTTTGGTAGTTGAACTAATAAAAATCTTTCAACTGTATTAATTTGTCAAGCAAGTTTCAAGAAGGCTCTATATGCATGCCTTAAAATCATATTTTAATAATAAATATGCCAATAAAAAGTACGAATCGATTATGTATACATACAAACAAGTGCTAAAGGACTCCTAACTTGAGCAAAGCCTGTATTTACAGAGCTCAATAAATATAATGCAGAAGCAAAAGTGTCTCTATTAGCCAGCGAATACAAAGATATATGATAATTATAATACATATTATTTTGGACAAGGTCTCCATTATAGCTGTTTAAAGGATATAAATAGAAAGTGTCGGTGAAAAATATTTCCCTACTCAAACAACCTTGTAATAAGAACAAAAAAAAATGTACTAACAATTATATATTTCTAAAATCGTTGAATCCTTCTAATTATTCAAATAAAGTTTTAAAATTACTTATGTGGACAACTTTCAGGTGAGTAATTTGGTTTCATAACCCCAAAACTAAGATAGAATATATTTTAATGTAGTAAGACCTGCAAACGTACAAAATTTAGTTATTTTAGACTCTAACTTTGTTATGTTAAAGAAAATATTTATGTTCTTTTGCTTCATATTACATTAAATTGAAAGAATGTGTGGATATTTAATTTCGTTACTAAAGATTGTGTTTTTAGACTTCATGTTGATGGGCTCAGACTATCGGCTGAGGCCGGATTAAGTTCCTGTGAGATGGCTCAAAATATATAGGAACTAAACAAAGTAACAATGGGCTAAGATTTATTTGATTTGATTTACAGATTAAATTATTTTAAACAAGACACATTGTCGATAGATTTCTATATATAAAAACGGAGAATATATACTCTTATCTATAATTGTCGTTTAGTCGAATAACTTTTAAAGGATTTGTTCATTCTCATTCATTGCTTTGACTCATAAAGCTTAATACCTATTCACATATCTTATTTCCTTAAGAAAGTACTTGAAAAAATATAATTAGACAACTCTAATATAATATTTCACGTCATTCAAAAGGGACTCGTAAATCTAGAAACTAAGAGATGTTAAGTTCCTTGGATTAAAAGTAATATTATAATTGTCTGAGGGATGTAATGCTACAGAATGGTATGGGCCAAAAAACAAGAAATTTATAATATATACATTGGAAGACTTAAAAAAACAGTTTTTAACTATAAAAAGTTTAAAAAAAACTTTAATGACATCTCGATTTTCTCTTTTTAATTATTATAATTCAATGTTGCTAATTATATTTTTAAGGCTATAGGTAGGATATCCGATAGAATTCCTATCACAGTTAAAATGGGTGATGGGAAGCTTATTTTAGCCTCCAAATGTTTCCAAATCAACTACTAAAGAAAGGAGTATTTATATATCATATTAAAATAATTTAATATGTCATCCTATTAGTCAGAGTATAAATACTTCCTTATTGATAACGTTACAAGATGAATTCTCACTCTGTAGTCTATTTAAAATACATGGACGGGAACCAATCAATCTATCTATCTATCTATCTATCTATCTATCTATCTATCTATCTATCTATCTATCTATCTATCTATCTATCTATCTATCTATCTATCTATCTATCTATCTATCTATCTATCTATCTATCTATCTATCTATCTATCTATCTATCTATCTTTCTGACTAGAATAACAAACAGCCCCTCCTGTCAAATTGTTCTTTTTATGTCTAAGCCCCAGAAGAAAGAATATTTTGGCTGGATCTCTCGCTGTTTTTAGAATTATTATATTTAATTGAAGGACCAGATCTGACAGAAAAAATAAATCATTTTTCTTTATATAACTAAGCGCACTTGAGGAGTTGATAGACTTTAAATGACTCCACTCCTGAGGAAACTCTCCCATTTCTTGTTGTATTTGAAAGGACTCTTCAGTGTTGTCGATCTTTTCTGTCTCTTATCCAGCATCTCCAACACTGGCCAATCTTTTATTTTTTATTTTTTTCATTCCGGGAAGCCCTTCAAATGACATCTCCCATCAACACGAAAGGAGATCCTCAGATGGCCTGAGATACCCACTTACTCACCGAGTTATAATGTTAGTCCTTCTCCAGGAGTGGGAATCACGGATACACGACAAGCTATGGGAAGTATCACTGATAGCTCCACACCACAGAGCCTAGTATAAACGAAATATCTCTTAGACTAGGAGATACGTAACCTAAGTCATTCGGAAGGACATTTATATACTTTGTACAAATGATGGAGTATTCAATAGAAATGTAAAGAACAAGGAAGAGAACAATGTCACGTGACCTGACTTGGGAGTCCTTCCACGCTATAATTGTGATGACGAAGACTTTCTTCCTCTATTTTCTGCACCTCAAAGTATTCTTTTCTCTTTAGGCATAAGTCAACATAGATATATCAAGAATGAAGCATTTGAAAAAATATATAATTATTAATGACGTCACTACGGGGGTCCTTACTATATTAAAGACCATAATATATTGCCATTTGTGAATGCGAAATAAATACTAAATTTATTAATGACGAAACGTTAGTACATATTTATTCAATCATGGACTATCATTTATGTTAAAAGGCCATATTAGATATTTTTGGAGATTTATTACCCCGCTGACGTCAAATACACTCATTCCAGAAAAATATATTTAAGGCCTTAATTGCTCCTACGTAGTAAATAATACATAGGGCACAAGTACAAATGAAGTTTAAATGGAACAGAAAAGACAACAAGTGTCAAAAATAACAAGTGGAATCAAACTGGTTGCGTTGGGTGTGCAAATATCTAGCATTATAAAAATATTAGAACCATTTTGAAACATAATGAACAATCTTTTTTTTTGTAGGGATAAAAATATTTACATTCTTATTCGAACAGATGGAGTTTAAGAAAGGGTCTATGCAGCGGAATAGGTCGAGTTATTGCGCCTTGAATTGCAAAATGAGAAACGAAAATAACGTCCGTGCAAGTAAGGGAGAGAGGAACTGCAAATGCGTCTAAAGCCTAGCTGGTTCCAGCGTTTGGGGTCACTTATGAATAATATTTTGGAACAAGAGTAGTAAATCCTTCCATTCACAACCTCCCTCTAGATTCCAAACTATTCCCTAAAACCCCATTGCAATATCATGCATTTCCAGTTTTTTGTTGTCCTTGTTTTTCCTGTTTTTTGTTATTTTTTAAAGACTTTTAACATATTAAAAATTTATGTTTTTCGTGATTTAAATGACTTTTTGAGGGATTTTCTTAGCTGCACCATTTTATACTATTTTGATATCTGTATTTATATATTTAGACAAGCTAATATATTCTAGCAGAATAGTTATATTTGAAATAGTTTCAGATTAATGTGATCTCATACACATCTTACGAGTGATACTATGCTTAATTTGATAAGTCTATTTGACCATGGAGGCAGTAAAAGAGTGTGTTTATTTTAATAGTTAAATTAATCTTAATAAAACGTTCTCCATAATAGGGGAATAATAGATATTAAATTTAATTGTTGACTCAAGGCAATCTTATTTTCCAAAAGAGTTTATAATTGTGGCAAATGGTTGTGACGTAAGAACGTGAAAGGACGGCGTCACACCAGAGGTCACTTCCTCCACGTGAATAATGAAATAAAATCATAGTTTTAATAGTTCAGACATTTTCAATTAATCCGGGCAATCCCACTTCCTCCTGTCAAATAATTCAAAGACTTGTTGATTTGTCTTTCATTTGTAATCATTCGTTCGAACGACAAAAAAATCGTTCATCGTTCGTTTTTGGCTAAAAAAAAAGATTTTTTAAAGAATGACGAAGGAAAAATTTCCTTTCTAAAAAGAACGTCAACACTTTTTTTCAGAATAACGAACGACGAATGAATTCAATCCTAAAACGAACGATAACTTTTGGTGAACACAAACAAACGACATTTTTTCAGGAACGTCAACAAGTCTGATAATTCATGAATTCTGTAGTAATAATTGCTTACAATCTAACCAACAAAACATTTTTTCTTCTCATTTGGCAACTCAATTTTCTTTCTTTCCTCCATCTCAGAAGGATGATCCAAGAATCAACTAATTTGATCAAATAAAAATGATATTCATGCTCTCCTTGAGCGTGAAGGATTGCGCATATTAGACGAGTTTATTCAAAGGATTCGAAAACCTAATGGATCGATGTTCATAAGAAAAGACACGACAGAGTTGACTTGAATGATGATTTAATGTTAACATTAACCTAGGAGTAAATTAAGTAGTAATTTCAAATTGCAACTTCGTCTTTATTATTATTATACATTTTCTTTTAACCAATCTTGTGGGCGTTCGTAACCTTAGCGTTCGTCCGTTCATCCGTCCGATTTGTAGGGGGGGAAATCCGTTCAGGCGTTCGTCCGTTCGTTGGAAAATATGAATTATTTCCTATTTCAAATTTAAAAAAAATCCATTGTAAATAAACGTCCTCACTTTTATGCATCCCAGAATGAATCGCAGTAATTTCAATTGAACTTCTTTTTTGTAAAAAAACCGTCTTCACTTTTTTTCTTAATTGACATAAGAAACATTGATTGAACTTCTTTTGTAAAAAAGTCCACACTTTTGAAAACAATATAAATTGAACGGACGAACGGCAACAAAAAAAAATCCGTTCGTCCGTTCATTTATATTCCGTTCAGTGTTCGATTTTGAAGGTGAGTTTGCGAACAACGTTCGTTTTTCCGTTCAATCCACAACCCTGGTTTAGTATATTAGTATAATGAGCTATGCTTGGGTAAACTTTTACTTGAAAAGTTATGATTAAATTACGGTCAAAAATCATAACACAAAAATAAAGATTTTCTCTTTATGACCTAAATAAAAGTACAAGAACTCTTATAACCTTAATTGTATATTAAAATGGTCTATTTAAGTACATTTAGTTCGCTTGAAATCATCTGAAATAAATATTTAATAATTGCATACTCTTGTCTATGAAAGAGAAGGAAATAATTTTCATTGTAGTAATTTTTTGTTACGTGCCACTCATTTTTATTTGGGAAGAACACACTCAAAAGTTAAAGAGAGCAACAGATGTCATACAATTGACGTCAAGTATAGAAAAAATGAAGATTGTACTACTGAAAAAGTCTTTGCACTTGGGCTTAACCCCATTAGTATTTGTGTAAATATATATTCATGTAGAAAACTTTCATATCCTTTAATAGGCCCTTTAGCAGGCCCAGGCTGTTGGGGGGGGGCGACAGTTGTTATGGGGGGGGGCACAGTTGGCACATTCATAGAAAAATCAGGCCCACGTCACTCGGTGGGTGGGCCTAGCCCGCCCATCCCGCCGGGCCTGTCCTTTAATAAGCATTACTTTCTGTTTTATATTATGGATCAAATTGAATCGAGTCATGAGAAGCCGTTACACTATTTTTTGTAAAGCCAGGTTTGCTTTTATTCTGATTGAAAAATATATATCTATGAACATCATTGGAGCGCATGAAAAATATAGTAGTAGTTATAAATAAACTTTGTCTATTTTACACTGTCTTATAATATTTGATAGCCGAAAAAAAAAATTATAACCGAAAAATAAAATAAAAAACTTTGTCCATATTTAAAAAAAGTACGTTATTAAAAATTACGAACCAAGAATACAATTAGTAAAAAGTACATATAATTAACTAGAAAAAATCATAAATAAATTTCTAAGTCGTGATCCTCTATGTATTCAAATGCAGGTATTAACTGGTCATGGCTTTCTTAGATATCATCCGTCATTGTCGAACAAAATATCATTCGTGAGTGTCGTTTTTGTCAGCAGAGTGATGAGATGTCTTCTCATATGTTGACAAAGTGTGATTTCTTATGTCTTTAAATTAAATGATGAATCAAAAATGCTTCAACCAACATTCTCCAGTGCTAAAACATCGGTCAATACCTGTTTGGCTTCCCAAGCTAGAATGAGTAAACAAATTGGTTAAAGTGGTTGTGTGTGTGTTTACGAAAGTTTTAGGCAGGGTGAATTCCCCTTAAGAAGGTTCAAACCCATGAGACACCCAATACAATATTTTTAGTGAGTAATGGAACGGAATGAATGAACTTAAAAAAATAATGAAAAGAGTGATAGTTAGAACCCGGCGTACAAATATTTTAGGTCAGTAAAGACGTTAATCACCCCAAACATGATTGTGCTCTCTAAATTGTGCCTAGGGGCCAAGATATCTACTTTGTTTTTAAGTTCTATTTAATTCTCATAGAATGATTTTCTGGGACAAACAATTTCCATCCACGAGTTAAGAAATTGGAAAGTCTCTTTGCAAAGAATTGGGTTGACAGTCAAATGCATTTTAGCGTAAGAAACGTATTCTGTTTATATAGTTCAGCATTATGTGTAACCCTGCAAACTGAGACCCTTATTGGATTCATTAGAGGTTTGGATTGATGGTATATGTATAATGGATCCTTGACATCTTGCTAGAATATCAAAATTTATATTATAATTCATCAAAGAAATATTCGATTTTTGAATATTCAATTGAAGGCGAGAAATAAATATAAAAATTGATACGAATACCTTTGGCAACACATATTGATAAGTTAGTACGTAAGGAATTAAGGATAAAAAAATAAGGTTTTTACAAGTTATTTCTTGGTGGCTCTATATTTTCAATAATATTGTAATACTTAGTATCAAGTGTTTTATGGGATTCAATTCATTATTTATTTATTATTGTATATCTTTAGGGGTTGCACGTTTAATACTATTATATATATTAGGGGGTATTATAGAAATCTAATATTAAGATATCAAAATTTATCCACCCGCGAAAGTTGCGTCATAAGAAACTAAATGATCGTAGAAAATGGATTTTGGTTTGACCCCCCCCCCCCCCAAATTGCATTCAAAGGTTTCGTTATGAAGCAAAACTTTTTTGTTATTACTTATTTTGAAAACAAATTAGTTTTACAAAATGTAGCTATGATCAATTTATGGCTTTGTTATTTCTTACAAATTTTCGTCAACTTATATTTAGAGCCAATAAACAAACATAAGTGCTGACGCACCAACCATTTTTTGAATAACAGCTCCTACTAGGGTTCTTTTATAGTTTCAAGAAGGAAAAATAAAAAAGGGTACTCATGTTGATGTTTTTAAGTTATTTTTTAGATACGTTTGCTTTTCACATCTTAATTTTCATACAGTAACTCCCTCACATGGTTGAGAATATAAATCTATGATGTTGATTATATCCATAAACTTTTGCAGATGCCTCCGTTACTAGTTTTACAGCTCTTTCCACTGATTGTGAATGGCAAGGATACTTATTAATATTTAAAGGATGTTCTTTTGCTTTTATAAGATCTTCCTCAGGCACAATTGGAGGAACAGACAAATTTATATTTGACCAGTCGATAAGATTTAAAAAATTCTTAGAATTACAACTGATAGTTTTGGGTAGTTGAAAATTTCTTTGTTTTTTAATATTCTTTTTTGCAAACAAAACTTTTTCCAGGGCAAATATTCTTGTTTCCATTTATTTATCGGTTAGGCCTTCTAGCAATATATTTTCAGGGTGGGCAAAAAAGCGTTTCTCTTGAGTACTTTTTCTATTGAAGGGGCTAAATTTTCATCAATCTCTTGTAATAAAGTTATGGCGAATTGATAATGCTTTGAGCCTTCAATAAAAAGAGGATTTAACTTGGTTTGAAACCATATAGGAGCGTAAAAATTTAGTATAAATTTTACAAGTTTTATGTGAGACTCACATGGACTTTTTTTTAAATATAGGATCTTAAAATTCTGTTGGCTTTGGTAAGACATTTTGCCTCATGTAATTCTCCTGGAGACCTGTAGCAAAAGCTTGAATTCGAAAATTCTCCTGTTTGTATTCCTAATGTAATTTCGTATAAATATTTTTATCTGAGCTTAAAGAATACAGTAAACTTTGATTTAAGTATTTTACTTTTCCTACAAGTATTTAAAAACTTTTTATTGAATTTTTGGTAAAGTCTGCATTAATTAATTTTCCTATGGTACCTTCATAAGTCCGAGGTCCTTTTTTGCGCCATCGAAATGTTTAAAAACTTCTCTAAAAGGTAACTCATTCATGTGTAGAAGACAAATAATCCACTGAAGTGGTCTTTTAAGACATAACTCGAGTCTTTTTATTACTCCTTACCATATTCTGACATTGGTGTTGCATCCGTAACACACAACAGTGACCAAAGTCTTTAATGTTTTTCGACTACTGAAAGTAGTTATTTCGCTTGATCTTCGGCTATGCCACTTTTTAGTAATACGTGATCAATGTATTCATGGTGGAGTTCTAAAAATATTTTTTTAAGAAATAATAATTAAGTTTTAAAATAACAAGTTACCTTTAACAATAACTTCTTTTATCAGTTGAGAAAACATTTTTCGTTATTGTATTATTATCTACAAAAGTTTATGGATATAATCAACGTCATAGATTTATATTCTCAACCATGTGAGGGAGTTACTGTATGAAAATTAAGATGTGAAAAGCAAACGTATTTAAAAAATAACTTTAAAACATCAACATGAGTACCCTCTTTTTCCTTCTTGAAACTATAAAAGAACCCTAGTAAGAGCCGTTATTTAAAAAATGGTTTGTGCGTCAGCACTTAAATATTATTTGACGAAAATTTGCAAAACTAACAAAGTCATAAATTGATCATAGCTAAATTTTGTAAAACTAAATTTTTCCAAAATAAGTTATAACAAAAAAGTTTTGCTTCATAACGAAACCTTTGAATGCAATTTGGGGGGGGGGTAAAGGGGGGGGGGTCAAACCAAAATCCATTTATTTACGATCATTTAGTTTCTTATGACGCAACTTTCGCGGGGGGATAAATTTTGATATCTTAATATTAGGTTTCTAAAATACCCCTTAATATATATATATATATATATGTGTGTGTGTGTCAGGAAACAACCGAGACACTTTTTTTCGCCGGGAGCCGGGCCGGGACTTAAATTTTTCAAGCTGGGCCGGGACTCTAATATATTCGTTCCTTCGTCATTCTGAAAGTGAAGACATTTTTTAGAAAAGACTTTTTTCTATCAAAAAGTGCATCACAACTTTTTAATTTTTTCATATTTTTTAAAAACATTGGGAGATCTGGTGAAAAAGACTTCAACGTTTTGGTTGTAGTGATAGGGGGGAGATTATCAGGGGATTGAAAAAACTCTTTGGTAACACTCTCACAAGTAGAAAGGAAAAATGATTTCGATACAGAATGTCGACATCTCCTCTGTTCACTAATAAATCAATGGAGAATAAAGATGAAAGGAACTGCAATTTCTGTTGCAAAGAAACGGAAACATCTTGTCATTTATTTTATAACTGTACAAAAATTAAGCATGTTATAAATATGGCTTCGGAGGATATCAAAAATGAATTCCAAACTTCAATCTCCATGTATGAATGGTTGGTTATAAGATTGAGATGATTATTACCAAAATCTTACTCTTCATCTTCGCGACGCGGTCTACAAACAGAACAATCCCTACTGGTCTCCATACTTGGATCGACAAGGAGCTACTTCTTATAAGAAACTTTAGTGAAAAAGTATTTTTAGTCAATTCCGCACCCAACCTTCTCCCTAGACATGCTATTTTTGCCCACTTTCCGTTTTTATATTGTTATTATTGTGAAGTATGTAATTTATATTTTAAGCATTTTATGATCTGTTTCATGCCCTTTAACAGTTGTTCTCCCCCATCCCTACAGATTAGGGTGTGTGGTCCTTTTTCAAACTTGTCTGATCCCAAATTATCATGGATCAAAATTGTATTTTGGTATTGGTAATAACCCCAAAAAATAATTTTCCTCTCCGGTCAAAACCCAACTCCCTCCTTCCGGTCAAAGTTCCGGTATTTACCGGAAGTACGTCAAAAAGCGATCAAATTCGAAAAAGAAAAAAATCTTTTTTTATTATGGCTTATGAAATGAAAAACTTATTTTTTATTTTTTCGATTGTTAGTAATTTTTTCGACTTTTCGATGACAGTTTTTTTTATTGTTGAAAATCAGTTGTTTTGTCTTAATTACAATATAGTTTTAAATTTCCTTATAACTTACGGAATTTTATCGCCATATTTTTCAATAAATACAACTACCTCAAAGTAAAATTGGATAGATTCGTGACGAGTAATCTTCATGAAATGGAAAAATGGAAGGACGTCAAGAGAACTCATTTGGACTGCAATTTTGTGGATAATTTTTCAAAACTTTTTGACATTGCTGCCTGTTGTTGCTTCAAAAATAAAACTTTGAAGGAATATAAATTGGAGAACTGTGATTGTGAAACGGCAAAGAAAATACCAAAGGAAAATTTCAATTTTATGTGGATCAAACGTTTAGAAGAAGACTCGTCATAGGACATGGAATTGATCAAAAAACATCTTTAAATTATGAAATACAAACTTTAAGATCTCAGCAAAAGAAAAAAGAAAGGAATCAATTCTACAGCAAGCTAAAAGGAAAAAGAAAGACTTGATAATGAAGAATGTTTAAAGAAAACCACAGAAGACTTAAATATTGAAGATTATGGACATGTATGCGGATGACGTAACGCTTTCTTAGAAGGTAATTCTGAAAAACAACTGATAAAGCGCATTCAAGTTGTTCTGAATTTCTTCAAAAAATTCGGCCAAAGATCCGGTTTACAAATAAACGTAAAAAAAACTGTTGCTTTGCCGATTGGAAAGTGGTTTCCTGACAAGGATTGTAAGCTCCCTAGCGTAATAATAAAAGAAACCGTGGACGTATTAGGAATTACTTGGGACGTTATGGTCCTACAAGTAATAACTGGTCTACCCTTAAAAACTTTGTAGACGGGAAAATTCCTCAATGGAGGAAATTCAATCTACAAAAAGGATTGACCTGTACAATTACCGGGTGGTTCCTGCTGTTTTGTATAGATCTACAGCCGTTCCGTGGATCGCAGAGAAGGCACTACAGGAGGAAAGCATCTGGCTAAATAATCTCTTTCATCGAGTCTATTTACCGGCTCTTAAACGTCCGAAATCAGATTTGGGGGGAGGTTGCCCTGTTGTCTAGGATAATTCCCAAAATATATAGGAAAGTTTTAATTGACCTCTCTAAAAATCCAAATTTGGAATGGAGGAATCATATCGCTTCTAGCCCGGCCTATAATTGGATTATGTTATGGACAGACGCAACAAATGGATTCCTAGAAGATTTTTCCACCTCATTAGCTGTGATTCAGAGAATAATATGGAGAGGAATACCAAGTTTTTATAATTCCTCAACTATTGACATTATTCGTCAAAATAGAGAAAAAAAGTTCTTTTTAAGAATCTAGACGACCCGAAAAATTTGGAAAGAATGGCCTTATCCTCCAATATCCTCACAATACATGATCTCACGAATGACTCTATCTTCAAGTCCGGAAAATTTGTTTTTAAACTTCAAAGGGCGGCAGAAGAGCACATGGTCCCCGTTCCGTGGCATCTAAGAATGTGTTTCTCTCCAGATACGAAAGCGGAGGCGGAAAGAATTGTCGACAAATACATAAAAGCATTGGATTTGAAGATATCGTGGAGGAGTAGAATTCTGAGTTCGATTTCCAAATTTAGCCATGGAAAACGCTTCTCTGCCCAGTTACAAATATCCACGGGTTGTATTTACTTCAACGCTCCATGTAAAGACTGTGGCAAAATTTTTAACTCAATTATTCATGCCTTTTCGCAATGTCCTGTTCTTAAAATCGTGAGGGACTTTATCAGCCTCAACATTCATCGAATCGACGACAAAAATATTTCCCCCATTCTTCTTTTCGGTCTCACATCTAACCTGCGATCTGCGTCGGAGAAAACAAGAGCAATAGAGTTTGCTCTATCAAGCTCCAGAAGCTATGTAGCGGAGCACCTTGCGTCGGGGAAAACTATCGAAACGGAGGAATTAAGATCCATTCAAATTTCCGCTGCTGCTCGTTACTCTGCGCTGGAGATCAAGATTCCAGGACGTGCTGATTCCCAGTGGAGGTTCGCGGGAGACTTGGTTCGCTACTTTCCCTCATTCTCGGACAAAACAGTGAATGATCTTAAAAAACTCTTACGAACTTATAGAGGTTTTATCAGAAACCATTTTTGTAATTAATTTACCATTTTTTTTTTTATTGTCACTGTGATTTTTTTACCGTTTTTACCGCATTGTTTTTTACAAAAAAAAATCCTTTTTAACGACTAGAATGTTTGTCTATTGAAATTGACTTTTATATTTTGCGATTTAATTTTAAACTAGAATGTTTATTTATATATATGTAATTATATGTAACTTTGCTAAATAAAATAAGGTCGAAAAAAAAAAAAATATATTGGACATATCATGGACTCTGAGATCTTCTATTTAGTTTTGTTATATTGAGAAAAATCAAATAATAATAATAATAACCATGAATTTCCAACCATGATAAATGGCTTTTCGTTAAGAGCGCTGAAAATATTTAAGTCCCGACCCAGTGTCTAAAAAAACCTGGGATACCGGGCCGGGCCAGGACGCTCAAAAACAGCCGGGACCCGGCCGGGTACCCAGTCGTTTCCCTATATATATATATATATATATATATACACCAGGAAACGGCTGCCCGGTGTCCCAGGTAATTAAATATTTTCTTTCGATTGTCATTCATAAAGTTTTTTAGAAAGGAATTTTCGAAGAAATATTTTCAAAAAAAAACTTTTTTGGAGATTCTTTTAAAAAAGTCGTCGCTTTTTTTGGAGATTCTTTTCTAAAAAAAGTCGTCACTTTTTTTGGAGATTCTTTTCTAAAAAAAACCGTCTTCACTTTTCTTTGGAGATTCTTTTCTAAAAAACGTCTTCACTTCTGAATGTCGAGGAACGAAAATATATATTAAGTCCCGGCCCGGCTTGAAAAATTGAAGTCCCGGCCCGGGTCCCTACGAAAAAAGGTGTCCCGGTCGTTTCCTATATATATATATATATATATATATATATATACCTACAATATACTTTTATTAAATCACATAAACAAAAAAAAACATTACAAGGTGATCAAAGTATGTTAGAAAGTTTACACATCCGATTTTCACGATGATAATTATCCAATGATGCCTATATAAAATTATATCTATGATGTCATTGTTATCCTATATAAATATTTCACAATATATATTATGTACATATAGAAAATGTTCCTTGTTGGAACGTGAACATTAGGGGGTATTATAGAAACCTAATATTAAGATATCAAAATTTATCCCCCCGCGAAAGTTATGCCATAAGAAACTAAATGATTGTAGAAAAATGGATTTTGGGTTGACCCCCCCTTACCCCCCCCCCCCCAAATTGCGTTCAAAGGTTTTGTTATGAAACAAAACTTTTTTGTTATTACTTATTTTGAAAAAATTAATTTAACAAAATTCAGCTATAATCAATTTATGACTTTGTTATTTTTTTTGCAAATTTTCGTCAATTAATATTTAGTGCCAATAAATGATATTCAGGAATATAACTCCTCTCACGAGAACGAGGGATGGGAAGTCCTAAATCAAAGACGAGGATGGGTAGTCCTATAACGGAGACGAGGGATGGGAAGTTCTAAATCAAAGACGAGGGAAGGGATTCCTCTCACGAAGACGAGAGATGGGACTCTTCTCTCGAAGACGAAAGATGGGACTCCTTTCGAGGACGAGGGATGGGACTCCTTTAACGAAGACGAAGGACGGGAATTTGGTGTCTTTCTAGAAGGGAGGCGACTGACTCGAGGGGGTTCAAGGCATTGTCTGTATGTGTTGAAATGCCTTCATTCGGCCGGATTGCAAAGATTGAATACTTGACTCGGATCATTGGAGGCTCTCTAATTTTATTATTGTTGACTCTGACGCCACCCCTCCCTCTATCTTTTCAAATATTCCATTTATAACAATCGCGCCCGAAATTAGGCACATATTTCTTCTTCTTTATGTATTTACTTTTGAGTACTTCTAACATCGGTATTTTCGATATTAAGCCAATACGTTATTATTTACCGTAATTTGGAGATTTTGAACTATAATTGACATAAAGAAGAGATTATTTATCAAAAAATTGCAAAAATAAAATCATTTTATGTCATTATACTCAGTTTATATGAGAAACAATATTTATTAATACTTAATATATCCACTCAAAACTTGCCTAACTATGTATTTGTCCATTTCTTCCATGAGTCATCCTTTTCCTATTCTACCTTGGTCCATTCTTCCTGGTCCATTCTTTCCTGGTCCATTCTTTCCTGGTCCATTTCTTCCTGGTCTATATTTACTCGGCCAATTCTTCCTAATATCCATAAAAAGCAGGCTTGTGAACGGAACGCAAAATTGAACGGCGTTCAGCTGAACGCACGTTCAATGAACGGAACGCTGAACGGAACGCTAATTTTTTTTGAACGCTGAACGCAAAAAAAGCTGAACGCTCACAGGCCTGATAAAAAGACATTGAGAGCTTATTGAATTCTTCAGAGAAATGCGTCATTGTGTCCAATATAAACAAATCTCTCTATCTGTAGGATCAACTTATGATGACGTAGTACAAATTACTTTGTTTACATTGGGCACGGGCGACAGCTGAACGATGTTTCTTTGCTATTGAATGGAATAACTTATATATATATATTTTATCTCTATGGTTCATATTGAACGTATATTGGGAAAACTTATTTTTCAAATATAGAACGGAAGTATTTACAAGAGGTTTATGTTTTTTAAAGTGCATAACTGACGAATATAGTAGAAAACTAAATATAGGAAGTCTTTAACAGAAGTGAATGTCTGAATTATACATAGAAAATACATGTCATATGTATACGAATATTCAAATATTGTACAAAACGTGAATATCATTTTGGTTATCCAGATATATGCATCTATTTAACGTAACGTCAGATGTGACCAAGGTTATGATATCGTTTCTCTTAGCTAAATGTTTATTTTATTTAGGAGAAATTTTAATCAGGGGCGAAAGTGATCCTGAATAATCCGAAACGCCGCACTGACAAAATATTTAAAAAAATTGCGGCATTCCGTTAACACAAGATATCATTGGCAATATGGAAGTATTTAAAATATATCTGTACACAGCTAGGATAGCATTTCAATCAGTTGGTTATGTTATATTTTTTTATGGGTATAAATTATTTGCAATTAAATTATGAAAAGGAGCTGCTCTGAACAGTATATAAAGTAATCTAAAAATAAACCTGAACCTTAATATTATTATCATTCTTTATGACACAAACTAATTAGTGTAAAATTTATAAATGACGTGAAATTAAAGTTTTTTTAGTGCCTCCTTCAATTTATGTCAATTTTGGGGCTCTCTAGTTTTATGTATATATTCATTTAATAATCAACTATATTTCTAAATTGTTCATGAAAATTTAACTGCCATGGTGTTCCTATATGATTATGGCGTAGGTTTTTTTATGATACCAGAATCCAATAAAAAGTAGGTACCTGTTATCTGAAAAAAATACGAGATCAACTAGAACATATAATTGATGCTCGGTTTAAATAAGTGTCCTTGAGATAATACTGATTTTTCAAACACATGTTAATTCATGCCACGCACTCAAAATATATAAGAAATTTATTTGATCAACCCATTGCTAATAATCTATGTTTGATTAAGAAAAAATAATGAATAGATTCTATAATTGAACATAAGATAAAGCCCATTACATGGGAAAGTAATATTCTGATAATTACCTCCGCCGAAGGAAGTATTGTTTTCACTGGGGTTGGTTTGATGGTTGGTTTGTTTGTCAGCAGGATAACTCAAAAAGTGCGGAACGGAATCGGATGAAACTTTGTGGAGTTGTTGGAAATGCCAAAAGAAACAAGTGATTTAATTTTGGCATCTCTGAGTGCAGAATTAAGATGCAAAATGAGCTAAATACTAATAAATATTTCAAGTTTGCCTACTCTGCCAATAGATGTCGCTGTGCTGTGCTCTCAAAGAGGAGAGCACAGCGACATCTATTGCAAATGACAAAAGACCAATGATTCATTTGGTGGGGATCGGCGGAGTTTTTTTTCTTCTTGAAATGAGAAGTTTTGGCCTGCCAGCATTCAATGAATACATTGTTAAAAAGTTGCTTGAAGTAACAATATCAAATCTTTGACTTCGAAATTTTATAGACCGTGAAATATTTTCTTATTTTCTCTTTTTCTACAGGAAAATAAAATATTTAATTTATACAAGTAACTCTATACATACTTAGTGTAAAGATGACAAAACAAAACTGCTCAACAGGTACTTCAAACGTAGGTTAGACTGGTCATAACCGGCATGCAAGGGCTGCAAGATATAGTTAAAAATGTATGCATATGTCACAGTAAAAATGAGTAACAAGATATTACGCGTAATCATGTTAATCGGATTCCTAAGGCCATATTTAAATACCGTTTAACACTCAGGTTCCCTCAAACTCAAAATAGTCACATATGGGAGTTTCAAACATAGCTTGCACTGTCTTTTAAAAAATAGCTCGCAATGTCTTTTCAAATCATTTTTATATTTTTCATGTATTATTTCGAACTTGCCGGCACATATTAAATTAGTCACCAGCCCATTTCCACGTTGGCGCTTCTAAATCTGGGATTTTTTTGTTAGTTTAAAAGTGGTATATCATCCTTATATTTGCAGCAAAATCTGAAGCTTAAAATAGTAATCTGTCCCTCTAGATAAAATTACATTTGTATCAAATTGCCTCTTCTGTCCAATCTTAATAAAATAACTTGCATTAAAAGACTGAAATGAACATATAATTAATTGCGAATTTATGAGTGTACTAACTCCACGCCTATATATTTCATCACAATTAATGTATTGTTATTTAAATTGTAGTAATACGAAATTATTGTAAAATCTTTTGTAGATATTTCTTTCTCGATGAAAACATGTTCTTTCTTACTTAATTTTTTTCATCCTTTAATTTTCTACAACACAACAAATAAAATTTTAAATTGATATACGATTTTGGCAAAAAACACTTTTATATGTTTTTCTCTATGGGTCCATATGTTCTTAGTACGAGTACAATTAATGACAAATGATTTTTAAGACGACTCAATATATCCTTGAATTTATGATTATATTTAAGTAACAAAAATGAAAAATTATTTAAAATCATTTGTTTTAGTTGACAAAAATCAAAATATATTGAAAATTAATCAACCAAATGCTCAATCTCCTTTTGGCTCATAAAAATGACCTAACTGTTGTATTCAAGTTCCCCCATCACGGAATGCAATCATTTATAAAATTCACTCAACCTCTCGATCAAATTGTTTTAATTAAGTTTTAATACACTTGATTTTTGACCATACATGAACAAAAATCAAGCGATATAAAATATTTTACGAATTTCATTTTTTTATAATACTTTTTTAAGAACACATTACCAATAAACCTATAGTTACAACGTTCTTTACTTGCCTAACTAATTTTTTCTTCGAACCTTTATACTGGTTATTTTATTATATTATTATATATTATCGAAAATAATAACACCATTGAACTAAACTATAGTTTTAGAGACCGTTAAATAATTTTTGTTCATTAGAAGCTTCAAATACAAATAATATACATATAACCCTCATAACTTTTATGTTAACTATTTCCTGGATCAAAAGTCCCATAAGGAGATACACAAAATAAAAGCATTATTCATTCCTTATAAATTAATAAAATTGGACAAATAACAACTTAAGTTCGAAGTTCAATTTCATAAATTTATTTATTTATCTGCTCTTTGACTTCTTCATATGCCTTTAGTATCGGACAATTTATAACAAAAGACAATTAAGTATATAATTAGTCATAATTTTTTTAAGAGATTATTTGAAATTTAATACATGTTATTTTTATATAAATCATATATGCACTTGGATTTTTAAGGAAATGGAAGGCAATAGCAAACAATTTATTTCCTTAACTGTCTTTTATTATGCGTTGTCCGATATTAAATCCGCTTTCAGCTCTGGAGTTGTTTTGCAAAGTTCAACTTCTTCACACCAGGTAACGCTTCCAGTTATAAATACCGATTAACATTCGGTAGTCACAGCTCTTATATATATATATATATATATATATATATATATATATATATATATATATATATATATATATATATATATATATATATATATATATATATATATATAAGCTTACACGTGTTCCACTTTTTTCCGTTCCGTTCAATTATTTTCGTTCCACGGAACGCCTTTCAATTTTGCGTTCCGTTCAAAAATTGGGTTTAAAAAAATTCTCATAAGAAGGTTCTTTACTTTTCACTGCATCCTCGTATGTATCGGATATAAAACTTTTAACCAGGCCCTAATAGTTTTGGTTTAAAGTTAGTTACCGCAATTAAAGTTTCAACAACTTGGATAATATATTTAAGATATAAAATAAATGAACCAGAGGCTCGGCCCGAAAAATTAACATATTTTTTTACCCCGACCCAAAAATGTTACAATATGAAAAGTCAAACATGTAAAACCCCTCCCACATATAGTCCATCGAATTTCTCGGTCTATACTACTCATAATGATTGCTTTATCTGAGAATAATTACGAAAAGTTTATTTGTTTACAACTTTAAGAATAGTTTATAAATTACACTATTTATTTGCTGCTAGAAGGAGCTGTTTTTCGAAATTTTCATCTCCTATGTTTTGCCTTGTCCTTCGCAATAAAAGTTTAGATTTGGAGAAGAGTCTCTCCGAACTGGCACTGCTAGGAAGTATAACATTATATAGAATGAAAATCTTTTAATCCTTTTATAAGCAATAATTGATTCCATTGCCTCAGACTCATCAGTTATGAAGCGGTCAACCTCCTGCTTAGCTGAGTCAGTCTTTTTCGGCCTCTTGGCAAAGAAATTGCTGGTTCTTGCGAAAGTTGACAAGAAGGAAAATTTCCTAGTTTTTCGGCCTCTTCTAGTAAATAATTTCTTGCTAACTCTTGCTTTGCTTCAAAGTAGGCTCCAAATCTTCATTTGATTCCAAAAGAGAGTGCATCAATTAACACCCTACACCTGGACGCAGCTTCCCTCTCCTCTTGAAGATAATTTTCTAGGTAAGTGATGGTAGGCAGGAGATGACAGAGAAAGATAGCTTTATCACCCTGCAGAAAGTCCAGCGCTCTGGATATATGCCGCATGACACGCATCCATTGATCGATGAAGTTGTTATCCTGTTCGGTAAATTTGGATAGTTTAGCGGCAGTGAGGATAGTTCTGAATGCTGATTTATATTCATCCCTGAGCTCTTGTACTCTCTTGACAGCATCGTAGGTCAAATTCCGCGCACAATTTAGGGAATAACAAGGGGTTTACTAAATTTTGCTTTTACTGTTTCCACGAACAAGCCAGATTGATTATATTTATTCCATAACTTGTACATTATGGCTAATACTTTATAATACGATCACGCGTATTTTCCACTCCTCGGCTGAAGTGCTTTTTACTGTCCACAGTAGCGACCAAGCTTAAGGTATGGGGGTGCATCTGCAAAAGGAAGTCCTATTAATGGTATGGTATTTCTTCAGATTTATTTAAAGATTAGCAGGCTTGTGAGCGACCGGGAAAAAATAGCGATCATAATTGTTTTGCGATATAGCGATATAACGATCAGGGATTTTTCCGATCAGCGATCCGATCAATTTAATTGCGATCAACAAAAAAATTACCTATGTAATACTAATTCTAAGTAAAAATTTAAATCTATATACAGTCAAACCTTTATAAGCATTCATCTTTATATGGCAATGGAATGGTTGTTTTTCATAGCCTATGAGCTCCAAAATAACGACTTCTCCATAGGCTCCTGTCTGCATATTTTAGGACAAAAATATATCAGGATAGCACACACTGGCTTTTTCCATTAGTATTAGTTTGTATTTGTGTTTTCTAAACAAATATTAGTTGTTGGAATGAATTTTGGTCAATGTGACAACTAGTTAAGTTTTAAGAAAGAGGATTTGTCTCAAAAATCCTTATTACAAACATTTTTTCTTTTTAGTTTTTTTACAAATTGATCGGATCGCTATTTTTTAGTGATTTTCTTACGATCAAAAGATATAAAGAAGGACCTTTGCATACTCCGATCAGCGATCAAATATCGCTGTGGTGTATGACGTCATGAAATGATCTACACCTCTTTAACGTCATGGGCTACCTACACCGGGTCCCTTAATGCATAAACCTACCTTTATATATATCTAGGCACTTAATAAAGTCACACTACTGAACTCATGTTCTTCTGTCTACTTCTTGTGCTCCCTGCTCTACTGGGATTGGCGACGAGTCTGGGATACCAGTAACTCTGTCCTTCTGTATCTTAGGTATCCACATAAATATACTACCATCGCTATATCGCTATTGATCGCCGATCAGAAAAAACTCCGATCAACAAGCTAAAGATTAGTTATAAATGACATTCATCTCACCTAAAATGCATGGGGAGGGTTTGCGCCTCATCTCCCGTGTCGAGGATATCTCCCATGTTGACGTACACATTGTCTTCCTCGCCCTCATGATCGGATTGAAAGCTTCAAAAATTCAAAAATAACACTATTAAGACAATTAATAATTCCTATTAATAGATACAAGCAATATTTATTGATTTTTCTTCCCAAATTGGCGGTTTACAGCGTTAAAATTGTGTTGTGGAAAGGATAATAACAATATTAATCTGTGTTTTGCCAATATCAACAAAAAAGATCTCAAAATATTAACATGAAGCGCCATAACAATAGTTTAGTATCAAATACCTATATAACACTACTCCCTCACACTTAAACATTGTTTGAGTAGTGTGTTTACGTCTGTAATTAGATCTGACTCTAGCTTGATTGAATTCTTAATCGATTGATTCATCACATGAAACTTTTCCATTTTAAATTTCCCATCAACTGTGATTTTTCTCATTTGATGAAAATCTGGTGCCACTGTAGCTCTTAAGTAGCCTATCTCTGACAGCAGTTGTTTTTCTGTCAGCCTTTCAATCCAGTCAAGAGAATTTCTTCTTACTGGACCTTGATGTTCCTTTACACATATCAAGAAACTTGATTGTCCTTTCCGCTTTTTTCTTTGAGCTGCTCTTTCTTTATTAGCATTAATTTTGTTTTGAATTGGATGTGTATCTATCACCTCATCAAGTACTGCGCCATAAAGGCTACTTTGTCCATCATTTGCATTTACAAAATATCTCTTTTCTGCTTCAGGTCTCATAACTTTTGTTGAGAGAATGATCGTATTCCGGCCCAGTTTCGATTTCTTCTTTCTCTTCATTAACTCATCCATCTACCCTAGAAGATCCATCAAAGGGAAAATGAAATACCCTCTGAAGTTTGCATATATTTGAACACAGCAAAGAAACCAGTCATTTTGTATGTATGTCGAAACTGCTAATACCAGCTTGTTTGCATTGATATCAACAACAGCGTCAAAGAAATCTATTACTAAATGTCTACTTGACAATTTCTGCAATTCTTCCAAATCTATTGGTTGTAAAGCTTTTGAATCCATCATGCTTGATTCCTTGCAACTCCATCCACGAGGTATACTCATTGTATAAGAAATAGAGTGTGTTGCATGACTAGGGGATGGCAGCTTTGAGATTACAATCAGTACTAGAGTGTGAAAACTGGATCCTGGAGATGTAAACACCTTTTCACCAGTATTCACGCCTAGTAATTTCTGAACACCGATTTTTTGCTCAGTGTTTTAAAATACTTTATGGACTGCGTGGTGTGCACCCAATAAGATATGAGCAGAGCATTTGAGAATTTCTCTTCAGTCACACCTAAATGCTAACAGCTTGATCTGTAATTCAAAAATCAATGGAACTTTTGATAAGAATGAATAAATAAATGCAAATTATAGTAAAATAACAAAAACAAAAACTTAACAGGGATAGGTTTAATCATGTTTAAACTATTATATTTCCAATCCTTGACCATAAAAACCCCTAGTTAGACATCTTACATGTGGTATTTATTTTAAAAAATTACTAAATTACGTCATTTTGGCGGCCATTTTGAATTTTTAAGTGTTAGTGACGTCAAAACGTCATCGTAGGTCAAATTTGACCATAGAAACAACGATGCTTTCATTCATTTTGACAAAAAAAATGCAAAATTCGCCCAACCCTAATATTATTATTTCTTTTTATACCATATGAAAGGTTGTATTCTCTTCATTACTACCAATGAAAAAGTATTCAAGCAACTCGATTGTTAGACGTCCATGTAAGCTCCGAAATGTTATTTGGTTCATTAATATGCACACAAATAAGATTAAGTTAGGGTTTCTCTCATGTGTATGTAGAGTATGATGAAATCAGGCATGAGTTCAAAAAACATATTAAATTAACGTTTGAATAAATTATAGTATTGAATTACAGAGAGCTGTCCTAAGCCTTATTCAAGCATTGAAGGAAGTCCTCCATTTTTTTTTGTTCCTTTATAAATATTTCTCTATCATATGCATTTAATTATAATGGATGTCTTATATCGAATGGTTGGAACTGGTCCTTTCAAGGTGAAAACCATCTTTGGAATATCATTTTATAAGTATGTCTTATAATAACAGACATTTTTTTTGCTTATAAGATTCGACAAAATTGCATCAAACTAGATATAAATAAGCATTATGGCATTAAAATGAGTCTACCGAACCTAAGATATTATCAGTGAGGTAGACCAAAATGACAAAAAAGGATTCAAACAACCGCCATACGTAAAAAGTTGAGAGCAGGCAAATTTATTTGGTTAAAAATGAAGTCACTGGTAACCATAAATATTAATATATCACAACCAGAGTTGCGACTACCAATTGTAAATCGGTATTCGGTAAATCGATACTACCGACGGTAGATTTCAAAATACCGATTATACGATATTCGGTAGAAACTACCAATACCGATTGACAATCGGTACGGTATATTTGACAGTATGACTATTGTGACATTCACATAGAGATATAAAGATATAGAGAGCTTATTCCCTTCAATAACAGAGAAACATCGTTCAACTGTCGCTTTGCCCAACATAAACAAAGTAATTTATACTACGTCATCGTAAGCTGATATTTGGATAGAAGTAGATTATATATTTTTTATAAAAAGAACAAATATTTGAATGAAATTTTCGTTTCGTTCTTCGAGTATTAAGGTTCAAGTGGAAGCGCTCCTTGTGTGAAGAACTTGAACTTTGCAAAATAAATAACCAACTATGTAGTTCCAATGTACCACTTATAGTATTATACAGCAGATACATAAATATACATTCAATACTCTAATCATAAATGGTCCCATTGCCTATTTTGCGAGTTTTGGATATCTTTATGTCCATATAAAGTTTTAGTTTTTAGTTTTAGTCTCATGGAGTCCATTTTATATATGGAGAGGGGATGCCAATTTCTGGATATTTTAAAATATTACATAAAAATATTATTCTTGGGTAACTTCAGGAATAAAATATAAAAATCACACTGGATAGTCAAAGGTCTATTGCTCAAATACAACCGGTATTAAGGTTCCATGATAGAGTCTGCCGAGTAAACTAATCATCGTAAATCCCACATAACTCTTTGGAAACTATGAATTGTGATTTGTAAGACAAAAAACTAAAACGGCTTGTAAAACGGCTTGTAGCAAAAAAAAACTCAATGTAAAATAGACAAGTTATTTGTGATGCAAGAGATTTCCTTTAAGAACCTAAAATACAATAAATAAATAAAACTAAATTTTGTATTAATTGATATTTTATTATACAAGCGTGCGCGCTTAAGTCTACTCACCTTCGAAGTTTGTATTTTTCTGGTCGAGTCCAATCTTTTCATTTTGTTATAAGCTGAATTTTTTTTTTGAGTCTGGACAACACACAGCGTCGAAAGCGGAACTTTAAAAGTGTATAAAATGAGTGATTCTCTCGGCTCACATAGAAGTACCCGAGTGGCAGTTTTGAAACTTACAAGGACAAAACATCAGCCAGATTGCAAACACGTTGGTCGTTACCGCTGTTACTGCGGTCATTAACAGAGGCACCGAAGACATCTATGGGAGGATTCGGAAGAAGACTTTAAGGACTTGCAAGCTTGTGGAGGCTGTTCAAGACACCATTGCCGAGAGAAGAGGCAAGATCACCGTGTCCGGACTGGCCAGAGAGTTTGACGTATCAAAACGCACCATGGACCGTCTTATGAAGTCAACCTATAGGCTTATAAAAGGACTCCAAGACGATCCCTCGAGAAAAGGGGAAAAGAAAAAAGGTTGGAGAAGGCCAAGAAGTAGCTCTGTATGATGAAACTTAAGCCAAGGAGACTGTGCCAATGTCAAACTCTTAAAAAATATGGGATAGCCTAAATACCTAACCATATAACAGACTGGCCATTATTCTAATTGCCCACTTTGCCCTGGAAACGATACCTAGTTTAGCAAGAGATATGGAAGAAACAAAGATAGTTTTTTTAAGTAACATGATGAATTTTTAAAAATCAGTATATGAAATTCTAGCAAACTGCAAGAGATATAATTTAAAAGGTGAATGATACTAATATTGCATATTGAAGCTGTATATGAGTAGTTTTCTGCAATACTTCATTTTGCTGTAACAATAAAGCAATTTAAAAATATATATTTGGGATAAATGATAAATAATTAAAAACTCTAGTTGCAATAATCAATAAAACGATAGCGATAAAATATTACTTGCAATAGCATAAATTACATTGTGTAGAACAATATTTTCTTCTGGTGGAGAGAATCTATTTTCGAGAAATCATCTTTTTCATCCCCTTTCCTGAAGACAAAATGTATAAAATGGAGGTGAAATCCATCGAAGACATCCTGTCTCTAGGAAGGAGGATAAGATTCATTTTTAGATTCAAGAAGATTCGTTCACCTCAAAATATTTATCTGAGGATGGGAAAAGGAGGAATCAATCCTTTTTTACTATTTATTCGTTGCTCTTGTTTGGGAAGAAGTGATGAGTGATGAAATATATTTTTAAACTTAGCAAATAACGATATAATATTAGACCTCCGTATAATTAGAGTTCATTTTAGTGCACATGGCAATCGCATATATATATATCAGAGCTGGGATTCGGTAGATAAATCTACCGCCGGTTCGAATATCGTTATATACCATCTACGATCGATATCGGGATTCGGTAGATTTTATTATATATCGACATATCGATCGATATCAGTACGGTTGATTGGAAAAAAGATAAATTTATATATGTATCTGCTCTGTGACTTCTTCATATGCATTTAATATTGGACAATTTATAACAAAGGACAATTAAGAACATAATTTGTTATTTTTATTATAGATTATTTGAACTTTAATACATACTTATCTTATATAAATTATATATGTACTTGGATTTTATAGGAAATGGTAGGCTATAGATTTTTATTTATTTACTGTCTCTTATTGTCCGATATTAAACACTTTCAGGTACTCTAGTAATCAATGCATGAATAAGCTAATATTGAATGTCTATTTATGTATCTACTCTATAATACTATTAATTATAGTGGTTTATTTATTTTCGAAGTTCAAGTTTTAGTGGATGTGGACGCTCCCGGGAAAAAAATATTATTTCGACATTTATTTTATTCGTCAAAATCTCTTTTTGCGATTTTGTAAAATTGTCAAATTAGATTGAGGGACCCCAAATTTCTGTGGATGACTTTGAGGTACCGTTAAGGTCTGCTTTGCAGGTTATTCACGTAAAAATTGTTTTCCATACATTTATTTTATACGTTTTCTACGATTTCTTGATAATGACGCGTTAGGTGGGCAAAACTTTATCTGGAAGATTTTGGGGTGCTAAGAAATATTTGGAGTGGTCGTTCTCAAAAATGAAATGTACTAATGAAAAATGTTTAATGTTTGTTCTGTCCTTTATATATTCTGCACTTAGTTTTATATAGATCAACTTTTTTATGTTTTGTCTGTTTTGATCATTAAAGAACCGATTATTAAAATAACTGAATACATTTTTTTGCCTATATGGTTCGTTAGAATTGCAGTATCCGATAGGATATAAATAAGCTTATAGCATTAAAATTAGTCGATCGAACCTAGGATCTTATCGATGAGGTGGACCAAAAATGACCATCTCCTCTCAGAATTCGAACCTGCATTTACATTGAGAGTTGAACACGCCTTAACGTACACGGCTATCGAACTCCCTCAGATAACTTTCCTCCTGAAAAGGATCAAGGATCCGTGAGGAGTCATGAAGAGACATAAGATCCGTTAGTCAAACATTGAGAGAATGAAGAGTAAAATAAAATTATAAATAAAAAGGGAGTGCGATGACCCAGTGTGCAATGGTGTGTTCAACTCTCCATATTGAAGGCGCAGGTTCGACTCCCGAGAGGGGAGGGTCAATTAGGGGCAATCTCATTGAAAAAAAATCCTCGGTGTGATGGACTAACTCAAACACTGTAATGCAGATGCAATATTATTGAATCAAATAGATAAACAACAAAATAAAAACCTTAAGAAGTTATGTTGTGGCTCTGAGACAAATAAAACCATCATCCATTCTATGTCAGACGTCACGTTGAATGTAATCATACAATTGGATTGGAGACATAGGCCTTTTTATTAAATAAAAGATGTGGCAGGTGGCCAGCCGTTTTGTTTTGTGCGTTAGTGGGGCGTTCTCCTTGCTATAAAATGTAATGGACCTTGCAGGATTTCTTTTGCTCCCGAGGCTTTTTGTTGCTAGAAAAGGCTTTCTTAAATTTGATGATGACTTCTCTCAAATAGGTATGCTATTTAAAAGAGTGAGTTCTGTCTTCCTGTTTCTTTGTGATCATTGAAAAAGGTTCAAAATAATGACTTAGGGCTAGACGATGTCATGTCCTTATAAGGTCTTGATGCATGACCAAAATAAAGGCTTAAATTATCTGTTGGTGAGTGGGATAAGTTTCACCTCACCTAATACATACAACATCTCCCTATGTATTTAAAAAATATTTTTATATACTGTTGAATATAGGTATGAGTGAATCATCTAAACTAACCCTTGTAAGCAAGTAAGTGAATGTCAGTGTTGTTAAGTTGTATAACATATGAGAACAACTGTGTAACATATTTTCTTGTAATTAAATGAAGGGCTCAGAGAATTATTACAGTTATGTAAACCTGGGAAATAGCCAAAGGAAATATTGACGTGTACATAGTTAAGGTTCTAAGGTTGTACAAAATTTTAAAAAATAAGGAGGGGATATAACAAGGTTAATTTCCAAGGGTTCTTGGAAGATCAGGCTTATTACTTTCTTTCACTGCTATGATGTATGCATATATTTACCGTGACGTAAGAGGAGACATGAATTACTTTTACTACATAAATATCTAGTTAGTGAATGAGGGTTCATTGTGTCCCTTCATTGGTTATTTATTTATATACCCTTCTTACTTAAAATAAACACTTATTTTTTAGAAACGACAACAATAAATCTTAGACGACTCTTCCACGCGCCTCCGGGTTTGGGCCCGCTTCTGCAAGCTCATCTACCCCTCCCGTAACACTCTTTCTGAAGAGGATACCCTGGCCGCAGTTACCCTTAAGAATACATCGTCCTTAAAATGTCGCCAAATGGTTTTTGAGAAACGGTTCTCCTGGTTGGACGAATATATGCATTTCTGTCGGAACCGGCCGAGACCCACTCACTGCAGATGGCCAATGAATCTGTAGTTTTGAGATAAGGGCCTGAAAGGCACCTGTCGTGGGGAAAAGCCCAACCCCCAGACTACTGACATCGAGGATCTGGTCATTGCATGCCAGACATGTCAAAGCGTCGCTCCCAGCCCTAGTGCAAATTTAATGTCCGTCTCGCCTGCTTTTCCCTGGTAACGCGTCCATATCGACTATTTACAGTTCCAAAGAAAGGACTACCTGGGTCCATAGACGGTGGTTCGAAGCAGAGCCTATTCCCAGTATCTCATCCGCAGACACCCTTCAGAAGTTCCTGTACTAGTTCTCACGGTTCGGTTTCTAAAAACAAATTCTCTTTGGCATCAGCCCTGAGTCCATCAATCCCTCCTTTAAGTCCAAGTTGTCAGAGTTAGGAGGGAACTGCAATTCTCTCCGCCCTACCATTTTCCGTCGAGTGGACAAGCCAAACATTTCGCTCAACGCTGCTAACGTTTGGCAAGACCCCTTCCGAGATACTGTTATGGCGTTCTATTCAAACTCGGCTTAATGGCTTCTTTCCTCTTCATCCATCTCCGACGAAAGAGCATATCGTTGAAAAGTCTCAGGTATGAACAAGGAACTTGGGACAACGACTATCTAATACCCTTTGGTCGGTGCAAGTCAACGAGGGTCTGGAAATCCGACACCGTAGTCAATTCCACCCTCACCGCGTTGTTGATGGGGAAAGGGGGGATGATGTTATATATGTGCCGGTCAACATTCAGTTACACCCCCCCCCCCCCCGCCGCACTGCAGCTCATCCGGTGACTTTTCAAAGTAAAAAAAAAACTCTACTCAGTAGCAGGTCGGATAAGGTGGGCGCTGAGCACGCAGGGGTTACATAAGCAATCCGCAGTGCAGCCGTTCTGCAACCAGTGGAACTACTGCTTCCAAATAAATTGTATTGTGTTTACATTATATTTTTTTTTTTTTATTATTATTAATAATCTATTACATATTTCTTGTTAAGATGTTGTAATTAGTGTTATTTGTAACACTGGTAGGAGGGGGCGCCAATGGAGTGTTCGCCCAGGTCGTAAAAGTAGCCAGGACCGCCTCTGAACAGGATACAACACATATGACATTTTTAGACTCCGTATCTATCATATGATATTATATATTGTAGTGACGTCAGCTTAGGTCATGGGGGAGTGTTATGAAAGAGCCATGCTGCGACGTGCGGGTCAGTTGAAATATAGAACTTAAAGTGAAGTGAAGTGTTTTATTATAATGTCAAGAAAGGGAGTCAGACGACCTCGGGACTGTCGTCAGAGACACAAGCTATCACGTCCCTGTCAAATTTAAAATTAGTGGACGTCGTACCCAGATACGACAGAACGGGGGAGCTATAAGTATGGATCTGCCAAGTCCAGATGGCTAAAGATTTGCTGGGATTCAACGAGATTGCTCGGCTTATCCCACTCTTCCTTAGTGGAAGGGCCTTCTGCGTGTATGATCAGCTGAGCCCGGATGATAAGGGAGATGAGGAAAAAATATATATTTAGGACCTTGAGGAGGGCTTTCTCTATGAATCCGTTCACAGACTGAGGACGAAGAGGTGGTCCACTGAGGAGTCCATAGACGTGTGCCTAGCGGAAATCAAGGAACTTATCTGCTTGATGGCATTCCCGATTTGTCAAGGTTTAGTGTAAACAAGTCTTGCTGACATTTATTTCCTCCATGCCTGTCGACGTGGCGACTCGGATGAGAGTAACGCCAGGGTTCCTTGAGATGAGCGAGGACGATCTCACTTCAATGGCCCGCGCTCTCACTAGTGAGCACCAAGCATCGCGAGCCCTGGGAGTCCCAATTTGAAGTGGGTCTTGTGGCCAGATCCCAGGAGAGCGCTTGCTTTCGGTGCGGGCCCCACATCGGGCAAAGGAGTGTCAAGAGTGGAGGCGTTGCTTTGCGTGTGGCGAGGTTGGACACTTGGTCATGTACTGCAAGGGGACGGAAACGATTCAGGGGCCTGCTCCGCGCCTGCAGCTCCCCCCAAACCAGAGATGGCGCGACCAGCCCGAGGATCCCAGTAATCATCCAGGGTCAAACTTTCTCGGGATTAGTGGACACCGGTGCTCCCAGACCATAGTTAGAGCCGGTTGAGAATAGCGGTGAGCTTTTTGAAGAGGTCCAGTGGAGAAGGCTCATGGAGCAGTAAAGTGGGGGTGGCGACCGAAGAAGATAATGAGCGAGATTGCGGAGAGGATCACGGTTACGGACCCAGTCCAAGGTGTGTGGAACGTTGACTGCAATGGAACTTTTGATGGTGGTGTGACGAAAGTTCAATAGCTATCGGGGCCGTCATAATCAAGAACGGCGATATAGTGGAGGATGGTGCCTGGATTAGGAAAACAGATGATGGAGCTCATATCAATATAGCTGAGCTAAACGCAGTTATAAAGGGTGTCAACATGGCCCTGAAATGGGGTGCCAAAGCATGGTAGTAAAAACCGATTCTGCCACTGTTTTTTCATGGCTTAACACACTGCAACGAGGTGCCAAGAGATTGAGTGTGTCTGGCGTGTCCGAAATGCTCGTGAGGAGAAGGGTCGCTCTCCTTGGCGAGCTGTTTATGGAGTACGGTACAGAGTGGCGTGTCGATCTAGTGCGATCAGAGAAAACCATGCAGACCCATTAACTCGCGTGCCTAAGATCTGGCTCTCTGATAACCGTACCAACGAAAATTTAATTCGTAAAAGCCATCAAATGCACCATAGGGGAGTGGAGGGCACCCTCCATTTTGTGAAAAAAAACGGAGGCCGAAGTACCGTTGAGTCTTGTCAAAGACCTTGTGAAGAATGCTCCGAGTGTAATTCAATTGATCCGGCCTCCAAACAGTGTGGAGTAGGGTCTTTATCGGTTGACAAAAACTGGCAGAGACTCGCAATGGACGTCACACATGTTGGAAATGTTAAGTTTCTCACTATTGTGGATTGTCGGCCTAGCAGGTTCGCAGTTTGGAGGTTATTAAACAGCGAATCCGAAATCGAGGTATGCCAAAAGGTTGGAGAAGTCTTCTGTCAAATGGGCCCACCTGGTGAAGTGCTCTGCGACAATGGAGGACTTTCCGGTCGGGCAAATTTTCCTCAACGCTGTCTGAGTGGGAGTTGCACTTAGTTTAGATGTCCTTACAGGCCGTCGGGTAATGGAATCGTGGAAAGGAACCATCGAACTATTAAAGCCTCGGCTGCCCGTACACAGTCATCTATAAATCGGAGCGTTTACTGGTATAACCTCACTCCTAGGAGTGACGGGGGCTTAATACCGGCAGCCTCAATTTTCAAGGATGAGTGGAGGAATCCTTTCCTTGTTCCCATCCAGGGAAGTGAAGCTGCAAGCGATAATGAAGAGGCCGATTTCTGTGTGGTGAGGAAGTTGGGTGAAGCCACCCAATGCCAGGTGCACGGACCAGTGGAAGAGAGTGTTGTTTCGGAGGTCAATAGCCCGTTAATATCGAAGTCAACGGTGTTCCTAGACACCTAAAGGACTTGAGAAGAAGAGCCGAGGGACTGACAGAGGACAGACGTGCTCTACATTTAACCGCCCATCACGAAACCTGAAAAGAACGAAGAAGCGACCTCGGAGATTGGAGGACTACGTTTGTGATGAGGACATCATAGGGGAATGTAGTGACGTCAGCTTAGGTCATGGGGGAGTGTTATGAAAGAGCCACGCTGCGACGTGCGGGTCAGTTGAAATATAGAACTTAAAGTGAAGTGAAGTGTTTTATTATGTCAATAAAGGGGAGTCAGACGACCTCGGGACTGTCGTCAGAGACACATATATGAAACCAAAAATAATGGCATGCTCATTTATTCAACTGATTAATACGCTTCTTTATTTCTTTTTCCGCATTTTCTATAACCAGAAACAATAAAAACCTGCCATGTACCAGGTTCCACCTGCAGTGATGATAATTCCAATAAAGTGTGATAATTTATGCTGTTGGTATCGATTATATGAGTCGATATACTAAAATATAGTTCTATTTTTATATAAAGCATTGAAATATATTAATTTAATGAACTATAATCTGATACAATCTAGTTATCCCATATATTATATCCCAGCTTTAATACAACCATACTCCTTTCAATAACATGCAAATTGAAAGTCTTATTTTTTAATTATATTCACTCTAACTTTACATACATTTATATAATGCCAATTGAATCCTCCTTTCACGCTGTGTATTCAACTGTTAGAGTTGTAAACTATTATGACACAACTGTCTGTTGTTTATGAAGAATGTAACGTATTTTTTTCTTCTTAATAAATACTTTTATCATATTGTTGAATGTTGATGGGTCACAGGGAAATACGCACTACTTCTTTATTTGAATGTTTCATGGTCTAAAGCCAGGAAGCCACATATTAACAATCGCTCAAAAAAACAAGGACTCCCTTACCTTCATAACATAACTTATATTATAAATCCAAGGACAAAGAAGGCTATCATCCATATTATAAGGCATGCTTAGATATCGATTATTCATGGAGGATAACGTGGAAGATATTACACGATGCACTTTTTTATAATAAAATATTTAAATTTTAAATTCACGAAAGAATGACAAGCAAGTGAATAAATCTCTTTTAAATTTATCTTTTATTGTTTATTTATGCATTTGAGAACCAACTTGAATACAAGAGGAAACGTATAACTCTTTACAATAGGATATTCAGTGGCTTTGAAGGGTAGTTGTTACCTATCTTGAAGAGGATATCAACGCTTGGAGGAAAACTAAGGTGAGGCTTTTAAAATGATCATAATTTTATGAATAGAGTACAAATTGTATTGGTTAAGATACTTTGCCTTTTATCTATAAGTTCCATGTTATTATAAGTATAACCACTTGTTCAAACCCAATGGTTCCTTATCTTGTTCTTTAGCACTCCATTTGTAACTTATTTAAGATGACTGATAATCTTGTTGCAATAGAGCACAAGTTTGTCCAAAGTAATATCAACGAAACCCTACAGGGTATGTTTTCTCCCTTTTCTTTCCCTTCAGTGCATGTATGAAATATATTTATAGGCCTAGAGGCTATTATATGTATTAATAACGACTCCTTCTTTGGCCCAATGAAAACGCCAATTCCAACTTGGCATACCCTTTTTCTGTAAAAAGGAAGGTGTCTTTGTTCCCAACAATGATGTGCGCCTGAATAATAAAAATAATGACAGAGGCTTGGGCGTGTTTTTTTGCTTGTCCTTGTCCCTCTCATTCCTAAAAACCTATTTTGCCTTGCCACTCTGCTCTGACATCATCAAGCTTAGTAGTAGTCGGGCATGTTTACTCCTTCTCGCTACTTTGTGCTACGTCTTTCTCTCTTCTCCGTTTCTTAGCTTTTTGGCATACCTTACTCGCCCTCACTGCAGAGAACATTTTTTTGTCTGTGTATGACTGTGTTATAGAATTACGTTTATCCTTCACATAAAGTGATAGAAACTGCGATTGAGTCAAGTACTGTGTTCCCCCTTCCATAAAAGCGTACAAGTGAGTTTCCGTCCTTTAGAGAAAAGGCTTCTTCAACTTCTCATTGTGGGATCCTTTTCCAGATCCTTGAAGGACGAGTATTACTAAAGTATCTGTGGCAATACGCTCTCTCTCTCTCTCTCTCCACAAACAAGTGGGCAACACTTACTGCTAAAGAGGAATTGCCGAAGGGATCGAAGACGACGAAGAAGAAACCTTGAGAAGAAACTGGCTGGCTGACTGAAATATTGATTATAGAAATACTGAGAGTTGGTTATTGGGAGTGTCGGAAGGTGATTTTTTGTAACACGAAACCTTTCTCTATCATTTTTACTAGTACTTACTCTTTTCAATTCACTCTTGCATAGTTTTAGAATCTCTTTCTGCTCTGTTTCTCTTTTGTACATTGTTATGTATCTTGTGAAAGAAAAACCTGGGTATTGGTTGGGATTGAGGAGGAGGGTGAAGGTTGTTGTTGTTACTTAATTGCTGTAGGGGTATTCCTACACAAAAAATCTCTATTCCGACTCCTGACACACTACTCCAACAGTTATCTCTGTAAAAAGACATTGTTCATCGATATATTAGACAAAGCCTGAGTTGTTACTCATCAACGGATTGAAATAGAGACTACTGCTATCACTATAATTCAATTTTATAGCTTACATTATAAATATATATTATATACTTTTCTTTCATCTTTGGAACATATTCATATTCCCTAAAAGCTTTTGAAAACATTCTTTGTTAACTTTTCTTTACTTTTCCTAATACGTCATATGAAACAAAAAAAATAAAGCATTAAAGCATCTTTTAAAAAGCTCATAGCTTTATGTCTGTATTATTGAACTCAGAATTTATTTTCTAGGTCAAAATTAGTAGTTAGTAATATTTTAAAATGATCTCTCCTTCGGGCACCGAGGGAGAAAACGTTTTGAAAGAATATTGTGCAACTCAAGATAAATATCTTGAATGTTCACTCGATGTTTTAAGTTATCTGGATGGGGCTGCTTCTTTGAACCCCCTGATCTTTGCTTAATTGGGAATGCACTCATAATCGTGCAAAAAAAGGAGAGTGTGGCTGGATCGGAAGTAGCCTCCACCTTGGTGATGATGATCTCTTTGGACAGGCTATGTTGGGTTTGTATGTCATTATTGAAATAGATGAAATGTCTAAGAAATATATGCAACACTTACCTGACCCATACTTCTTGTGAGGCTTGTCAGGTATCATTGACTAATTATATCTACTCATACTTGCACAACTTACCTATTTTCCTCTTGATATAATCGACAGAAGATTGGGTACTTTCATAAATGCAAAGACGGCTCGCAGAAGGAAACTTAAAACAATTCAACGGTAATATGATAATATAATTAATTTTGTTATTTTTACATTATACTACTACTTAATGTACAACGTTAACCCAAAAACCAAACGAACTTTTTTCTTTTCTTCATCATATATAGGTCCGAGAAGTGGGTATGTTTGTAGTGACAAATGATGGGTACTCATATTCTAATGAGCCATGAGTCTTTGTTGTTGATAAACGCAAAAAGACCCAGAATGTTTAATTTTGAGATTATGAGTCTCATCCATTGTATAAAATACAATCAGGTAATTACTCACGAAATACGTATTTTGAATTTTTTCATCCACCGATTCATAGAGCTACTTTACGCGCTATTTGTCTCTTTAGTTATGTTAATTCTTAGGAAACCTGGAGTATGCCTGCACTCGTTTTGGATTCGAGTCATCGAGAGTGAAGACTCATGCTTCTTGCTTCATGAATAAATGAAGCTAGTATAAGTGCGATGTATTTAAGTGATAATGTAATCCACCCTTTGTGATTCAGCTATTGAGGGTCGGGAGATCTGTTCTCTTGGACAGCAATTGACCATAGGAAATGAAAATTCAATTCATAAATAATTACTGAAAAGCAAACAAATATTGTTTGCACGTAAATGATGGTGCCCTCTTGACTTGATAAAAAAGTGTCCTCATGCAATTGAACATCTACTTGCAGTTCCTTGATCGATTAAAATTTAACTTTTAAAACTCTATTAAGAAATTCAGAAAATTGCTTTGAAACGGATAAATCTTCTCAGAAAAATAATTTTTATCACAATTTGCATTCTATTGTATGTATATTGACTATACTTTTAACTATAAGTTATTTACCATCAATAATAATTTCTTTCCATAGAACTTGTGCATAGGAAGATATTCCATTGTTCTATAACTTAATTTGCCTCCTTGCATCTTAGGAATAACTTTTTTTCGACCAAAGCTTTTTAAATTTATTCCAAGCATGAATGGAGATAATACCAAAGAAGCATTTGTAACTTCATGGCAAGATTCCTTATACATGATGTTAAAGCTTATTGAACTAAATTCTGTAGACAATAACGTTTGATGGTAGCAAAGTGAAGAAATGCCATCTGATTTCTCAGCCCGACTAACTGAAGAATGTCTTTCTTTCTTTTTATTCAAGGCATTGAAGTTAGGATTGGTCTGAGGATGGATGGTTTTGGCAGTTTCATTAACTTTGGCAGAGAGTGTGTTAGAATGATTGGCTCCTGATTATACACCGACGCAGATCTAAACTGTGGTTGGATCTTATGCCTCAGACTTGAATGATATATTTTTAATTGTTAAGAATGTATGATGTATATTTTGGTGTATGAGAAAAGGGAATCATATATATTCATTTTGCACTCTGTCATAGTTAATATTTCATATAATAATTAACAAAACAAACTGTGGAATGCATGATCCATTGTCTCTAGCTGCCCAGAAATTCTTCAATATTTTCTTATCTATCCCTTGCAGATGGATATCATGGACTTGGACTTGGTTCTGTCTCCAATACCTCAATCCTGTCCCTTTTGGAGTGCCCAGTTTGTCTGGACCACATCACCCACCCATAAAGCAATGCGTGAAGGGCCATCTCGTCTGTATAGACTGTTTCCCCCGACTCCACCATTGTCCCACTTGTCGGAGCAACATGTGCGATGAAAGGAATCTAGCCATTGAGCAAGTCTCCAGGCTCCTCCATTATCCATGCCGCTACCATCCCATGGGCTGCAAACAGGCCTTTCCCCTCAGCAAAAAGGGGACTCACGAAAAAGACTGCACCTACCTCCAGCTCAAATGCCCTTCCACGGCCAATGTGCCTTCAATGGATCTCTGAGCGAAGTCGTGCCCCATCTCGCAGCGAACCACGCCGTGAACCCCGTTCCAGTTCAACCCACGGGACTCCTTTTCTACCGGGCAAAGCACTTCAACAGACGAAACCTCTGGAACCTCATCTATAGCTGGGACAACAACCTCTTTAGATTCATTGTAAAGCACATCCATGCGGATATTGTTGGGAGGACAGAAAACTGCAATCTACTCATTGCCCACATCCAATACGTGGCCCGGAGTCCATGGCTGCCAGATATGCATACGGAATCTCCCTCTTTGATGCTGAAAAGCGTCAAACGGGGCGGAAATTTGATGGACTCGTCTCCTCCACGCTCAAAGCACTCGAGAGCCAATGTGCCAAGGACGATATCTTCGTCACTACATTCCACAGAGCAAGAGACTACACGGACAAGTGGGGGAACCTCAACTTTATCATTCAAATGCGGAAAATCGTAGATGAGGGTCACACTGAGGAGAGCAGCAGGAGATCCGGCGAATGCCCTGTCATATCCCTACCTCCCACAGCAGCAATACCCTCCTGATACCGAAACAGCCTTCCCTCCTCACTGCTGATCTCAAGAAGCAACCTCACAAAAAACCTTATCCCATGAAATAATGATCCCCTTTTCATTTAGGGGTGACTCAACTTTTAACACACAAAAGCGCGATGCAAGGACCATCATGTCTACATGAGCTACTTCGTAAAATTAAGACTTAAGTTATTTCATCTGCTATCAGAACTAGTCCTCACCTTTTTTTGGTTCCTTGCATCGCTTCCAAATGATATTTTTTTCGTCCTTTCTCATTATTCATAGTTATTTCGTTTCTGTAATAGAATTTATCATACGTTTATATTTATTTCATGATCCTCTTTCATTGCAAATAGTAATAATAATAAGTTTCTCTGTGATGATGTCAAAAAACAAATATATACGCAGAATATATATATATCTAATTAAAACCATGTAATTTCTTCTTAAATGATTATTATTTATTTGGTTTCACAAATAAAGAAAAAAAGGCAAGAAAAGCAGGGGCGTGCTTTGTTATGAAGGGATAAAATACTATTGGTGACGACGGAGCCAATCATAACAAAGGATGTGTGTAATAGGAGTTCATCTTTGGTTATTATATAAATATTCCATTTTCCACAGGTGGTGTAGTAATAATAATGAACATTGATTTCGTTAAAAGAAAACTTCAGTAGGTGGTGCAATGACGAATCCAATGAGAGTTGCGGCAATATGATGAATGGGTGGAATGTCAGAAACAATGAATAATGATAATAAGTAATATGAGAGTAATAAATAACAAAGATTTCACAACAAAAAAGTAAGTATAAAATCAAAGAGTTTTCTGTAAAATTTACAAAAAAAAGTTGCTGAAACGAAGAATGATTTCATTATTATCTAACTATATAACTGTTAGTGGGGGTGGTAAAATATATATATGTATATAAAGAATGGAGACATAAAAATGCGAACAAATGATGAGCTGATGACGGCACTGAGATTAAATAGACCCCAAATTGATGAACACGAAAGATGCGGCGGTGTTGAAACTTGAAATAAAGCACAGTGAAATCATCTATTTCAGAGTTTTTATGATGGGATCAGTTGTTCTCAGGAGGAGAGAGAGAGAGACTATGGTGACAACTTGAGAATCTGCAGACTTCAATCCGCGCAGCCCTCGGCCTCCGTTCGCTCAGTTCCGCCCTCGCTCTCCGAGAGGAGCTGAAGAAGGAGGTCATAGACGGGATCGAATGCCTTTTCGTAGCCCTTTTGTGTGAGGTGGAAGTAGTCAAACATGTCGTGGTGGGAAATGGTCCCATCGGGTTGGACGAGTCCGGAGTCGCACTTAACGAGCTGGGCACGGCTGTTGCCTTTGAGCTGCTCCGCGATGAGGCGGTTTACTTCTGCGTTGCGCTCACGGAGGGGATTGTGACCCTGACCACGAGGAAGGAGAGTCTAAAGAGAGAAAACATTCATTATTGAAATTGAATAAAAAGCATTATTATTGATTGATAAAAAACATTATTTGAGGTTCATTAAAGCATCATTTGAGCGTGATATAAAATGTATTTCCAGTTGATACAGAACATTATTTGGAGATGATCAAAACATTATTTGAAGTTGTTGAAAACTTGATTTGCAGTTCATACATAACATTATTTGAAGATGATATAAAATATTATTTAAAAGTGAATAAAACATTATTTAAAAATGATCGAAGCATTAATTGAAATTGATAAAAATATATTTTAATGCTGATTTTAACATGAAATGAATTTAATATAAATATTATTTGAAATTTATAAAAAACATTTAAAGTTATTCCAAATATTATTTAGGTTAATGAAGGCATGATTTGAAGTTGATACATAGCATTTAATTACAATAGACTGGTCTATCAGAATGCCTTGAATCTCACGGTTATATAAAAGATGTTTACGATAATAAAGACTTAGCAAAGAAAAAAATGATATAAAGTTGATAAAAACATGGGCTGGTGTATGCTTAAATTATACTATTATACGTCTATCCACAATCATTTACCATCATGCTTAATTAAATCTTAGATTGATGTTACTAATCGTAAAAAATCTGTTTTCAATTACAGAAAATGGATTTGTGGATTGTTTTTATAACAAGCAAGATTATTCAGATAGGAGTAAATATAGCTCATAATTACCGTGTTTAAAAAACATTTTATTAAACTGAACTCCATATAACGTAAGTAAGCAAAAATTAACTTTAAATCACAACCTGATCTATAAACGAGATGAACTAACAGCTCCTATTAATACAATATCCAAATATTCAATTGCAAGGCAACAAAAGCCCCCAAAAATTATCAATACAACCGGCTAGTCAGTCTCAATAACTTTTAATTCTTTAACAGTCAAAAGCAGGGTTGTTTGATTTAAATCAGGCCGATTTAAATCATTGATTTAAATCGCGATTTAAATCAAGTGGATTTCCAATTAAAATCATTGATTTAAATCAATTCATGTTTTTTTCAATAAATTAAATTGATATTTAATTTTATGCTTCTAATTCTCAATGACAGAAACAAAACATTTCATGTCTGTCTTCTTAATAGTAGAGCAGTGGCCTTTTTCATTATATCTATAGCCTCAGACTATAGGCCTATATCATAATATATCATATTAAGCTTTGAGTTAGGATTATTTGATTTAAATCAAGCAATTTGGATTGCGATCTAAATTAAGTTTTTTTTCCAAAGACATTTTATAATCAATGATTAAAATCAAGTCATGTTTTATCAAATAAATTGTTTATTACTTGTACAATGTAAATGGAAAAGTTAACGCAGTTCAATTTGACAATTACAGGAACGAGTTATTAATTGTCAGTCTTCTTGCTCTTCTAAATCTTCTAATTAGCTTAAGATTTGATGAACATATTTAACAATTTGCTTCTATTCTGCTTGTACAATATGAATGAAAAAGTAAACTCAATTAAATTTGACAATTACAGGAACGAGTTATCAATTGTCCGATTGTCTTGCGCCTCCTTTTCCAAGCGTACCTGGCGCGTCCTAGATTCGAGAGTGACCCATCTTGTAGTCATCTTTGATCAGCCGTTGGCAGCTCCACCCAGTATTTTTTAAGGTAGAAAATTGTCATGAGTCTTCGATCCTCGCTTGGATTTCGAACTGTCACGTGATTAGCGAGTATGACTCATTACAAGGCCTTTGAAGTTCTGTAATTTTATTGTTTACTCCTTTGCATTCTTTATTAAAATGAAATCATTAAGTAAGGCAACTAGAATTTAATCAAAGACAGCATTTAAAGTCCCCTGAGTAATAGGTAGGCCTATATGTATATTGGGCATGTTTTAAAAAGTTACAATTTAAAGTATGGACAAAATTTACACATTGAAAAAAAGATTTTTGGTTAATAAAATATGGTTAACAATTAAAATCAAAAAAATCTGATTTAAATCAAAAAAATCCGATTTAAATCAAAAAAATCAACAACCCTGGTCAAAAGTATATTGTAAGTAATTTTTTAATATCCAATTGTTAGTAAATCAAAACTGCTTCTTTGAATATTCTTAGTGTTCTTCAAAGTTTAATTAAACAATAGAGTTGATTAAACTTAAATCCTGCCCTTGCAAAGATATCAATCAAAATAGTTTGTAAAAAAAATTGTTCTTACTAATAAAAAAAGGATCTAAAGAATATATAAATCATGATGGAAACTAGTATTGAGCTAAATAAGCTAAATATAAGTAGTATTGAACGGAAGCCATTCACATATTAACATAGTTTGATCATGATTTATAAAATAACTAAAATTAAAGTTCACATATATAATAGTTTATCCGATCTTGGATAAAGTATGTTAATAGGATTAAAAGGGTACAACTGACAAGACATAAACCCTTGTTAGAAGCAGCCAATGAGAATTTATGAAAGACTATTCTTAAGATAAATCACAACCCTTGTTACAAAGACGAATCAAAAATAATATAAGGCTTGGCTGTGATGTATGGAGTTATTAACATACTGCATATGATCATTAAGGCAGTGTAACTTCCATTAATGTAAAAACGTATATAGTCTGCCCACCAGGTATGTAAAAAACCCAAAATTTTGAATAAACCCGAAAAACTCCGGTTAAAAACCCCGGGTTTTACCGTGGGTTTTTTCAAAATTCGGGTTTTTCATTACACCCTTAATTAGCTAATAGCTAATGCCTAATGAATGGTGTAATGAAAACCCGAATTTCGAATAAACCCACGGTAAAACCAGGGTTTTAACCGGTTTTTTCGGGTCTTTCAAAATTTTGGTTTTTTTTTACATACCCTGCTGCCCACACATGATTCTTAACCACCACTAATAACGCTTTGATAAGTCCCCTGAACATAGGCCCCACACGTACAAGACAACAAGATAGGCCTGGGGTTGCTTGTCCCTAATCAAGGCGCAAATGGTTTTGATGCCATCTGCAATTTCCTCCGAGGAATCTCCGTGATTATTCGTTCCAATCATAAGTACAATCACCTATAAAAAACAAGCATTTTCTAATTAGTCAAAGAAGTCGCCATAAAGATATAAGACAAAAATAATAATGATTCGAGCACGTTCCCTTAAGTCGTCGACCAAAAATGTTACTTAATTAATAGACCATATTTTATAATAAAAAATATGTTATTTCTTCCAGGGTGACTCTACCACTTCAGTTTTTGTGTTAAGCAAAAAACAACAACACTATAACAAACCAGCAGAGTTTTTTTCCATCTTATTCAATACAATAATTGTTTTTAAAGCTTCAAACAATATTTATGGGTATTTCTAATCACTATATTATAAAAGCGTAGTTCTTTGCACAAATTTCCTTATTTGCCATTCACAGTTGATTATTTCAATATGTTTTTTTAAATCAGGGCTTTTAATTTACATCGTTGCTGGGTATCCAAATCATATTGCATGAATTTATTCATCAAGATCTCAGATGAGACGTAGTTACACTTGTTGTCGTTTTTATAATGTCAATCTTATTTTTAATTGAGGAAATGATGACACCCAGGCTTGTGGGCGCTCGCAACCTTAGCGTTCGTCCGATAAAAAAAATCCGTTGAGACGTTCGTCCGTTCGTTGAAAAAATATCAATTATTTATTTGTTCATTTTGAAAAAAATCATTATAAAAAAACGTCCTCACGTTTATCCCAGAATCACTCGCAGTAATTTGCACTTCTTTTTTGTAAAAAATAGACGCCCTCACTTTTTCTCAAGTGACATAAGAAACATTGATTGAACTTCTTTTATAAAAAACGTCTACACTTTTAAAACAATATAAATTGAACGAACGAACGCAAACCATAAAATCCATTTGTCCGTTCAGTTATATTAGGCGTTCAATTTTGAACATGCATTTGTGGCCAGCGTTCGTTTTTCCGTTCAATCCACAACCCTGGTGACACCCTACCCATCCTCCTTGATTTCTCTTCTGAGAAGATGGAGCAAAGATTGGCGAGGAATCACTGAGTCCCCTCTGAAGAGAATCATTGATCGGCCAAGCATACAGAGTTTAAGAGAGGAGCCTTCATTGAATATTCAATTAAATACTGCTTTTTATATAAACATTCACTTATGAGGAACGACAGCAATAGCCACCTATGGTCACGGTTCAATATATTCATAGGCTTGAATTGGATACACCTTTCATGAAATAAGTTTTAATTAGTTATGTGTGTAAGTATAATTTTGCATTATGTGAATCTATATTACTTGACGTCAGAATATGAAGAATATTATTGTTAATTTTGTTAATCAAAATAAATATCACCTACGAGAACCGATAACACAAACCTACAATACATCTGATTAAGTAGATTATCATACAAAGTGATTGCAAAGCCTCATTCTGTATTATTTGCTCTTCAGAAATCCCTTATGCTACTAATGGATGTCAAAATATTACATCAGCCGGGCTCTGTTTTTGATAAGGTCCACCTGACTACACCCGGCACTAATTATAATAAGATTCTCCAAGTCTTCTTCCTCACCTTAGGAGACAAGCCCTCAACTCTCCGTTTTGAAGTCGCCAAAGCAAGTTCTCCGTTCGATCTCTCTCAATCCCAAAGTTAAGGCTGTGCATCTGACAAAAGCGTCGATTCCAAATGTCCGCATTCACCAAATGCTGAATGGCAAAATCTCCCAGCCAAAGGACTCGGGCTCGGACTCACGAGCCTCGGAGACGAATCTTTGATGCTGAAAAGAAGAAACACAAAAATTGTAATAAATATACATTCATAGCCATCAATAGAGAAGAAGATAACTCTAAATGAATTTTGTTTCGTTTTTGTGATTAAATATTCTTTGAAATAGCCTCTCGCTCTCTACCAAGCAAATAAGGATACCGAACGTAACGTCAGATACATGAAAATTGGTTAAAGATGCTATACGATTCGTATCATCTAGTTCGATACATATACTCAAATTACCTCGAATGATATCCCGAGTCGTTTTTATAAAAATAATGAATAATACAATCCTTCATTGAGAACTGTATATTTGAAGTTCAAGATGTCATTTTATTAATGAATTAAATAATAAATCCTTTCCTAGTGAAGTGTAAATTTGAAGTTCATTGATATTTTTTTATACCCAACTATCAAAAGAGCATATTTTGTGGAGCCAACTTTGAAAAATTACATCGACAACGGGACTATTTGCTTTTTAACAAACATTTGTTTTTGTACAATGGTTTTATTTATCGCTACGTCAAAAGGTTCCCACTATTTTACTAATATATTAAAAAATACACAGACATAAGAATCAAAGGACTTTTATGGCACAAGGCCGTAAGATCAGTAACTGCTATTTTTTTATAGTATGTCGCAAATATAAAAAGGAAGACTTGCGCCGCATTTAGGATAATTATTCATTTGCATCACCTTTAAATGTCTGTGCATAATATTTTTGATGACGAAGATGCTACACGCTCTTTAACAACCAAAATAAATATGGCTGTGCAATTAAATCCATATATTGAGGTAGTTTCATATTGTACATTTAAAGTTGACTTGAGGGTTAAATTTGAGCCACTTTATTAGTTTTTTTTGTAATAATTATGACTGCGAGGATAAGTACTTAATTTACGTCTTAGCTAGTTAATTACTCAATCCATTCCTCAAACTACTATCTTCACTCTTTTATAAAGCTTGAAGAAATATCTGTTTCATCCATTTTTTATACAAAGATACTATTTTTAAGGATAAATAATAAAACCCTTAAAATGTATAGATTTTGCTTCATTTAATGCTATACCATTCATCACAACAGGGTTTGCACCATCATACAATGGAGCAAAGTATGCTTATATAAAGGATTCGATTTGTGGCCAATTTAGACTTAAAAGTGCACCTGTTTTAAGTCTCTCGCCTGTCTCAAAATAAATCTTAGGGTGAAAATCGACATACCTAAGATTTTACGTATCTTTTTAAGAAAAAAATTGACACTCAGCTTTGTTTTAATACATCCGTAGATAAAATAGATGCATTTAATGCATTTATTTGACATGATTTAATGTTTTATTTATGATACAGTGAAGAATTGGGACACTAATAGTCCTTTTTTAAAGCATTTTAATACTAAAACCTCCACTATCCTAGAGTACTAAGGCAATTATCTCAAGCAATCCATGAGACCGGCAACAAAGTCTGAGCCATCAACAAAAATGAACGTCCAACCAAGATATTAAAAGCCATATTTAAAAATCTTTCACTTTATTTTGTATTCTTCTTGGTGACTCCAACCTTTTCTTTGACGTGGGTTATCTATTAACCCTGACTCAAGAACCAATCAAACTAACTAGTGTGGGGAGACAACACAATACAACAAGCATGAGAAAAGAAACAAAAATGGAGAGTTTAAATAATGCTTGCGAGTTACAGGGGACATCCATCGTCATCCTCTCGGGGTCCTAATATTTCTTGGCAAGGATCGTCATGCGGTCGTTGAGTGGGATCCTTCAGATTCAAGAGAAGCCTCGTGGAAGTAAGCCTGGAGAACCGACTACTAAAAAGACAAAAACAAAAAACCCAGCTAAGAAGAAAAAGAAGAAGACGATCTTCTTTTTCTCTTCTTCTTCTCTTGTCTTTACTACTCGTCCTTTTATTCTTCTACTGAGGATTAGTTCTTCTTCTTCCAGCTAGCTCAGGCAGCTGTCTTTGAAATAGGTTAGCACGAAGCTGTTTGCTGCTCTGGCGTCCATAGAAGTCAGTAAAGGAGTAATGTAACTGTGAGACTCTAAAATACAAGTAGATAGCGTTCAATTGGCAAAAAATAGATTCCAACTGCATCTTTTTGAAGGTCTCTTGACGCTTCATTACGATTAAAATGGTCTTAAGAGGAAGGATATGTTTTTCATTCGAGACGGAACTTCCTTAAAAATGTACTTGCATGAAATGTCGCATCCTACAAAGGCATTCAGAGGACATGAAACTCTGAAACTGGGACAAGTAACAAGGGGAAAAGTTATATGGAAATACTAATAAAACGACGAATGCCAAAACGGAATACGCGATGGATTGAGGCTTTTTGCTCATGGGGGGTTGCAACGGTGGTTTATTATGTACTTTGGATTGAGTGTGTCTAGTCGGTATATAACGTCATCCATGATGACTATCCTGAGATGTCTCTTTTTAAATTGATGGAAAATGTTTTCGAATGTTGTTAGTATCCATTTTTTTTTAATGTGACAATAGAGTACATTTGGTCTGAATGAGAACTAGGATAATAGCCTTATATTCCATGTCCTGATTCCTATTTCTTAAAATGACGCAATAATACGTACATAAACGTCAATTGAAGAAGAATATGTAATATAGTCATCTATATAAATTTCATTGGGGATATTTTCTCAAATCACCTATGTTTACAATTTAGGTTGTTGTGATGACGTCTCACACAGGCTGCCAACTGCATTCCTGGAAGAGTATTAATATAGCCAACCTATTTTTAAAAAAAATGAAAAGAAAGAGAGGAAGAAGAGGAAAGAGTGATTGACGTCACAATCAACTATCGAACGTTATCCCTATTGTTGTTAATTTCTCCGAGCCCTTTAACTTCATATTGTTAACGGTTTCTGCTTCACTTTGATTGCTAAAACATAGTGGAAGCTCCCTATATAAGTGAAGATTCCACCCACTTCATCCTCTCACTTCTTTTTTCATTATCACGATAACCCTACATCTCCCCACTGAATTGCTGATTATGAGATTTATTTAAATATACATAACTCAATCCTTTATTGATGTATAGTTTAATGAAAATATGAACAATGCTCAAAGTTAAAAGGGGCTCGGAGAAATTAACAACAATAGGGATAACGTTCGATAGTGATTTGTGACGTCAATCACTCTTTCCTCTTCTTCCTCTCTTTCTTTTCATTGTTTTAAAAATAGGTTGGCTATATTAATACTCTTCCAGGAATGCAGTTGGCAGCCTGTGTGAGACGTCATCACAACAACCTAAATTTGTAAACATAGGTGATTTGAGAAAATATCCCCATTTCATTTTTCACTGTAGACGGCTTAGTAATACGTGTAACATAATGCTGGGACTGCATAATGTTTCATTATAATGTAGCATATGCAGTCCGAGCATAATGTAATACCTACACTGGAAAAACAAATAAATAACTTCTGCTTTGAACAAATATGCAACTCGCCAGACGTATGATATATTTATATGAATGTTTTTTATTGGAGTAAATGTATCACAGGTGGAGGTTAGTTTATTTAGTTATATCCTCTAAATATTTATTAAACATAACTTTAAAAAAAATATATAAAAATGTCTTCTTCAATCGACAAAAAAACATCATATATGTTCTATATGGAAGAAAAAATCTTATGGCAAAGGGGTTTTATGCTCCTGCATTGGTATGCATAACTTCCTCTTATATTATTGTCTATATATAAATGATTAAAATTATTTGGAGTTAAAATTTATTGCAAATGGGCAACAAATATTTTTTATATGGCTAAATTACCACTCACAAATAAGAATTTGTGATAAGATTCTAAAAGATGTGAGCTAATGCTTTAGATTTGCTTGTAGTCCCTTACAACCATCGACCACTCCAAATATCTGCCCCAAATTTCAAGTATATCAAACACCCGATGTCGACATGTTGTCATAGCAAATAACTCTATTTTCTAACTCAATAATGTGGAATTTTAGATAAAAGAAAATCGTTTTTTAATCATCTAATGATAATTAAAAGTCCTATAACTGATGAAGTTGATTATAAGTATATTTTTATACTTGAAGATGCAAATAGCCAGAGTCATATTGACCAATATCCCTTTCTTAAAGCCAGATGAACGTTTATTTGTCGTAAACATGCTATGACTTTTGCCAATTCCGTTATAACCAAAATATCCAAATAAGAAGAAATAATGATAAGATTAAGTACAGTAATTTCAGGATGTAACCTCCTCAGAATGTAACATTCGAGCAACATATATGCATAAACATTTTTGACCCTCCGATTTAATTACAAAATAAGTACAAAAATAAATAATATACTATTTCTGACTAACATTTTTTCAAAGTATTAATAAATATAAGTTAATCGTAAAAATATTGCTTCACGACAATTTTATACGCATTGAATTACAATTAAATGATTATTTGGTCAAGCCATGTGATATTAAATGCTCGACTTAATTGAGGCATAACCAACTCACAAGAAACATTCATTTTTATATATAATTAGGAAGCTTCATGGACGTTAAAATTTATGTCCCTGGAAATAATAATAATATCAAAGGGAATGGCTGACATGGACGTAATTAATATCGTTATTACCTCCCTTTTCATAATTATGAACACTTATGATCACATGATTTTGATAGGGATATACTTAAAAGACACACGCGAATCAAATAAGACAGTTCACCTTCATTAGTAGAGATATAACAAATATACTCTTTCTTGCAATATGATTGGTTGAAAGAAAAGAGGAGGGAATATTTAAAAAATAAACAGTTGCCATTATATAATAAATATCACTTCACTCGTGGCCAACGGGAGTACCGGGACTATTCCCGGTGGAACGCTGCACTCAAGAAATAAACGGCCGTTGACAGCCTCCCAATGGCATATTGGGGCATGTATAAGGCCGGTGAGGGCATAATTGCCCCGGTGGATAAATTTTTTCCCACTCCTTTCCTGCTCGTGGCTATTAAAAAATGGGAACATCCATAGAGATATAAGCTTATTCCTTTCAATATGAACGTACCTTGTTTTTCAATTTACCTTGGACAGAGCTCAGAATAGTTATTAAAAAATTATAAAACCTGAGCATAAAACAATTTTGGTGCCCTCTTAAGTGCATAATTATAATATATAAAATAATAATTCATGGGTTCCTATTGGTTGACCGAATCGTGAGCAGTTTTTTATACACTTGGTACATTTAACATATGCTAAAACCCATTCACAATTTTTTTATCTTTTCCAACGACACAATAATTACAAAATATTATCTTTTATTAATATTTTTCATACTCCTGTATTAATATAAAATATATTGAACTTTAGAAAATATAAAATTGACTTCCTCTTGATTCTTGCTCAAATATAAATAGCCCAATTCCTTGAAATGAATTTGAAATAGCTAAAATAACAATGATCAAATGTTCCCCAAGAGTCCTTATGAAACAACTAATCCTTTTATCTCTAGTCTTTCCGAAATATCTGAACTTTCTTAGTAGTTAAGACGGCCATTGGTCTGAACCACGGGCATGCAAAATATTTTATACCAAAACGGTGTTTCGTTAAAAAAGCGATCATAAGTTAAACGGAACTTTAAAACACATATTTTTGGTACAACAAGGAATTAAATTTCAACCTACTTGTTAGCAATGACAATCAGTTGGTTGAAATTTAATTCTAACACCATGATTAATATCATAACAATAAGAAGCATGCAAATTATTATGATTCTTCAAAATAACATTGCAAAGATAATGATGTTTAGCGAGTAAATATATATAAAAATAAAACATTTCCTTGCTTGATCTTCAATATATTTGTTGCTTGTATAAAAATTGTAGCATGTGGCTTGGTTTATTCAATATTTTCGTACATCTCTGGTTATCATATTTGTCGGGATAGAAAACATTCGGAATTTAGGATGTAAAAGATGTACTATTGATACTTGAATCCCTCACACTTTTTTTGATGAATATTTGAACATAAGTATTGATTGCATGGACGGCAGGTATAGAAAGCTTAGTATTGTATAATAAATATATATTCGTCTGGTGCGAATTAATGCATTGAATTAAAGGTGATTCCAGAATACTTTACCACGCTTCTACTTAATTTGATCCATATTATTGAGGTACACATTCACGGTTGCGTAAGTTTTTTATAGATAATTTGTAGATCTACAGTTCGGTATACAAAATCTAACTTCGGTATCTTTGGTAATGAGCAAGTTGCGTAGCATTAGTAATTTATTGATAAATATATTTGTCTATAGATTGAAGGTGGTTTTGGTAGATTCTGAAAAAATCATTTGCCAAGGGAAGAGTGTTTCAGTTTCGAGAGGTTAAGATTCTGATAAAAAATATGCGCCTCCCGATATATATATATCAGGATACGACCGGGACACTTTTTTTCGCTGGGACCCAGGCCGGGACTTAACTTTTCAAGCCGAGTCGGGCCAGGACTTTAATATTTTTTCGTTCCTTCGTCATTCTGAAATAATTTTTTTAGAAAATAATTTCTTAAAATTGTTAAAAAAAAAATTCTCAAAGTAAATAATTTTGCATAATTTTTAAAATTCGTTTAAAAAATGAATGACGAACAAACAAAAATATAAAAGTCCTGACCCGTGATTTTAAGACACCGGGCCGGGCCTGGACGATCAAAAACCACGGAACCCGATCGTTTCCTGATATATATATATATATAATATGAAATCGATTGTGGTGTTCGGGGTTTTTGAAAGTTTAAAATAACTTGTATTGGTAGAACAAATCTTCAGTTTGATAGTCCCAACTATGGTATTGCGTAATTAACTAAATGTCTCAATCATATTATATAATTTCAAGTCATATTCTCACTATTACTTATTGATTGAGCTTTTAAATTTGACCCACAATACTGCAACTAATATCACCAATCTATCCTCTAATGAATTATATAATGTTTGTTGTCTTTACTTATCATAGTAAATTATCAGCCCTTCACTTATTCACATAAATAGTATATAAACTTAATTCAAGTGTTGATAAATTCCTTTTACTAAGTTTATTTGATTTCAGTTTTAAAAATGGGTTTAATCAATAGAAGAATTCTCTCAATAATGTATTGGAATTAGTATTATTTGTTAAATTATAGTTTGGAACCATTCCCTGTTATTATGTTATGTGTCAAAGTTAAAATATGATTTTAATGATATATAAATATATTGAAAGATATTGTAATCCTCGGCAGTCCTTGTATGCCATAAGTCACTATAGTTTAATGTGACTTGCGTTGTAACATGTAAATATTATTAACTTTGTAAAACATATCTTACTTGTGCCTAAATATAAGATTATATAGTATAATCCAGCTTTTTATTATATTAAAATTAAATCACCTCATTCTCATATTTAAAAAATAAATTTTATATATTGGTAACTTAAGACTGCAAGAAAAATAAATAATGTAGAATGCAATATATTCAGGTTTAAATTATGTTTGAACCAAAACAAGGAAACTTGATCTTCAAATGGGCTCATTATAATGTAATTATAAGATATTTGATGGAATTGACGTTACTAACCTAACCCTTTCTTTGTCCGAGATCCTCTCTAATTAAGACAGCACAAGTATTAGGTAAAATAGGTAATGCTAGATGTAAAAAGTAAAACGCCCAACAGAATAATGTCTTTTCATAGGTCCTTTAACAAAGGCAATTAAAAATATATATACGTAATTGATTTTATATAAAGTGTTTTTAAGACTATATCTTTTTTGTTAGAATCGTGGTCTTAATAAAAGCAAAATTTATTATTTAATCACTCATAAAATATCAATTTTCTATATTCTTCAATCATAAAAATGATTTACAAATTGTCGGTGTCGTTTGTTTGTTTAAGGGTAGGATATCTGAGTACGAATTGAAGGTTGATTCATTGATCCAAGGCGGAAACAATGAGCGATATGAGTCCCTATCTTCTAACCTGCAACCATTTTCAAGCCATGGGGCCAAATTTCGATACTTATATGTCATTTTGAGGCTCTGATATCGTTTAACATCCCAACTAATAAATAATCTAATTGTAATGTCTCATATATAATTAAATAAACACAAAATAATGTATTTCAGATGTTTCAACACCCAAAAAAAATTTTACAAAGAAATTAATACTTTAAAGTAATTAGGATATTAGAAGGAATGACTAATATATATCTGAATGGATAAGGATAGATGGCCAAAAGAGCAAGATAATATCCTTATATCATCCTCTTGTTCTTGTCCTGTGGGCCCCTTTGAAGTAGACGAGTAGGCACAAAAGGATGCACTCGGCCACAAGGCCTAGTCCGGAGAGGACCCAAAAGGTGTTGATCGTGCATTCAGCCTGGTGACCCGCTGGCATCCGATTTCGCCAGGGTTAAGGATACCCTTGGATATTTCAACCGGGGCCCGCCAAATGGATCCGGGCCCGGCAAGATTCGGCATTCGTTTAGGTAGAGCTGGTGACTCGGAGTATTTTACGTGTCGATTCGTGGACCAGACATCGCTTCCCCCTCGTTATGAATTCTCCTTGGCTCTGCCATGTAACTCTGTGTGAATAAGTCTCTTGAATGTAACTAGAAGGAAAAGCGTACACTTTAATTTCTAAAAGGCTTTATCATTGCATAATATAAGCCATTATGTAACAAAATTTTATGCTTTTTATTCAAGGAGATTACTAAGCGAGCATATTACTTTGTAATAACAGCAAAAAGTACAACATTTATACTATGTCAACAAATCAATTGTCACGAGAATATCTAAATAAAACCTGACTTATTTATTTATTTATAATGTTAATCATTTTAAATGTACTGTATGATCTTCAATTGAATTCACATGGACTTTTATAATTTATTATTCTTACATAATTTACATGACAGAGGAGTTGTGTAATCTCGGATAAATGTTTTTATATCCCAGTGTGCAAATTATACAAAGAATACGCAATATTGAAAAATACACTGATCACTAAACCTTTGTTCTATATTTGATATAATAATTTATACTAAAATAAAACTCGTGCTGTCATATATGATTTTTGTCATTTGTGATATGCACTAGCCCATTGCCGCTCCGCGGCTGGTGCTAGGCCCTCCGGGCGGGTGGGTGGCCTACGGCCAAAGCATTATACATGGTAACATATCTTTGGATAATATGTTGAGGCAAGGGTTGAACCTTGCATCAAACAATGAAGTTTTTGAAGCTTATGATGATGGGAGACGTCGTATAGAAAGAAGTTTTATGATAGAGAATGATATGAGTATTTTTCAACAAAAAAAGCAGAGGGAAATTTTTTATATTATCCAGTAAATTCGGATTAAGTTCCTCTCCTTATAACTACAAATATATACATATGTATTTATTTTTCTTTTTTTTCCCTTTTCTTACTTTAAAAAAACCTCTATCTCTCATTTAAAAAAAGTGGGCACAGATACTTAGCACTTGCAGCGAGGCAAATATGAAGCAAAAGACTTATGCACTAAAAGTTTAAGGAAATTATATATACCTTGTACTACATATATTTACTTCTAATGAAAGAACGCCTACTTAAAAAGCCTCCTATGTGAGCTAAGAGGCAAATGCTCTCCTCTGTAAAACCTTCTTCATGATTTGGAGGGAAAATCAACCTTTCAAACTTTGCGCAGGAAACTATTTTC
>CP045899.1:12208089-12239925 GCA_013387185.1 Caligus rogercresseyi
TTTTCTCTTGCAGCAAGGCTTTATTAGTCACATAAAAACATATTAAAGCAACTAAAAGAGTGATAGAAAAATTTTAAGTTTTACAACAACAATAAACATTATAGTTTAGAATAAATTTTCTACTAAAAGGCCAAAATATCTTTACAAATACATACAAATCTAAATAACTAACACAATATCTAAAAACAAAGAATAAATTACGCAAAAAAAAACATTAAAGGTCAATTTATTTTTTATTTTTTCCTTGCGGTTTTCATTGTCCTTGGAGTAGTATTTTTTTTTGTAAAATCGTAGCACCTTTTTTCAAAGTATGGAGATGTCGTGCAGATTGAGAAGGGTAGAACTTAGTAACTTCAAAAGCATAATTCCATGAACTGTCCTGGGTTTTGGGATTCGTAAGCGAAGAGCACAATACCTCGCAGCAGCGAAAATAAAAATTGCCCTCAGATGGTCAACATTTACTGGCGTGTAGCTTGTCAAATTTTTGGCAATATAGGCCTTACAGTTAGAAATTGAAGCATTTATAGCTTTGCCTTCGACTGAGATGGGCTTAGTGTATGGTTGCAAAAAGTAAAAATCCATTAAGGAAGCTGGGCCTAAATTTTTGATAAAATCCTGATTCAATATAATAAAAGATTTTAATAAAGCTAAAACTGGACAGTCACTAAAAGCGTGAACACTGTCATTATAAGTTTTTCCCGCAGTCCTTGCAGGGGCGAAAAAATCGAAGCAGCCAGCAGAGATCTGGAACTGAGAATGAATGTTCTACTGTCAATTAAACCCACCAGAGATCGCATAATCACCTTATCCCATGAGGAAGGAAGAAGAAGAAGGACTTTTTTAAAGTTATTTAGGATCGCCCGAGCATCAAGACATTCATCTGTTTGGTTACTAATTTGAAACACCAAGGAGTTAAAGGAAGATGATGGGCAGCAGATCTATTCAAAGGAAAAAACAAACTTTCCAGTATATGAAGATGGAGTCTCTCTTCGGTCATGCAGTGTAAAACACTTTCACTAATGGCAGTCTTTTCAAGTCTATCCGGACATGGTAGGTTTGTAAAAAAGGGCGCCTTTTGGAAGTTTTGACGAATAATGTCGATGATCCCGCTCGAATCAAAACAAGGTGTTATAAGACCAGACAATTCTCTGAGCTGCCCCCCATTCCTTTGATACTCGGTCTACTGAGTCATTTGATAGAGTAGTGCCGAACATTAGGTGTTTAAAAATACTGGACTGACATATAAAATTTCTCCACTCTACATGGGTTTGTACAAAATGTCCTTAAAAACTTTTATATATATTTTCGGTAAATAACTTCTAGCAAGGATAACCCTCCGCCCAACTGAGCGCGAGGCCGCTTCAGCGCCGGAAGATAGCTCTGACTGAATAATAGCCTTAGCCAATTTTGTTCCTCTTTAATCGCTTTTTCAGCTACTGAAGGTATTGCAGTTGCCACGTATAAAATTGAGGAATACTGGGTGGTATATGGAGTATCCTTTTTTGTAAATTGAGATTTCTCCAGGATTTGCACCATTTTCTAACTTTCGAGAACCGCTGCTCATAATTAGAGACAGATGGACCATCCCTCTGCCAATCAATGCCCAATATATTGACTTTGTCAACCACACACAACACCACAGATTTGAGTACATTTCATTGGGGACCAAAGACCTATTGGTAGAATTGAAGTCTTCTCTTCATTGATTTCCAATCCAGATGCTTAGAGAATTTTTCCAAAATAAGAGAGCAATATCTCAATCCTTTTATGTAGTTGGGCGTTTGAATTGCCTTCCACCATGAGAGGGTCACATCATCTGCATAAAAATCCACCAAATGTTTCTTCCCTCCAAAACTAACGCCAAAGCCCCATACTTCCGAATGAGGGATTTATATTAGATTATATTTTGATTCAGCTAATAACATTTTTTTAAAGCAATTAATATCATATGAGTAATCTAATTTGTGAATAATGAATTATACATATTTTTGGTAATACCGTAATAACAAAGAGAATGGTTAAAAAATTAACACCAGCCGTTCAAAAGGGCCAACGCTACTTAGCGCCAAAGCCCTAGTGGCAAAGAGTCTACATGGATCGTCCGCTGCAGTCGCTGGACATTAGGACAATATGATATCTATCTCCGTTTGATTATGCGTGCACTGGACCTCCGGATCCCTTCGGTCACGGACAACTCATGGACGCTAGCTGGTGATTGGTCAAATATGTCCCCTCACGTTCCATCGTCTTAAGAGATGCCTTAAAAATCACTTTAAAGAAATTTAAATGATTTTTACACTTCGTTTTTTAGTGTTTATGTTTTAATAGTTTAATTAGTACTTTGGACTCAGAACTGTTGAATAAAACAAAAAAAAGGATCCGAAGTCATTCTCCAAATCTGCCTGACCTAGGAAATCATATGTTGACTCAAGACGAATTATACCATAACTTTAAAAAAATAAACAAGTATTACTCATATTTTATTGTTGTCATACTTAAGACACATATTTTGCAAGTAATGCAAAAATACAATTCAACTTGATGGTTTCATTATTACTATAAATTATATGATATTTATTCTCAAGAAGACGTTGAAAAAAATAAAAATAATTGGAAAGAATTGAAAAATACTCAAATACAATCCATACAATTTTTAATGAAAATTAAAGATATTTCTTAATCATTCAACACTATTTATTTTAGATTATTATGTCTGGTCAAAGTGCATACTATTATAATATTAACCATCTATGAGAATTGGATGAATAATTAAAAACGTTTTCTTTATTTCTATCCTAACGCTTTCAGTGAACTGTCAGACTGTATAACAGTTGAGCAAAACTTGTTTTAGTTTCCGTATATAAATCCCAGGGAAACATTATAATGCTATGGGCAGATTAACAAAAGGTTGCCTATCTTTATCAATAAAATAATTATTTTTTTTTTATTTTTTTTGGCAAAAAACAAAAAAAAAAAAAAATAATAAAAAAAATTCTATTAATAGAATAAGGATCTCTGTTTTGAATATTGCGCAAAAAGGCGTTTACTCTTGCCATGGGTGGTGTCCCTCTATTTCCTCAATGTCAATTCCCCTCGACCTGCAGAAGACTTCTTGCCCTAAAGTCAAGTTGTAGATCGTGTACTTCCTTTGAGTAAATTATGATATAAAAACAGGTTTTCTCATATAAACATGTAAAGTTTGAAATGTGAATGTATCTGTACATTTTAACATCCTGATATTCAGGGTAAAACATCTGTAAAACATTTATTACCTCAAAAAGAAAAATAATGCCTGACTTTTTTCTGGATATGGTTGGTGTTTAGGTTGCTGTAGAATAAAAAAAAAACATTGGTTGGTGAGAACCATGATGCATCGAAGGTCAGATAATCAGTTCCTTGAAACTTGATATTGCTTATCAGGTCGTAAGTAATACAAGATTAAGGAAAAAGTGCAGGAAGAAAAACAAAAGAAAGAGTACATATAAATAACGCTGACGATATTGTAGGTATTGGGCGTTAAAGACCTGATGGAATTCCCAGTGTTCTTTGAGCGAATGTTATAATATAATTGAAATTCAAATAATTTATTTGATGCCATGATTCCCAAGGTTTAGACATTCTTTTGATTCAAGGATCCGTGAATATGCTGCGGTAATCATGTGATGATCTGAGCAAATTCCTATTGGGTTTGCAAACTATCTGTCTTTGAAAAGGTTTGTTTGTTTAGCTCATAGAATAGGCTCACATCATTGTAGCTTAAGTCTAAAAGTATTTTCCAATAATAAATATATATTATTATCCCAAAAAATGGATATAATGGGAAAAAAATATCGGTACCGGAATCTTCAATGAGTACCGAGTAAGAAAACAACTGTATATGAGTTCATACCAATGCCCTTTATCGATCAAGTTCGTCCCCTTCTTATCTCAAATAGATTTCAAAAAAATTATTTTTTTGACGTCAGCCAAGAATCCTGGCAAAGAAAATAACTCAGGACAAAATAATTAACATTAAAGACTTTCGGCCATCATGATCGACGACGGCAGGGCGATATCTGGCCTTTACAGTGATGCTCCCTATTTTTTTCAATACCGATCCGTCGAAATATGTGGGGGTCTGGTACGATTTTATCCGTCTTGTTTCCGCTGGGATCTTCTATTCTACAACAGGTTATGAGACAGCACAGGAAATTTGCCAAAAGACAAACAAATATTTTATTCAATCTTTGTATTTTATTTTATATTTGCAACATTAATTGTTATGGCTGTATTTTGATTACAATTTTGTTTCTTTAAAGTTATATAAATTTATTAATTTTAGTTGATATTGCTGCATGATTTTAGAATAGCGATTTAATTTCAAACTATAATGTTGATTTAGAGATATATTATTTATATGATAATATCTTTTATCAATAGAGTCTCTTTAAAAAAAGAAAGAATTCAGAGGTACGAGACAGTTCCAAAATGTTTATCTGATCTTTAAATAAACAAGAAAAATAACATTCTGATTTTTCTGGTCAGCTATATATTTTAATATGCCCCCAACCTTTAAATGGCGGAAATCACTCCCATAGTTAAAGATCACAATTTTTAAGATTGAAACCAATATTTAATACAAATACTTTTTTTTTGCTAATAAAGAATTTTTAACTATTCATAAAAAAAAAAAAAATTACTAAGCTTGTAAGGAGGTCTCAAAAAATAATATTGATATGTTTTTAAAACTCTTGATGTCTTTATGAGTCTAAACAAATAATATTTGCAAACCTTTATAGAGAAAATCAATGAACAAAAGGGAGATCTACAGAAATATAATACAAGTAGAGATATTGGACAATACCATACATTAGTAAGATAATAATAATGTATTTTGATGGCGTTATATGTAATGAAACAAAGCTGAAAAATGGTTATTGGTAAGAATTAATTAGTTTTTTCAATTAGTAGATAACAGGTATAGGGCGTTAGTTTTTTTATGTTCCTTTGACAAATTAATATATTTTATTCGAAATTAGACTATGACATAATTGGGAGACTGAACATGCTGTTTAGACAATAAAATGACTATAATTGACTCTAAGTTTTTTTGACATAATAATTATAACATATAATAAACAATGTCAGTAATTCATTTTTTCTCAAAAAGAAAAAGTCTTTTTTATGTGTTTTATATTATCATAAACTGAGGAATGATGTCGAAATAAAATTATCATATAAGTTTAAGGATGTTAAAATATATAAAATACGTAACCTCCAGTTTTAAACATATAAACAAAAAATTTTGAATATAATACACACACACACATATATATATATAATATATACGATATATATATATATATATATAATATATATATATATATAATATATATATAACATATATTTGTAAAAATATAATCAGAAAATTCATATGAATATATATACATGTAAAAATATGATCAAAATATTCTTATGAATCTGGTTTATGAGAAAATAAAAATCAAAGTAATCAATTATAAGATACTAATTATTCTGTGTATCATTTGACCATTTTTTTCTCCTTAAATAGTCCTTTAATCCTTCCCAACAATCAATGGACGACTACTACTTATAATAATAATATATCCTCACGAAGCATTGTTTATATTTTCTAGTCGTACAAAGGCATGCGTAAAATTCCATACTCCCTTAATTGCATTACTATTATTATTATTATTGATTGAACTATGAATTATATTTTTATATACATATATCGTCGAATAAAATAGCTTACTCCTCTCATGTTCTTTTTCATAAACATGAAAACTGAAGGGCATTGTTGGAAGAAAATAAATATTTTTATATATATATTCTTAAAGAAGACTTCGTTTTATCTTATTATCATCTTTCAGGTCAAGACTTTTTGTTATTCCTTCTTTGAAATGTTAATCCTTGTCTTCTGTGCTTTATATGAAAAGTTTCATATTAAAATGTGTACATTGATGATTTTCATAAGAGAGAGAGAGAGAGAGAGCACGTACGCAGAGGGAGTGATGATGTAGTTCACCTCAAGGTCAATATACTCTCAAGCATAGAGGAATCCCTTCGTATTTTTATTTTGACCTCCTACATTGTGTGTTGGTCGTTATAATATGAAACATTATTTGTGTGTGTTTATATAATACCATAAGAGCTTTTTAAATGTCATATATTGGGAATCATAAAAAGGAGCTAAAATATATATCCGACTGATGGAGGCTTTCTTGTCGATTTTGGTTGTATAAGGTCAATATAATCTTTAATATTTCTAGGGCACCTTGAATGATTCACGTGTTGGACTTAAGGATCCATAATACCCAATGAAGTTGTACTCAAATATTTAAGTTCTTAAAAAAGTGTTTTTGTAAGATTATAAATAGTTAATGTGATATACTTTTGAAATGATGTTTCTCTATATCACATACTGGTGGTATTTGACCTATATTAGATGTTATTTTTGTAGTTGTAGTGATCAAACTATTTTATCTATATGATTAAGAACAGTTTGGTGTTTTTTTTACCTCCGCCGAAGGAGGTATTGTTTTCACTGGCGTTGGTTTGTTAGTTGGTTGGTTTGTCAGCCGGATAGCTCAAAAAGTACGGAACGGATTCAGATGAAACTTTGTGGAGTTGTTGGAAATGCCAAAATAACAGTGATTAAATTTGGCATCTCTGAGTTCAGATTAAGATGCAAAATGAGCTAAATACTAATAAATATTTCAAGTTAGCCTACTCTGCCAATATATGTCGCTGTGCTGTGCTCTCTTTGAAATCGGGTGCCGGGAGCGTCTTCCTCTCGGAATTTCCGTCGAGGGGAACCCTCCCCCGTCCCTCTACGCCGCCCCAGTCGTGAAAAATCCGCCTCGGAAGGCTCATAAGGACCCCGTGACGGCGGAGGTTTGCACTCTCTGAGTGTATACATAAAGGAAGTTTTTGTATGGCGTATATATATTAGAAAAATTATTCATTTTCCTTAGTTATCACAAATATAATGAACATTAACAGTAAATATTATATTTGTTTATTATCTCATAGTTCAAATTTAACATATCAACAACTTTTTAAATGATGCAATGCAGATATAAATACTCATACTATGCATCAAATATGAAGAAACCATAAAATATACTTCATGCATTACAGAGAAGTACAGTTTGAAAAACCTAACCAACAGTTATTATATTTAGATCTTATCCATTCAAATTGACATATTTGTGGATTATTACTCACAAGGTATTTCCTGTTGAATATATATATATTTTTATATACACATCCATTGTCTATATATAAGTACATGAAAAACCTATGATTAAACAATTAAGGTTAGATGTAGCTGGGCTTATGCATTGAGGTCTTCTTCACTTTAAGCTTGTGAAGGTAATTTTCTGCACTCAAGAAAGAGTTCATGGAGGCAACGCTGCCCTTGTGCATGTCTGCAAACATTCATGCAAAGAAAAATATTTTTTGATTTTTATCAACTACGGTCCGTATGAACTCACTGGATGGGTTCTTAGGCCAGAATTCTTCTTTTTTTTCTTTCGTTGGTGTTGCTGTGTTTGTCTACTAACCAACGTGATATGCTCTAAGGTTATAAAACTTTGTTTTACTCCTCTTTTAGTACATGTAGGAGCTTTAACCTTTTAAAAAGGGTTCTACTTTGTTACTTTAGATTTTTCACAGAGAGGTGGCAAGTCTTCTTTTTTTTTTGGGAAGTGCTGGGAGTTATATTATATGATTCAAACAAAGATTATTATTATAATATTTATTTTAGAGATAATAAGCGGTTCAAAGTGCGCCGTATAGTAACAAACCTGTATAGAACATCAGCTATATATAGAAGTGTGGTTATATAAATATATAGTTGTTCCAGCAAGATTTGGATAATTTAGTTTGATGCTTCTGTTGTTATCATATCAGTGTTGATACTGCTTATACGAATAAATAATCTCTTGAGGTAGACAATTTCGCCGCAGTTCCTAGTAATATTGCTCCTAATTTCGAAGGCTATTGACATTCGGCTAATTTTTGAGCCCCAAGCGATTTAACGCCTCAAAATGCATTGTATATCTATGATTACATAGTACTCATTTGTATATAGGTTATCATAATACGTAGAATATATTAGTTCGTAATCAAAGTAAGGCTATTTCGAGTCTATCAATAATCTTTTTTTTTATACCAATAAAGAAAAGATCCATTGTCGTCAAACATAGAGCACGTTTATTACTAGCATCATTTTTCGAACTATTATTACTATAATTGTGTTCTTTAGTTTCTGTTCGACATAGGCCTTACTAGTTTACATTTGCTGACTCTTCAATGATGTCACAATATTGAGAGGGAAGCAGAGATTTCAAACATGCTTGCCATGTATTACATTTAATATATCACCTTTGAAGCATCTTGTCTGCTGCCTCTAAAGCATTACTTTCGTTAAGAAACATATAACAAAAATGCTATCGCTTTTATCTTCTTGTTTTTATTGCATGGCGGATCATCCACATAGTTGCGAAAAAACCTTTTACAAACATAAAACCGGTTTGTTGATATCTTCTCCTAGTAAAAGTTTGCAGTAGCTTCCTTTACCACTGTTTTTCCTCCTTAACAACTATGGATCAAGTATGTGAGTAGGATTTAATATTAATGGTTTGCCCATATACAGATTTGGATGCTATATATTACCTTGGATTCCACTGAAATGTATACCAAACAATACCCTTGTGTTCAATTAAATATACCTTTTGCTCAACATTTTCAAATACAATGCACAATTATATATTTTTAAACCATCCATATACAGAAGCGAGCATACAATTAATTTAAAATCATAAAATTGAAATATTGTTTTGAACAATCTATAATCATAATGTTTTATGTGATAGAAACAAGCCAATGAGTCGGGCAGAAGTGTCCAAGAGGATTAAATTCGTAGTTCAAATCACATCTACATTTTGGCAGCTCCTGCCAGGATCCCTTTGACCTCTCCTAATCGTATTAGATCGTAATTTGTAAGCTTTTTGTGCAATAAGAGCCTATGAATTTTGGGCTGAAGATGCTTTACTTTTTTTAATGATTGATCGAAGTAAATTATGCTTTTATAGCTTTTAAATGATATTTATCGAAGTTTTAATAATTTTATATAAAAGTGTTGTAATTATCAATTTACCAAAAACACCCATTTTTAAATATAATTAATCATTATACCATAATTGTTATTCCCACAAACGCCCTTACAGATAAATTACACCGACACGAACTTCAATACATTTTTCTAACCCCCCTATCAAAAATGTTTTTAATTTTGTTAATAGATTATTTGATGAACTCTAGTTTTAGATGTTAAAATGTCACAATATATTTTCATGTATCTCAGATTTGAATGTAACGTTAATATCATATTAGTTTAAAATAAATGTTGTACGGGTGTACAAAAAAAAATACATTTTTCTGTACCTAATAGATTTTTTTACAAACCGGTTTTAATGTAATGATTATCTTTAGATACCTTATTTCTTGAAAACCCTTTGGCCTTGTAACAAGAGGTCGGTGCAAAAAACGACATTGACCTTTTGTCTGTCCTTGGAAACATATTTTTTTTAAATAAGAAGATGTGTTTGCATGTAAGTTAGCCGATCATAATAGGCCATCAGTATAGAATGTCTTCTTATCATAAAGAAAAACGTTGGTGAGAAGGCCTTCATTCACTCTTTTAAGAGGTCGAACATTCGAACACATTTATTATTGATTAAAAATATATAAGATATGTATGTTAAATATTAGTACGAACTCTTACATATATTAACAATTATTAATATTAATTTTATGAATTTTTTATTCGAAATGATTTTCGCAAAGGAATTGAAAAACTTCATCTCTTATTATAGATATGATGTATATGTGCTTTTATTGAAAGCACAACATGCTTAACAGCTTGATAGCTTAACCTTATGTTAAACATATGAACATTAATATATTGTCTTTAAAAATAAAGCTATATCAAAGATGTTTAAAAAAAATTTATTAATCCATTTTTATATCTCAAAACTTGTACTAGGATTTATTGGTTCTTCCAAGGAAATGTTGACCAACAATACGACAATCCATAGAGATATAAAAAAACATTGAGAGCTTATTGGATTCTTCAGAGGCATACGTCATATTGCCCAGTATAAACAAATCTTTCTATCTCTATGATCATCATACGCTGAGGTAGGTCAATTACTTTGTTGATATTGGGCACATGCGACAGCTGAACGAAGTTTTTCTACTATTGAAGGGAATAAGCTCTCAATATCCTTATATCTCTATGCGACAATCATACTCCAGAAATCTACTCATACGTATGATTTACTTACTAAAAACCATATTATCAAATCCTTTTTTTCTTCATTTCATAGAGATATAAAGATATAGAGGGCTTATTCCCTTCATCTGTATTTTTGTGTCCAATAAACAAAGTAATATGTACTACGTCATCGTAAGCTGATCATTGAGATATAATCTATCTCTATGATCAGCTTACGATGACGTAGTATAAATTACTTTGTTTATTTTGAACACACAGAATACAGTTGAACGTTGTTTCTCTGCTATTGAAGGGAATCAGCTCTCTATATCGTTATATCTCTAAGGATTCATTTATGAGGGATATAATACAACATTCAAGGATTCAAAGTTAATTATGTGAATCCATGAGTCCCTGTCTCTTAAACAGCCTGTTTTGATTGAAGAAGAAAAAACATTGTTCAAAGAATACATATATATATATTTACTTTTCAACAGTGAGTAATGCATTTCAATACTCATCATGATGCAATAAAATAATTGTGAAATGTGATAAAATACCCTTAAGCACAAACAAGAGGCGGATGCATTGAATCCATTATTTAAATTAAATTAAAAGCGCTAATTATCATTTTATATAGAGTTTAATGATTAAAATGCAAAAATAAAATATGTGCAGATCATTTAAAAAAAATATATAATTTCTATTAAATTAGTTTAATGAGTAGGAAGGTCATTCAAAAATATGTAGTGAGAGGTTAGGAAGTAAAGTAACTAAAGAAAATAATACTAAAAATAGGAGTCCTAACTTTTATCACAAACGGTCCAAGATTTTGTTTTGCTTAGGAGGTTTAATGTGATAGCGACCGACACAACATTCGTCTTTAAACCAACGGATTCGTCTTTTACATTTATTAATAACTCCACTCTACTTTTATATGTTGGGGACCTAAACTTACTCAAGCCTTTCCATAAGTACTCAAATGGTTATATTTGAATATGCTTACTCAGTAAGCTAAATCTTATTCGCGTTTTGATATGTAAAGCCTCGTAGGATTGCCATATATATATATATATATATATATATATATATATATATATATATATATATATATATATATATAGATATATATATATATATATATATATATATATATACCGGGCATGTCAAAAATTCTTACACTTACTAAATACGTTATTATTCGAGGTTGCGTGAACCAATTCCAACGCAAGCTGACAGTGGAAATACAGTTGATAATTTTTATGCAAATATCTTCTTCCTCACTCGTAAGATGAGCGATCAACGTAACAATCGGAACAAGATTGTAGGATGCTCTTTGCGGGCAGCACCCCGACGTAGATCGCCTTCACGCCCCACTGTCTACGATGTCAAGAACGCCCTCGTGGTCGGCAGGGACCTTAGCAGGGATATATATATATATATATATATATATATATATAACATATTTATGAAATAGATAAATAATTCCAGAATATTTTTTGGAAAAAGCAATCAAGTGAAAAACTTAAAGCTCAATGCGATCAACTGTTGTTCGGTTAAACTTGTGAGCGGTTGTTTTTAACTCATTATAAACATTAATTTATAGAAAGCATTTGTTTATAAGGAAAAACAATATAGCTGAATCATTCTCTTATATATAAAAGTCCCTTCCTTTTAGTTATACATTTGATTAAAAAATTGTGTTAAATATCTTTTATAATTCACATACATACACATAGTTCAAAAAGTATACATCGAAGTATAACAAAGATGACATTTTATAGAGGAATGTTAATATCAACATAAAGTTTTATGATTAAAAAAAGTATGTCAAAACTAAGAACTAAAATGCTTATTTTTGGTAGCTGCCTTAATAGGATAATAAGTGTGTTAACATGTAGTATGGCAATACAATAAGTCGTAAAATGTTTTTTATGAAAATAATGATGACTCCCTCATGTTTGAATTAATGCATACTCATAATATAAAAAATTGTTGTTTTTTGTAACTTTTTAACACAATTTTAAAGTATATAATTTAATATAACTGGCAATTTTTTGGGGAAAGGTCTTGTGGGAGAAGGAGATAGTATATTTGTATGACATCGTGAAAAAATAAGTACATCACTATTGAATGAACATATGAAGTATCCACCATTTTATGTATAATGGGATGAATAGCATAAGGGACATATTTGATATGAGGGGATTTGAAAATACTAGCATACACATAATTCATTGAGCTCTAGTAATGATCAAACTTATGTTATCATGACGATAGAATATATATATATATATATGCAAACGTTTTTTATCTTTTTTGGTCAAAACTTTATTTCTCCTAAATGACTACAGATTATCTATGTGTGCAGATACTTTCAAACTGTATAGGAAAAACTCCTCAAAGAACAAAAACGCTTAACGATCAATTTCTACCGATTTTACTTCCTTAAGTAGGTTTTTCCTTAACTAAGAATAAGAAAATAAATTTTCTTTCTATATGTTATTCATATATTTAAAAAACTTTACTACATTATTATTGTAAATACAATATAATATATATATATATATATATTCTTAAAAATGTATGTACTTTTAAATTTATATATATTTCTTTCAGTTTAACAATGACCTTACTCTAATTTGTGCTTCATTTCCCAAATTACAGTGCCATAAAGTCTGTATGTTAAAAAAAACTACATGTGTTTAAAAGATATGGGCAATGAATAACAACTTTTCTCTACTAAAAGCTTTTTCTAAAAATGCACCTTGAATCATGATTAGGAAAAATATTTTTTTTGTAAATATATTAATCAATATTTTGAATATTCATTGTATTGATATCATCAAAATATAATTATGGTCTTAATTAAAGAACAGCTACCACGATCATAATATGCTTTAGAAATCAGTATAAGAAGTTGAAAATGTAGCATTGCATTTGAGAGAAATGTAAAGACAACAAGTTCAAAGCCTTTTTTTTAGAGTTCATTTTACAGAATGTAAGAATATAAATACATAAGAACCAAAGCTCATACGTTAAAATAAAACATAAAGAAAAACTTTATATCATTACTTATGCTTCAATCATCAAGGGATTGTGATAGTACGTCAAGGCGCGTTCAATGTTGGGGGCTCAGGTTTGAATACTCCCGAGAGGGGATGGCCATTTTTGGTCTACCTCATTGATAAGACCCTAGGTTCGATACACTCATTCTAATGCTATGATGCTTATCTATATCCTGTCGGATGCAATTCTATCGAACTATATAGGCAAAAAAATCATAAACTTCCTTTAAGCTGAAAAGAGTAACATTATTGGACCATCATAGTTCAAGAATTATTTTTTATGCTTCAAGGAATATATACATATAAATGTTTTTTGTCCCTATCCTCAAAGGATACGTGACCCGTCACCTGGAGGGACATACTTGACTTGCACCAGGAAGAGATTTTGGATTATTATGTGAGAATGAGAGCCGCCGGAGTTGTTTTTTTCTAAAGAAAATAAAGATGAAAAGTAAATCAAATGAAGATTCCGCCTTCTAAGCCAGTGACGTTATGGGACTTGGACGCGGATATCGTCAAAGTTTTTCTTCCTCAGTGGTCCTGTCATTTTTATTCTCGTTTGAGACTCATTGTTAGAAGAGGACTTCAAATGACGTCATCGAGGGAGCCGTGCAATAAAAGATATTCTTATTTAATATTTACAAAATTTGTTTATCTTTTTCGTGTTTACTCACTTTCACTTTATATAAATCTAGATTATGATGTTTTAATGATGTGATGGGTCTTGCTTCAGAGGGTTAATTTTAAACTACAATGTTTATTTATTATTTTATTGTCACAACCCCTCTTGCTCTTTTTATTTATTATTGTATATGTTATGTTAAATATGATTTTAAGATAATTAACCATTAAAAAATCATAACGACCCAAGTTCAAAACTCTACTTTCACATTTTATACAATATTAAACTATAAACAGGAAGAACTCATAGACCTTTTTTATATGTTGTACCCAAAAATGCTATAAAGTTTTATTTGTGGGTCTTTGTGAGTCGTGCAGCTTATGCTTCTTTAATGTTTTTTTCCTCATCAGCAAGGCCTTTATTTATCTAAGTAACATAAAGTAACATACTTAAATAAATAGGAAAATAGGAAAATTGTGCTTTTTACAATAAAACATAAATAAACATTTTAGTTTAAAATTAATGTTTTTAAAGTACAAAAAGAAAACAGTACAAAATAATCTAAATTAAATTTAAAATGTTCTATTTTTTTTGTTCTAAATGATATTACTAAACAACTATATTTTTTAGCTTAAATTAGCTTTGTCTAAGGGAAAAGAAAAAGTAATTCTTACTTCCAAAATTTTTATGCATTTTCATATTTGATTATGAAAGAAAGTTTGTGAAATGCAGGGAATGCCTGTAATATTTATTTGATATAATGCCTTTTGATTAAACAAAGAAATGAGGAATGCTAATTGATGAAATGTAATTGTGCATAAACATTCATAATAATGCATTGTTTAAACGAATAAGAAAATATTTTTTTAAACGACCGTGAAGATCAATTAAAAGGATGTCTATTTTAATTTGAGCAATTCCATATGAATACTATTTGTAAGTATTAAAGCAATATATTTTTTTAATATGTGGCTTTTTAAACGTGGTGGCAAGTCTTATGTACAAAATTTCAACATATTAGCTCTTGGAAAAATTAAAAGTACACTTTTATACACATGCAAATTTATTATTTTTCTTCAAGAAATTATTTAAAGGTTATGAAAAATTGACTAAGATTTAACTATTTGAATAAAAATTATTTAAATTAGAAATGAAATATAAATCTATAAAACTTAAGCTTAAAAAAAATTAAAATATTGGATGTTTGTGGGGAGATTAGGAAGAAATGGCCGAGGAAAATGAAGCTACGAAAAAAATAGTACAGGAAGAAAAGGAAAATGAAGACACATGAATAAAGATGTCTAAAAATTGATCAGAAAAAACATCACGACTAATATAAATAAGATGCGATAAAATGTACCACTTTTTCATGAAATATTAATATACAATTTAACCTTTATTATCTGGTTGCCTAGAATTTAATTTAATGAAAACTGTTTTAGAGTTTGTAATTAGTAAACGTTTGACAATGTTTTAAAAATAATTTTATCATAACGTATTGGTACTTACTTTTTCCTGTAAGATTTGTTTGAAGTAACAAGCTGAATTATAATTTATCCTAATTTATTACCGTTTTGATGGGCTATTATTCATCTTCATCCATATCTAATAAAATGTATCCAAACTCTTCTAAACAGTAAAAAATATTTCTTTTTTGAAATTCCCCATTTTTATTTAAAAGCAGTAACTTTGGAATTTCCTGATTGTCTTCCCCTTTCTCCTTTTAAAAAATAATCACAGTATTTGACAAAAGTCAATGACCTTGTAAAACATACATACATAAGTTGTATATATTTTATTGGCTTGTCTGCGTATAAAAGAGATACTGAGCGATTAAATAAGGTACTATAAATTACTTGAAACCAAAAATAGACTCATTTATTGTATACCAAGAGTTACTATTTTTAGAACAAATCACGATAGAATAGTTACATTTATATATTTTTCAAGAGTTTGGTATTTTTTATGGGACTAAATTAATAAATATTTCCTTATAGGAATGAGATTATCTAAAGGGTTTACCTATCGTTGTTATTTCACTTTAAATAGACAAAATGTAAAAGTCATAAACTATATTTATATATAAATGCTGAAAAACTGGCTTACATGTAGTTTGTGTTTATTGTTATGCTAATTTAAAAAAATTACTGTTACTGTTGTAATAGCTTTTCGTGGGTGTTTTTGCTTAACTTTATATATTTATCATAATCTCTGTATTTGTATATTTTAGATCTTTTGTACCAAGATTTACTATTATTAGAACAAAATATAATAGTTATATTAATATATATTTTCAAGACTTAGACATTTTTTATGGGAATAATTTAACAATTATTTACGTTTAAGAATGATATTTTATATAGGGGCAACCAATCGTTGTTATTTCACTTTAAATAGGCAAAATCTAAGAGTCATAAATATATATATATATATATATATATATATATATATATATATATATATATATATATATATATATATATATATATACGAGAAAACTTGCTTAAAAACGGCATACATGTAGTTCGTGTTTATTGTTATACTAATTAAATATTTTTACTGCTACCGTTTTAATAACTTTTAATGTGTGTTTTTGCTTCACTTTTTTATATTTATCATAATTTCTGTATTTGTATATTCTAGATCTGAGAACATTTAAAGATGAATAGTTACATCTATGATAGTTGCAATTATATTGGATGACACACTAAATTATATATTATATTATAATAATTAGCTTATTATATATAATTTTAACCAAACAACAAAATAATTTTTCCATTGTTTATTTGGGCATTTGACATTTGTTTGGAAAAACATTATACTTGCTTTTTTAATACTTAGATTTCTAGAAAACCTTGATAGCTATTTTGGGGAGTTTAATAGAAAGGAAAAATATGTAAATCAAATTGTTGTAAGCTAATATGTAAAAAATAAAGACTGTTATTATTTTTCAAATTATGACTTCTTACATTGTTCTAATTACAACAAAAAAAACTTTGTGTTCTATCTCCTATTGATGTCCTAAGTTGGATGGGTCGTTCTAACATAAATTAAATGCTCAATTTATGATTCATGGATAAGTGCTGGAAACATCATCAAGTTTTACCCTTCAAAGTCGAAGAGATATTTTAAGATTTTGAAAAGAATAATGAAACATTTTAATTAATCAGCTCTTGTGATGTTTTTATTGTAACGCCTTTTATTTAGATATTTTATTATAAACTATAATGTTTATTTTATTTATATATACTTTTTATATAACATTCTACATAATAAAGGAGATTTGGAAAAAAAAATGAAAAATGCTCAATATGAAATATTCGACGACATTGGATGTTTATTTTTACTTAGTTTTAAGAAAATAAAGTTAAATTCTCATGGCTGCAGTTTAATCCACAACTTAATAAATTGAAGAAAAATCAAATGCTAGTATTGGAAAAATATGTTTATAAAGTGAATGTATAAGATTCCTACATCTATGTTTTAGCCCCGCACCAAAGTTTTTCATTTTTCATTTGCACCGCTATTAGTTTTAAATTTAAATAATTTTCTTTTGAAAAGAAAATATTATAAGTTGATTTTAGCTCCAAAAAAGTAGTACCTTATGGAGAAATCGAATATATTATTTTTGATGCATTACTCATTGTCGCAGTGACGGTTATTGAGAGTAAAATTTACCATACCTAGATGTGTTTTTTCTTCTCTATCGTATTCCACGAATAATAAAAAGTTATATATCAAGACTTAAATCATGTATTTGTATTGAAAAAACATATGAAAAATTATACCAAAAAAAAGATAGAATGATTTTCTGGTAAAGGTGCATCTTTACTTGTTGCTTTTCTATTATAAAGAGAAAGTATATTAATATGATTGTTGTTTAAAATATTTTATCAATGTAAAAAATATTATTTATTGATTATGTTTAAATTTATCACTAAATGAAGTATTGATCCACTATTTTTCCTATATTTTTAAAATTCATTCATTATATATAATTATTGTTGAATAATTTTTTACTTCCTAAATATTGTTCAAAAAAACATATTTTCAAAAAAATATTAATAAAAAAAACAATGAATCCAAAGAGAATGTCCTCCTTTATATTCGAATCATTCAAGAAAAAATATATATTTCTCTTAAATGCATTATTAATATAAAAATAAACTATCTCAAAATCATATCTTATATGACCTAGCACAAAGCAAAAAATAATAATATGTCATTTCTTCCCAATACCATTACAACCATGTTAATAAATATCATTTGCAAAATTAAAGAATAAGATATCTTATATTGAACGATCCCTTTTAGATTTTTTAAATTGAATGCAAAATAAACTAATTCACGCCTTTGCAGAGTGTCGATCGGTAAACATATTGATGAGATTCATAAAACTTAATGTAAGGGGCATGGATGCACCTAACGCTGGAAAGTACTGCAAAGCCTCTATTTTATTTGGCCTTCCAAGTCAAAAGACTTCCGCGAGGACAAAAGCGATCAACAACGCTTTACTTAGCGCCAAAGCCCTAGTGGCAAAGAGCCTTAAATTGGATCGTCCGCTGCAGCCGCTGGACCTGAGGACAATATGCATATCCGCTTCCGCTCGATATGCTGCATTGGACCTCCGGATCCTTCGGTCATGGACAACAAATGGACGCTAGCTGGCGATTTGATGAAATATGTTCCCTCCTGTTCCATCGTCTTAAGTGATGCCTTAAAATCTCTTTTAAAGAAATTTAAAAAAATTAAATGATCCTTTACAATACGTTTTTAATATTTATGTTTTAATAGTTTAAGTTTTACTTTTGGAGAAATTAATTAGTATGTTCATGTATGTTGCTAAAATTATGAACTATAATGTTTATATAGGGTGTAAATGATAAATTGGAACTATTTTAAACTTCAACCAGCTAGATAAAAAGGGCATTTGGAGTGTATTTGACAATATGGAAAGTTATACATGGTATTAAACAAGACATTTATTCAGTATGCCCTCCCTCAGCAGCCACCATCTTCTCCATCCTCTCCCTGAAAGACTTGCATGCCCTAATGACTTCCGCGGGATCGACAGCATTCCACTCCCTCGTAATGGAGTTCTTCAGGGCCTCGATGCTGTTGTGGCTGACCTTGCAAACCTCCCTCTCCAACTTCCCCTACCAGTAGTAGTCACACGGATTGAAGTCGGGCGAGTTGGAGGGCCAGGTGTTCCGATCCCAGAATGTGATGCCGTGAGAGTTAAAGAGATTGGTGGTCCTGAGGGCGATGTGTGCGGGCGCTGAGTCTTATTGGAAGATGAACTCCCTCCCAGCGGCCTTATCCTTCATCCAGGGGATGACAACCTCCTCCATGACTTCGCAATACCTCTCCGCGTTGACCCTTTCCTTGGGATTGAAGAAGAAGGGGGCATCACCTCACCGGTGCTGCAGATGACACCCAGGGTCATCACAGAGGCCGGGAACTTTGTGGTGAAGACTGCAGGGACCTCATCTCTCTCCTTGGCAAGCCACCTGTCATTCTGAACGTTGTAGCTTTTATCGACAGTCCAGTCCTTCTCGTCGGAGAAGAAGATGCTTCTTCCTCCATGGCTCTTCAGGCCATTAAGGAGACGCTTGCCGTTGGTGAGCTTGGAGGCCTTCATGGATGCCGTGAGGATGTGTTGTAGGCCATTCGGTATGACCTATACCCGAGGTCCTCATTCACAGCCTTGGACACCAGCTGCTTGCTCACTCCACGGTTCTTGGCCAACCTGGACAAGGAAGTCTCCGGCGATGCCTTGATGGACTTCTCGAGGCCTGCAAGGAAGCGGGGGGTGCGGATCTTGTCACTTCTCATGTTGTGGGCCTTGCGGCAGACCTTCCCCTCAGCCTCCCAGGCATTGAAGACCCGGTACACGGTGGTCTTGGGGTAGTTGAGCAGCTTGTAGATAGCAGTGGGCTTGTGTCCCGCGCGAGCCAATTCGAGGATGGCGTCCCTCCTTGCTTGTTCCATGATGGCTATTGTTTGTTGTCAAAAGAATTGTGGTGGGAGTTCTAGTGTATTGTTCACACAACCTTTTATATTAGTAGGATGAAACCCCAGATATCCACATAATGGATCTGGATGATGTTTAAAATAGTTCCAATTTACCATGTACACCCTGTATATTGTATTTTTTACTTATTACCATCGGTTTTATATATTGTTTTGTATCGAAATTTTATCATGAACTGTTGAATAAAAAAAGATAAAAAGATAAAATAAACTATATATGTAAAATTATTTTAAAATTTTCAAATGTTTTACATGTAATAATAATTTGTGTTAAAAAAGTATTATATTTTTTATAACTTTGGATGTGAAAAAACAGTTCAAATACCATTTAAATACAAATATAAATTAATGGATTCTTTTATTCACATGTAACGGAAATCAAATAAATTTGATTTCTTTCAGTAGACTTAACAACATGTTCATATTTTCATTTCTCCTATTTATATTTTATATCCCAAAAACCTTTTTCCAGCAAAAAAAAACAAAGAAATATAGTAACCATTGTTTTTTCTTTACTATGGAAGAGAAAAGTAAAATTTAAAAAAATAAAAAATATATAAAATTGAATTAACTAAAAACAAATAAGAGAAAAATTGAAAATGTTGGAAATCATATAAATTTTCTCTTTGTAATCCAAATCTTCAAAGGAAGTATTTCCAATATTTGATAACTAAATTATTTACCTTTGAAGAGTTTGCTTCGATTTTTTTAAAAATTGCTATTGAATATTTTAAACGATTAAAATATTCATAAATAAAAACCGAATCTTTTGGTTCACCAGTAAAAACATATTTTTTATTAGAAAATATCGCACCATTCATTTATAAACATTAATTGATATACGAATAACACTGAATTTCAAAAATGTCAATGCTCATATGACAATAAAGGCTATATATATATTCGGAAACGACAGGGTACCCAGTCCGGCCAGGGTCCCGGCTGCTTTTTTTAGCATCCCGGCCTGGCCCTGTGTCTTAAATCACCATGACGGACTTTAATATCTTTGTTCGTTCGTCATTCTGAAAGTAAATAAAAACATCGTCACTTTCAGAGTGACGAAGGAACGAAAATATATTAAAGTCCCCGCCAGGTTTTGGCCCTGCACGGGTCCCGGCGAAAAAAGTGTTCCGGTCGTATATATATATATATATATACATATATATATTTTATTTATTTATTTATATACAAATTTATATATATATAGGAATGATTAAAATAATTGACTAGTCTCATAATAAATTTTACAAGAAATAAGTATTTTAGATCCTTACTTTCATGATAAGACGTAATAATGATAATTGAGTTACGATTATGTTTGCAAGAACTACGATACACACATTTTGTTGAGTTGCCAATCTTTCAGTCTTCACAATGAATCATTTAAAATAGATATAAAAACTTTATTATATTCAACGAATCCTCCGATAATTGAAAATAAGACGTCTTTCAAGACGTAATCAATAATGATACACTTTGTTAAGAAGTAGTTCTTCTTCGTGATAAGCATTAATAATCGTAGGCTTAGCATAAATTACTTTCAATTTGCCTACTTACATAGGTAGAATCACGTAATGGACCAATAATAAGAATTAAACTTATCCTTTGATTATTAAGAAACCCACTTTCATTGCGACTCATATCACTAATATTCATTAGAGGCCTTAAACTGTTTATTCTTAAATACAATTGACATATTATTAACTTGTTCTTGATCTGTTTTAAGACTTTTAAATTTTTTATTAATATTTTGCAATTTCTTTTATTAACGAAGCTTTCAGATTACTTTTAGTTTAGGATGTATTGGATTTTTAACACAAATCATCGAAAGTTGAAGGTGTTTGGAGTTCCCCAGTCCGCCTATCACATTTTGCAAAGAGTCGGAACAATCCTCTCCTCCTGGATCGCTCTCTATTCTGGCTTAAATATAAGTTAATTTTCTAGTTTGAATATATGGTAATAAGAAACAATGTTTAAAATCTCATACTATTTTTTAGGAATCCTTGCAAAAAAAGTACCACATATTCTACATCCATAAAAAACGAATATCATAGATAGATATATAAATGATATGGACCGCCAATATAAAATTAACATTTCAGTGTCCAAAAACACTGCTTAGAGGTTGCTGTAATGAGCGTCTATTAAAAAATGCTTTTGACAGCATTTCCCATAGTTTCCCATGTTTCGATTCTTAAGGTTTTAGTTAAAAAAATCATACTGATATCCTTCGGTCTTTATAATCTATCTTTTTCGTATCTGAATACCTAAAAATCCTTTCAAATAAATATAAATTGTCGTCAAGGTGACCCGATTTCTCCTTCCCTCTTAATTTTTTCCGTAAACTCCTTAATTTATTGAATATATTAAAGTTAAAAAGTTGGAAATCAGGAATTATAAATCGAGGCTTTTGCCGATGATTTCATCCTGGCCTATGCATGAATCCAACTTGAAATAGTAACTTCCATTGGTCTAGCTGCGAAACATTGTTATTGATGGAGCAAAATGGCAGGAGCTCTGGCCTGAAAATAAACTTTAGTAAAACATAGTTTATGATAAGCTTTATATATATATATATGCCCATTTTGTTCGATAGAATTGCATCCGACTGGATATAAATAAGCATTCAAGCATTCAAATTAGACTACCCAACGGGAGCGTATCGCCTTCCGTAAGCACCTCAAGCGTGAGGAGCGGAACAAGGGAGGAAAGTTCACAGTTGCACAAGGCGACAACTATGACTACTCCTCCAGGAAGGCCACTCCCAAGAGCCCACAACAAAAAACTCCTCAACCCACCGCCTCAAGGCATCAACAACAGACGAAGGGCAACAACAAAGGAAAATAAGAAAAAAGGGGTTTAGGCCTCTCGGCCTCGATCTTCGATTTATTTGTGTGTCTTGAAGTTTGTTTGTACTCGATTGTATTTATTTATATATTGTGTTCATTATAGTTTATTATTTATTTGGTGTGTGTTTTAAGTTTGTTAGTACCCGTTTTATGAATAGAGGTTTGGTCTTTTATAGGTAATCAAATTTTAAACTAAAATGTTTATTTATGTACCATATACACAATTTTACCTATATTTATTTATTATTGTAGATTTTATAGTACAGTTATAATATAGACCTATAATATATATATATATACATATATATTAGACTATCGAACATAGGATCTTATGAATGAGGTAGACCAGAAATAACCATCCCCTCTCGTGATTCGAGCCTGCGCCCTCAACATTGATAATTGAACACGCCTTAACGTGCACAGCTATCGCGCTCCCTTATAAAGCTTTAATATATTACATGGAAAGTTCATTTATATATCTTCGCCCTGAATAGTTTTACTCTGTTTCGTGTATATAATTTTAATGTATGTAGTTAATGTTTACAATGTATAAAATTTTAGCGGATAAGCGAAAAAAATACACTCGGATATATATAACAATCCCCAATAATTAAAGTGTTGGGATCCTTTTTAACCCCGGATGAAAAAGATGTCTTAACAAATGAAAATAATATTGAAACAATTAAAACACTACGAACAACTCGATTTCATTAGTGGGGGAAAATGTGGTCGCGAGAATATCAATATGGAACTCGCTTGTTCTCCCAAAAGTGATGCACATTTTGAAATTGACTCCCTGCTCTTCAACTCTAGTATGTAAAGAACGGCAACTTTGTAAAAGCTTTTATTTGCCATCGGTCGCAGTAGACAATTTTTTTGGAAGTGCATAGTTACTCCATAGAAACAAAAACTTACAAAAAAATCGAAGGTCAACTTTATTCTCTTGGTTTCAACGGATTTAAAAAAGGGTTTCGCTTTAGTCCGAAATAAATTGCTCGGAACTTTTGAGAAGTGAAAGGAAGGATAGGCTGAAGTGAAGAGGGAAGTTGTATCTTAAAATAACTCAAAAAAAAATAAAAACTTCTGGAGTTAAACCATTAGAATCACTCTGGTTTGATTAATATAATTCTTGAGAAAATGAAATGGCAAGACCTGTTTTGGGGAATAATAGACTCGTTTTTTACAAATAAATCCAAGAGAAATGAACTTTTTGGGGTGAAATATTTAATATTTCCCCCCCAGACTTTAAGTATCCCAGTGAGAACCCAATATTTGTACCATCTTTCAGAAGATGAGATGAGCGGATTCTTTATCACTTAGTGCTCAAGCTCAACGTTAAATCCAGTTGTCTTCTCCTTAGGTAATTTTTTTTTTTTTTTGGCCAACTGGCGATCCTTTATTCTACAAGAAGTAAATATGTAATTATTGACATGTATATCAACAAAAAAACAACTACCCTAAAAAAATATACGTAAGGTAGCACAATACCTACAAAAAGACTAAAAACAAATATATATGGTAGAGTAACAAGCAGACACATAAAAGACAACAAATCAATAAGAGATAAAAAGAAACAATGCAGGAAAAAATAAAACACAACGTTACAGTTATAAAATTATTTTTTTAAAACATGATGTAATGAAGTATTATTTAGAAAATTTAAAGTCTTTAAATGTAGTTTGACTGTAGGTAAAACGCCGCTGATATCACTGTCTAAAGCAGATCTTTTCGCGTAGAGCAAGTGATGTGTCTTTGTGATCACCGCGTTGATGATATGTTGTTCTTTTCCATGGTAAAAGGCAATAAAATCGTCTCTCTTCAAATGGTAGAAGCCAAAATTCTCGCTTAAAATCTCGCCGGTAGCAGTATACAACGGAGCAAGTTTCTCACATCCGAAAAGAAAATGCTCGCTGGTTTCATCTTTCACCTTGCAAAAACCACACTTTTTCTTTTCACCAGAAAAGAACTTTGCATTTAATTCGAGTGTTCCTGTGAGGATTCGGTATTTTAACCATTTTTCGGAGGATGAGAGCAAATTGTTTTTTATTGCCTCGATGCTTTTCATGGCAGGGAGGTTAAGTTTTCTTCTCTTTAAGTATTCTCTAAAAGGTTCCATGGTCGGAGAGATGCAGAGCTTACGGACACTAGAAACGTCCATTAGGAATAAACGTAAACGTATAGGAATTATAGGTCTTGTGCACGGAACATAATCGCCAAACGCTTTCTTGAAACGTAGAAAAGCCATTTTATTGAGTAAAAAAGTGGAGCTTTCTGTCTCACCTGCAAAATCTATTCCGTGAGTTTTAATTTCTAAATCGCTTATGGTATCTCTAGTGGGAAATTCCCATCTTAGAGATTTCTCTATAGAGCAAACTACGCTTTTGATCCCAGCAGATATTTTTAGCATCCTTCCCGAGTAACTTGAAATATGTTTTAAGACTTTATTTAAGCCTGAGTATGGATCCTTTGCGTAATTTATTTGTAGATAAGCGGACAAGTGTTCATTCCAGTAATGCTCCTCTGTCCATAGTAGCCTAATCCAATAGGAGTTTAGTGCTTTCCAAAGGAGAGGAAAGTCTATGACCGAGAGGCCGCCATAATTAAGAGGATTGTGTAGACGTCTTTTAGAGAGGTTTTTCTTCTTCTGTAGCTTTAGAAAAGATGCTTCTATGCAATTTACTTGAGTGGCAATAGTTTCGTCAAAAGGAGTTACACGTAAAAGGTGAATCACTCTTGATATTATGTAGGTATTCCAAGCCCTAATCTTGTTCCAAAAGTTAAGGCCAAGTGACGAAAAATAAGTATAACCATTTTTTATCCTTGCGATGATTTCCTCCAAGTTTTTTTCCACATTGTTTGTCCCGATCCATGATCCTAATAACTTTATACTACTGACAGAATTAAAATGGGGCCACGATTTTCCAATTAATGGATGGTATTGACTAATGATTTCAGTTTTCTCAGGGTTTAAACTTAGTCCAGAAACTACTGAAAACTTTTCAAATAAGTCTAAAGTCTTTGTAACTGACTTAATAGTCCGTAGCGGACCGCCTGAGTATATCATTGTCAGGTCGTCGGCATAGCATAAACACTTGGGATGGGATATTAACGAAGAAAACCCTGTGATTGATGCGTCCTGATGTATTTTTCGTATTAATGGATCTAATGAAATAATGAACAATAAGGCGGATGCAGGGTCGCCTTGTCTTACACCTCTTTTATTGAAGAATTCATTATTTACGGGTCCATATTCAATTGTTGTTTTGGAGTTGTAAAGGAGAGCTCCAACCATTCGGATTATGTAGTCTCCAAAGCCTTTTTTGTACAAAGTTTGAATTATGTACTTGTGGGAAATTGTGTCGAAAGCCTTTGAAAAATCCACCGCCATTACGGAGACATCGTTGGAGGACTCTAAAAACGTTTGTATAGTAAAAGGTATATGATCCATCAATTTCTTTTTCATAAATCCAAATTGGGAAGGATGGAGTAATGAATGTAAAACGGAACTTAGACGATTTGTTAAAACGTACGAAAAAATTTAAAAATGCAATTTTGCATAGGGGTCTTAAATTTTTCAAATGCCCTGAATCTTTTCCTGGTTTTGGTACTAAAACGATACGTCCTGTTGATGCAAAGGTCGGGAAACTATCGCATGCTAAAACTTTTTCATAAAATTGAATTAATATAGGAGTTAAAATAGATGCATATTTTTTATAAAACTCAAATGTAAAACCAGAGGGACCAGGTGATTTGTTGGGTTTTCCATTAATTTTTATAGCGTACATTATTTCCTCTTCAGTTATGTGTTTTTCTAAAAAATCCATATCTTTTTCTGTAAGAAGGGGAGTTTCCTCAGGTGCACATCTCCATTCTTCACAAAAGTGTTGTTTCCCATTCTTGCATCTTGCGCACTCCTCATCTTCTTGACAATCAAAACAATCGTAAAGCTGGCTATAATATTTTTTAATTTCCTGAGAAATGAACACAGGATCTTTCGTTATCTCTCCATTAGGTTTATAAATCGAAATCACTTTACTTGCGTTTTTATGCCTTTCATAATCAATACACTTAAGGCGGGCATTGGACAAGTCGTCTATGGATTGAATTTTTAACTTAGCTCTGTATAGGACGTCAGCTTCTCTATAGAGTTTATCAGCCATATAATATTTTTCGTCTTTGCTGAAGTCACCCTCGTCTATTTCTTCAAGCTTTTGTAAAGTGCGCCTGTTTCGAGCTTTTTTAATTGACCCTTTTCTTCTTAGTAGCATCTTTATTTTTAATAACATGCTCTCCACAAGGTCAAAAATGTTTACATCGGAGTTTATTGAATTGTTAGTTCTTATTATGATATCTTGAATTTCATTACTGGTAGCTTCATCGTCTAATAGAGAAGAGTTGAGTTTCCAATTGTGTTTTTTCCTGTGTTGAAATGGGACATGATTGAGTTTTAAAATAATCCCCTTATGATCTGATATTTGTGTACTTATGACATCATAAGAAACAACGGATTCCCTTAGGAAACCTTTCACTAAAAACAAGTCAATTCTTGATGACATTTCTTTTGTGAAGAAGGTGTGTTCGAAATTTTGCATTTCGTTGGCAGTATCTTTAAAATCGAAGGATCTCATAATTGATTTCAATATCTTTGTAGATCGTGGATGTGAGTTTAAAGCTTTTCCAGTGGAGTCACGGTTTAATTGGAGTTTTATGTTAAAGTCTCCACCAATTATTGTTGGTCTATGTGATATTTGGTTTATCAGTCCGCTATAAAAATCTGGTTCATCATTGTTTGGCCCATATAGACCTATGATTTCGAAATTTTTTCCACTAAAAGTACATTGTGCCTTGATGAAATTTCCTTTTGCACACCGAAAACTGGCTTTAGGGCTTAGAGTAGATTTTATAAGTAAGGTTACACCTCGTTTTGGATTAGGGTTTTTATGATTGAAGGATGAAAAAGATTGATATTCAGATGGTATAGAGAAATGGTTCTCCAAATTACATCGGGTATCGCACAAAATGACTATTTCAGGCAATTTCATAAACTTTAGAAGTCTCATCACGCCGTACTTCTTTTTTAAACTTTGCACTGAATTGACGTCTTCTCCTAGGTAATGATATTTAAACATTTTTATAGATGTTTTGATGATACATTTAAATGCTCGTTAGTTTATATTCCTTAAACATTATTTGTTTTATTTTTGCGAACTACGATGAATATTGTCATGGAAAAATTTACATATTTTTATTTCAGGTGAAGTTTTAAACCACCACTCATCAAAAAGTAGTTCAACTTTAGTTACTTTTGCAGTTGTAAATATGCTATAAGGAATATATTGGGAACCTAAAGACGAACGAACAGGACTCTTACTTTATATTATAGATACAATGGTACATGCAAAAACTAATATTTTTAGTAAGTCATAAAAAACTTTTTGCCAAAGAGATTTTTGCAACCATGCATTTATAAAAACTGAGCCTACATTGTAATATCAGACACATTATTTGTTGACTAATGTTTAACTTCAGTCTTTCTAAACATATCTTTACTCTTAAGGACGTTTTACCAGAGAAATACAAAATATATATTTATGATTTATGTATCCAGGCATCCACAAAACATTATGAAGAATTTACTTTTAATGTAGTTCAACTCTAAATTATTAGAATTCCACAACAGACAAGGTTTTTTTGATCATTAAAGACATGCTATGTTTGCTGGTCTAATTATAATATTATAATGCTTAGTTATATTACAATAAACGCCTTACTATCGAACCATATATGAAAAAACGGTTTCATGTTTATAATATTTATTCGTGGATATTGTAAAAATACATATTACTTTTTTGTTTCATATTTTTTTGCTTGTAGTTGATATATATATACCATTTTTGAAGATCTGACACAAATAACAGGACCACACACACACGGGGTGACATCTGTGTCACTGTGGCTTAAATAATAAAATTAATTAACTTCTAGTTAAAGAATAATTTTTGAAAGAAAAAAAAATATCATTTTACAATTCATATATACTGTATAATTTTTTTTCATTCTCCTATTAATAAACTATGTGCATCTCGTTAGATGATGTTGGATATATAGTCTTCAAGTTTGTGTTTTTTCCCTGTGGATATCAGGCATGTCATCTTTTATGGTCTTGGAGGGGAGAAGAGAATTGGTCCATATTTTAAACTATGACAGATATATTTTCACTTACGTAGTTCGATAGAATTGTATCCGAACGGATTAAACAAGTTTTGTAATTAGCCAATAAAACGTCTTTCTCAATAACTGTGGCTTAGACTACACTTATCTTGCTATAGAATTCGTCATATTTTAACAATGACGTTTGATTTATATCAACAGTTATTGTAGGCTCGCTAGAGGGAGGTCGTTGATTGATAGTCCGTATTTCATCTCAGCAAATCAATTCAGAAGCTAAATTTTTAGTTATCATCTGTGAATTTACCAAGGAGTTGTTAGAAAAACTCTTTGGAATTTATAAATGTTGATTTAGATTATTTTTCAAGCATAAAAATGTTGTACTCTTTGTTTGAAATTAAAATAATTAAGTGATGTATAAGGTTATATAATCAACACATTAAAAATAAGATTAAAAATTAATTATAAAACCATTAATAAATGCTTGGTAAAATTGTCTAGCCCACTTTTCTGTTTGTTTTCTTCTTAAATCCTTGATGGGGATGAAACCTACAATTTCCAAACTTCTTTTAGAAAGACCTTACATGCCCATAGAGACACTAACCTTTACAAATTCTTGAGACATAAAGGGCCATTGCATATAAGTTGTTCGATCCCATAAACCTCCTCGTAAGTCGGAGAGGCTGACACAAACCAGTACAAAGGGTTAGATTATGTGTCATATGATTATAGTATTATCTCTCTCATATGTAGTATTATTATTGAGAGAGTTTTTATGTAATATCATTTTCTTAAAATGAGTTCATTTTCCACGAAAAAGTAGGTAAAACTTACAAATATCATACAATTGTTTCTTAATTATATTCTATAAATAAGGTATTTATCTTGTTCATGACCCCTGAAAATAGATTTCATAAACGTTGATCATACTAACTATGAAAATACTTTCAGAGATCTGCTCTTCTCGAAACTGAATTAAACAGATGTAAATATATAACAACATTTTTTGGTAATTTCACGGTTCTTGAGAGAAAATGATAAATGCTTTATGCTAAAGCATTTAAGCCTTGTAAAATTAAGGTAGTAGGTAATGCTGCAATGCATAATAAAGAAAATAGAGCTAATTAAAATATTATTATGTTTACTTCACTATATAGTTAAAATATTGCTTTTTTATTACGAAAAAATATTTTTTGGTCTACCTCATTGATAAGATCCTAGGTTCGATAGACTAATTATAATGCTATAATGCTTATTTAATCCTATCGGATGCAATTTATCGAACCACATAGGAAAAAAACCTCTCCAAATAACATTATGAAAGGTTTTTTATTGTTTGGTTTACCAAAAAAAGCAAAAAAAACGATCAGATGCTTCAAAAGCGATTTCTTATACTATCATAAATGCTAAGGCTCTTATTGCAAAGAGGTGACCACCAACGAATACATCCGATCCGAGGAACTCAGAGCCATAATGCTCTCAGCGGCGGCGAGATATGGAGCACTTTCGCTACGGATACCGTCAGTTGCGGAAGACTCTTGGAGTGGTCGCCGCGAAAGAAATAAAATATTCCCATCAAAGTCAAGAGTATTTTAAAATAATAAAAAACTATTGAAATTTTATTAATCCTTATTATTTGTTTATTGTAGTGCATTCATATTTGATTTTAGAAATGTAAAATTGTTTTAATCTTTATGAAGTTTTTATTTAGATTATAATTTATATTTATGTATTTTTATACACAATAACGTCATGTAAATAAAGATTTGATGAAAAGAAAAAAAACTGTCTGTACAGGAATAAAATAATTCCATGAATTAAACATTGAGTTTTAGTTGGCAATATTTGGTTTTAACATGAGCCATATGTTTATCAATAATACGAATTGTCATATTTGTGTCATCTTTTTTTTTATTAATCACTTTTTAATTTGTCAATGCATATTAACGCAAGAAAGATTAACTACAGGGATTTGTAGGATTAATGCCGTAACTAATTTTAGTAGAAAGAGTAGTATTATGTTGTTCATCCAATAATTCACGTATACTAGAATATCAAAATATGACACATTTTATTAATAGACCAAATATTTACTAAAAAAGCACCTTCTTTCCTATATGTATATATATCACAGGTCGGCTGATAAGTCCCGAGACTAACTAAGAAGAAAACATTTTCTTGACAAAAATTCGATTTTATTATTCAACATAGTTGCCTTAGGTCGATACAGCGATTATAGCGATCTTTCAATTTCAGAATCAAATTTCAGATTCTGCTCAGAATCATCAATTCGTTGTTGTTTTTGGTCGATTGTGAGCTCTCGCGCCACCCACTTTGAACAGAACTTTCGCATGTCCAAATATTCATGCACGATATGTCCAACGCGCTCTTTCGATATCTTCAGAGTCTCAGCTATCTGGATCAACTTCACTTTACGGTCATTTAAAATCATTTTGGGATTATTTTTTATGTTTTCTGGTGTAACCACCTCTTTTGGGCGTCCAATGCGTGTATCATCATTCGTGCTCACACGACACGTTTGAATTCACCAACCATCGACATATGGTTGCTTTTCGATGGAGCAGAGTCCGGATAACATTCTTCAGCAAGTTTAGTTTGACGGTTTTTTTCCATCAAAAAATAATGTTTATTAACACACAAATTCGTCTTTTCCATTTTTTCACGATAACAAAAGTAGCTTCACTTTAAAATGTAATATCTCACAAACTAGTTGTCAGACAGCTGTCATATTTATGCATGTATGTTTTGAAAGGTTGGGTTAATATCTGACAGTCATATGAAACAATC
>CP045899.1:12240025-12277009 GCA_013387185.1 Caligus rogercresseyi
AAAAAGTTGCGTTCCGTTCATTGAACTTGCGTTCTGCTGAACGCCGTTCAATTTTGGCGGTGCCGTTCACAAGCCTGATAACATATATATTATATATAACTATAAATATATATATATATATATATATATATATTGTCTTAGAGTCTTTTCACGTTATTGTACACTTCATGGATAAATGGTCCATTGAAGTTAGGATCGTTAGACGCAAGTAGTCCCTTAGCAATAATATGATGAAAGACGAGATGCAATTAACAAGAACTGACTCCTCCTTTAACGTTTTCCTTCGGGACTGCGTTGAAAAAGAAGTGTATGACATATAATTTTTTTTCCTGTCTGTATTATGGAGAAGAAATATGAAAAATTATGCTATAGACAATCATTTATGAGCAATAGGTGTTTTTTGGGGGGTTTGCCTATTTGGTGCGGATATGAATAGGCATTAATGTGTTAAAATTAGTCACTCGAGCCTAGGATCTTATCATGAGGTGACATGAGAGCTGGTTTTTTATTTTTTAGAATGATATCACATTGAATACCATAAAGACAAAAATATTACAATATTCATTTTAAAAAACTAAAACTGATTGTTTATTTACTTGCTTGTTTTCTTAGCTCTTAAATGAAACACCATTACACAACATATTTTAAACCCATGACCCAATATTTAAGAGCTAAAGCATTTTTTACTGAAGAAAAATGTCATGAATACTTCAATGTTTTAATTTATAATAGTTTACGAATACCACCAAACAGGATCATCATTGCTCTAATTTACATTCTTCCTACAAAATATTGTATATGTTGTAAAGAAATGACTTTTTATAGATACTTAATCAATTAAAACTTTTAATATTCATAAATAAGAATTTGCATTACAAGAACAAGATAATAATAAAAATTAACGAGGCATAAAAAAATTAATTGAGTCATAAACAATTATACAGGTTCATAAATTTCTTACATTTGCTTCTGTCAAAGTCGTAATATACTTGGAGTGCAACTATCCCAGTACGTAAGAACTTTTTTTTGTTTCTCCTTTATTGTTAAGACAATAGATATAAAACCATATAAAAATATAATAGAAGTAAAAAAATATTATAGTTTATAATAAAACATCTAAACAAGAGGTATATCAATAAAACATATCATAAGGGTGACTATTTAAAATATTCACTATTTTTTTCATAATTTTAGAATATTCTTTTGGAAGGATAAAATTTGATGACGTTCTCCGCAAGAACCCATGAATCCTCGGAGACGGAGGGATCTTGAGAGTGAGGGCGGCGTATCTGGCGGCCGTAGCGAGCATCACAGACCGAAGAATAGACGTTTTTATTATTCTTTTTAATTTTTGATTTCCTCAGTAATCAATACCAGAGGTAGTACCTCAGGACTGGTTTGTCTGCTCTTATCGAATTTCGGGCGCAACCAATTGTTTTTTCATGATGGAAGATGTTCTATTATACGAGGAGCCTCATATATTGTAATGCATATGTGTATAATGTGAAACAGCAATAACTTTTACTGTCGTAACACAGATACCCCAATGTGGTTGTGTTCTTTACTTCAGTTTATGTATATCTGTATATGCTTGTCTATTGTAAACAGTAATAAATTTCCAACTAACCTAACTAACCTGGAGCCTCATGGGCATTAACAACTTCAAAACCCTGAACTACATAGATATAAAGATAAAAAAATTGCTGAGAGACATACAAAATAATTATATTCAATCTTTGTTATTTTATTTATTATTTGCTCTATTGTTTATTATGTATTTTTGATTACGGTTTTGTTCTTTAAACTTATTTTAATAATTAATTTTATAGATATTGTTGCTTGCTTTTAGACTAGAGATTTAATTTTAAACTAATATGTTTATTTATATATTTATTATATATATATCTCTATATCAATTAAGTCTCTTTTAAAGTACAAGCTATAGTCCATTGGGAAATTAAATTCTCCTATATTGAAGCAGCCAGGTACAACACAACACAGTGGTGTTTTATTAGAGTAGTCCATATATAGTTTATTGTATGCTAAAAAATAAAATTATTCTGAAAAATGGTTTTTTTAATTTAATACAACTTTTTATCATAGAGAAACCTAGCGACATGACGTAGCTCTCTCACCCAATTGACTTACAACATAATGCTTATTGGCAAATTTGCAAGAGCTATCAGATACTTTATTATTATTATTAATTTATTAGTGAGCTGTTGATATTTCAAAATTTATGAATTTTATTACCGGCGTCCTGGAAGAATGCATCTGCATTTCGTCAATATAATTCCAATGTCTAGCCCCTGTAAGAACGTCTAAAATACTAATATATTAATTAAAAATTGTAATAATTGTGCCAGTCAATTCGTATGAAAACCTTATGGCTTGTCATAAACTACTTTTCGAACTAAAAGTATTTGTAAATGTTGAAAAAGTCTCTCATTTAGAGTGCTGACAACAGAAGGAATGATATATTTGAATCATAAGTATGTAAAAATTGCGATGATAGTAAACTTGTCCAACCAATTTCGTAGTTCTACGATTGTTTTTTGTTATTAGGGGACCTTAATATCAGGAGTCGTATATTGCGCATAGACTTATACCTATATATAAATCGATCTCAGTTTTCCCCTTATGAATGTTTACTCTATTTGACCTTAATAAAATCTTTGCAACTATGAGTGCCAAACACTTTGATTCAAGTGAAGGCTTTATGTTTCAATGAATACTGAGCAATAAGTATCTGCATAGAAATATTCATTGAGCACTAAAATCACAATTAATTAGGTAGGAGGTTATATTATCCCAAAGTCTACGTTATAAATAAGCAATATATCATTTAAGAGTCATTGCATCAATAATGTAATGTTTGTCAAAGCGTTTTATGAACAGGAAGGTATTGATGCATTTCGAACATAGTATATACCTATATATATATATATGCAAGAGATTGTGCACTTGAAGTGATAAATAAATACTAACTTGAAATGGAAAAGAAAGCAGGATTCACTATCAAATATTGAAGAGGAAATTAATAAATGTTCTTAATATACTTTACTTTCTAAATAAATATTAATATACAATTTACAAATACATTTATACCGATTTGACGAAAATGAACAATAAATATAAAAAAGATAGTCGCAAAAAATCAAGCGATTTGTTGGCAATTAAATATGATTCTAGTGCACATCTCCAGGTTTAATACACATTTTTTTAGTTGTAATGCAATGAATGGATTGTGTAAATATTTGTAATATAAATTAAATACATTTTTTGTAAATAAAACCTTAAAACTTATTTACTGTTTTTTTTTTGCCTAAATGGTTCGACAGAATTGCATCCAAATGGATATAAATACGCATTATAGCATTAAAATTAGTCAATCGAACCTCGGATCTTATCAATGAGGTAGACCAAAAATAACCATCCCCTCTCGGGAGTATTCGAACCTGCGCCTCCAACATTGAAAGTTGAACACGCCTTAACACGCACGGCTATCGTACTGCCCTGTTCTTTATTGGTTGATTATGTTGTTAAAATAGCAGAGATACATTAAAACCTAAAACCAATGCGTATTCAAAACCTAATATAACATTGCAGTTTTTGCTCTGGGACAAAATGCAACCAAAAAAACACAAAATAATATCAGGTGGCAAGAACTATTTAAGTAAACAGTATATCAGCTAAACAACTATTAAGAATTTTAAAATCCAAACATTAATAATATAAATAAAACTAGAGGCATGTATACACTCAGAGAGTGCAAACCTCCACCGATCCCCTCCAGGTTGTCCCAATGACGTCACAGGGTCCTTATGAGCCTTCCGAGGCGTATTTTTCACGACTGGGGCGGCGTAGAGGGACGGGGAAGGGTTCCCCTCGACGGAAATTCCGAGAGGAAGACGCTCCCGGCACCCGATTTCTTGGAGGAGTTCCAAAAAACCACGGAGAGGGACGAGGCGGAGATGGGGGGTTGACCCGCCAGAGCAGGCGAGGGGCTCCACTGGGGGGGGGGGGGCAGGACCTTCACAGGCAGTCCCTTGGATGCTTACCCATTGATTCCTGCGGTTTCCGGGCCGAAAAAAGGAGGAAAAACCCACACTCCAAAAATTATTTAGGAGAAAAAGCCAGGGCAGATGTCAAAACATATCATTGTTTACACTCTTGAGCTACATGGAAAGAAAAAGAAACTGACGTCATCAAAGAGGAGAGCACAGCACAGCGACATCTATTGACAGAGTAGGATAACTTGAAATATTTAGTGGTATTTAGCTCATTTTACATCTTAAAGAAGCACTCAGAGATGCCAAATTTAATCACTTGTTTCTTTTGGCATTTCCAACAACTCCACTAAGTTTCATCCGAATCCGTTCCGCACTTTTTGAGTTATCCTGCTGACAAACAAACAAACCAACCAACCAACAAACCAACGCCAGTGAAAACAATACCTCCTTCGGCGGAGGTAAAAATAAGAGTATACATAAGAGTAACATTTTCAAAAGACTTTATTGATATAGATATATTACATAAAAAATATAAATAACCCTTATAGTTTAAAATTAAATCTCTAGTCTAAAATATAACAGCACTATCTACATACAAAAATTAATTATAAAAAATTTAAGGAAACAAAATTGATATCAAAAATACAGTCATAATAAATAATGTCGCAAATAATAAATAAGATAATAAAGATTGAATATAATTTATTTTGTTTGTCTTTTTGGCACATTCCCTGTACTGCCCCATAATCCGTAGTAGAAATTGGAGATGTCCAGCAGAGCAAGACGGATAAAATTGTATCAGATTGTACCAAAGAGTAACATTTAATCAATCTTTTGAAAAATATGTTTTAACAAATTACAGTGTTTGAGGCAAGGTATGGAAAAAACTTAACCGGAAGCCCACGTTAAGATGGGGGATTTTCAAGTATAATACTACGTATCTTGCCGCCGCCGCAGATAAAAACATGCTTCTCAGCTACAAAGGATGTATGAGTGGGTTGAAGGTCAGCATTAAAAAATCAGCAAAAGTTTAGTAACAGTAAATTTAAGTTTTTTATTGCTTTCTTAATATATACTCATTATTTTTGTTTTCGTTGTTGTGTAATAATTGTTCAAAAAAAATACATTTTTTTTACGAGTAGAATACTTTATGAGCAAAATAAGAATCAAATATTTTTGCCTATTTTTCCATGGAATTGCAATATTTGAGTGGATATACAAAGCAAAATATAATATTAAAAGCAGTACCTCTAGTGAGTCGAGTCTTGAGAGCTTAGCATGCTAAAACTACCATTGAGCTAACCCATAATTGATATTTTTTGTTGTTTGTTTGAGGGTACGAACTGAAGTCGAGTCTTGAATCCAAGGCGGAATCGAATACACACGATCTGTGCCCATCCCTTTGAACTCATAACCACTTTAACCATGACCCATTATTGATATATTTGTGGCTGCATTATAATATATAGAGAGATACAAAATATAAAATTAATGGTTGGTATTTTAAGGGCCATGCATCTATAATGCAAGTATGTATCTGTCAACTAACTTCAATTTAGACAAATATTGAATATGCTTAGATACTTTTGAAAACCAGGAAACGCTATGATCATATTTAATTGACCAATGCAATAGGAAATAAGGTTAACCATTTCAAACGTTCCACGTTTGAACATATTCAATTTTTATCTTGCTATTATGTTATTAATTCAAACCCAAAAGTACCATTTATCCCCATTAATCGGCCTGAATAGAAAATAAATAAATAAATACTTGAGCTCCATTCCACTTTACCATAAATATTTGTGCAATTAAATTATTTCTCATAAAACCTAAAAAGCATGAACAACTTTTATTGGACTTAAATATTGATGGGGCATTTTTGGGTCAGACATGGTAATAAAGTTGTATATGCATTTCTTTTAAATACATTTAATCCTCCCCCCCCTCCCCCTTTCCAAAAAGAAGAGATATATTATTATGGAAATAAAATGTTTTTCATCATAGTTGATATTTGATCATGATCTCACATTCTTTAAGCGATAATACCATAAAAGTAATCGATACTTATATATAAATGTACCATGCTGGATATGCCTCTTACTAACCAAAGTATATTGATTGTACTATATTTTTATGAACAATACAATTTTTAAAATTAAATACACAAATTATTTCAACGAATTGAACAAATACAATAGGAACGGATGTATATATATTTAATATAACGCCTATTGGATGTCCATACATTTTGTTATGATTGTTCTGTCTTACAAAAAGTTTTTGTACAACTATGGTTGTAACTATTTGTCATTGAATATTTATTTAATACAGCGAATGGGACTAAATAAACATTTTGTTATTTGATAAATAATGACTATTTATGATTACCTTTAACTAACTAATGGTCTACCAATTATAGCCGATCACTTATTTATCAACAACGGCCAAATGTATTTTATTCAGTTGGCTTCATTAGATATTTAGAAAAAGGTTTTTTGCTTCATAATGATTCTCTTGGCCATGTATTTTGTGAGAACGAGGAGATATGAATTTGTTTATTGTTTAAGTTTCTCGATATGTTCATTCTTAAAACATCATTAACATTTTGAGCAATATTTAATATCACTGTATGGAATTGGAAATTTATCATTTCGTTTTCAATGTAACGTAATATTTTATTTATCATTACTAATACTCCTTGTTTCATAAGATATAAATATAAGAAATATCAAAAATGTCATCGGCATATAACCGATGTGCCATTCTATATCCGATATATTAGTTTGTATTTGAAAATTATCGTATATCCAGTATATATTCGATATGTCGTCTTTGATTCGATATATAAACCAATGCGTCATCTAAATATAAAATTATATTTTGTTTTTTTGATGTTTTTTTTACTTTACTTTATAATATTTGTGTAATTGCATATGAGTACATATATTAATAAACATTTTAGTTTATTATAGTTACTACACAAAATAAAGTCATATCACAATAAAACAAAAGTAAAACAAACAACGGTAAAGCATCTTAAAAAAAACACAACAAAATGGACAAACTATAAGTTTTTTAATGTTTTTTATAACGCATTTGCATTGGGTTTTATGTAAATGTCTCATTTTTATTTATTTACATAATAAACGCAATGATAAAAAAATAAAAAAGGGACAAATAAAATAGTGCAAATAATAAATATCAGAATTTTCTGTAAGAACGTAAAAGCATTATGAGGTCCTTCACTGCTTTCACATAGCAGGATGGGTAGAACTTCACCACCTCTCCGCTCTCCCGACGTCCATGGAATCTTGATGCTGAGTGCCGAATACCGAACTGTTTCTATTAATATTTTTTTAACAATTATATTATATTATCAGCACCAAAAATGTCCTATCTTTCGGGCTTATATAATTATGGCTAATAATTGGAATTAAACTTTTGTTTTATCTCATAAATTGCAAAATGCAAAGTTTAAATACATCTATCATCAGTTCTCTGTTTACTAAACATCAGCATCCTGTCATATATATATATATATATATTGGACTCTACTTAACATCTATTATAGTTTCGTTTTATAATTCAATGATCTACTAATTCAATATATGAGTTTGTAATAGTTACATAGAACCCTTTCATTTAAATACACATTCTTGTAAACATACAATTTGTGTTTAAAACATCTATGAGTCTATAATTCAATATAAAAGTACTGTTCAAGGTCTGTTATTGAGCATCCAATATATTAAATGCCTTTTAATCTAATTGTATCATCATGAGGAAGTACCACGGATTATATTTTTTATTGTCTTTTCTACTTCTAAATGCTCCTTATTTTTTATGAAAGAAATACATCGTCCATCTTCTTAAACGTCATGAGGGATTCTATATTATTATTATTCCACATTTATATACACATTACCTTACAACGAACATGTTTCATGCCCTTAAGCATCTTCTTACATCAGCCCTCAAGGAGTGAGGAAGAATAATGTTTGTGAATGTTAATGCATTGGACTTTAATCATGAATAATTTTGAGCTACAGGTACTTCCAACCATGATTTAGAGCTTAGGAATCCTTTTCTTCAAATGTGTTGTATAATTATTACCCCACTTATGAAAAGCCATTGAATACTTAGAAACTTATTTCTATAGAGATTCAATTTTTAAGTATATTTTATTTATTGTTCAGCTAATAAAGTTTAAAATTTATACACTAAATAAATCAATACAAAACATTAAACACTCACATAAAAGTACAATCACTTCACAAAACAAAGTAGAAATTAATAAAATTAATACAAGTAACGAAACAATAATTTTACTAGTATAAATGGTATGATCAAAATAATTAGAAAATACAAAAAAATATCTGCATTCTCACAAACTAATATATTCTCAACGTGGATTCCTTTTTTTTAGACCAAGGGATTTATTTCATAGATTATATACCAAATATATATAAATATATAAGGAGGAAATTATATCATAAAAAACATAAATTAACGAATTTAAATGCATAAATGTGTGTCAATGTGTCTTTATGTGAACCACTGAATGGTATGCTAAGTTCAAGGTAAAGTGTGCATATCATTAACTTCCACTGCATTACCTTAAGCCTGAAACCTTATTTTTTCTTAGTTAGATTAGAGTTCAAAGTATAGTGAGCGACCTTGAATGTAGTCAGACAATCATCTGCAGTCGCTGAACGGTATTAGATTGTCCCATAGAGATATAAAGATATAGAGAGCTTATTCCCTCCATTATTAGAGAAACATCGTTCAGCTGACATTTGGACACAATGACGTATGCCTCTGAAGAATCCATAGAGATATAAAGATATAGAGAGCTTATTCTCTCAAATTAGTAGAGAAACATCGTTCAGCTGACTTCTGGAACAATTACGTATGCCTCTGAAGAATCCATAGAGATAAAGATATAGAGAGCTTATTCCCTCCATTGCAGAAAAACATCGTTCAGCTGTATTCTGGACAATATGACGTATTTCTCTAAAGAATCCATAGCGATATAGAGAGCTTATTCCCTCCAATTAGTAGAAAAACATCGTTCAGCTGACTTCTGGACACAATTACGTATGCCTCTGAAGAATCCATAGAGATATAAAGATATAGAGAGCTTATTCCCTCCAATTAGCAGAGAAACATCGTCGTTCAGCTGTATTCTGGACAATATGACGTATTTCTCTGAAGAATCCAATAAGCTCTCTATATCTTTATATCTCTATGGATTCTCCCCTTCATCAATCCTTAAAAAAATCTTAGAAAAACAATGGAGCCATGTTCAACTCTCGGCGAGAAGTGAAGGACTAATCGTTTAGTCTAATTGACACTATCCTTGGTCCTTGATAAGGCTATAAAGCTTCTTTATGTTGTATGAATGCAAATCCAGTGAGTGATGAATGTGCAATAAAGTAATTGGATAGTAATATAAACCTAAAGACTGATTCCTCTTCATTAGGTTCCAATAGGTTCGTTGATATAATCAGTAATTACTCAAAATACGATTTAAATTTTGCATGTACGCGTAGATCATCTGATAATTTCATATTCTATTTATTTACACAGACTGGCGAATAAAAAAGATAAAAGCATTGCAAACTTTACAATGGCGTAGAGCATGCTTTTGTCGACTGTCCGCTTGTTGCTATCATGAAAAAGTTCTTGTCCATCAATTTGAAGGGATTAGAGAACGTCGCCAATAAATATGTATAAAAAACTGTTGTATTTGGGCTTACAAAAAGCAATGGATTCCGCTCTCCCAAAAGCAAGGCAATCGAGTTTTCTTTGTTAAATTGCAAAGCCTACATTGCGAGTTGTTTGTCAAAAAGGGAAAGCTTAAACCCCAAAATCCTTTGTTCTGCGATGATTTCTGCTGCCGCCCGATTATACCGCTTTCACCCTCAAGATTCCATCCGATACAAATAATTCATGGATAAGTGTCGGAAACATTATCAAGTTTTACCCTTCAAAATAAAGAGATATTTTGAAATTGTGAAAAAAATAATGAAACATTTTAATTAACCAGCTCATTTGATATTTTTATTGTAACGCCTTTTATTTAGATATTTTATTGAAAATTATAATGTTTATTTATTTATTACTTTTTATATAACCATCTAAATAATAAAGGAGATTTGGGAAAAAAGAACCAAAATTTTGGAACTTAAAACAAGATAAAATAGTAATAATAACTCTATTTAAAAAATTGAGATATTTTGTAAATTAATTCAGAGATTAAGAGGCTTTTACATATAACCTATAGGGAACATAACCCTTGTATGGTGTTATCATATTTTAGACATTCCGCAAGTAATTAGTGCTCTGATGGACCCCCTGCATATTGAGGACATAGAATGATTATAACCAATTATTAAAAATATATAAAGTGATCTTTTCCTATATCCCTCCTTCAATGGATATCAGTTGCAGGAATTATAAATATTAGTTTTTTAATATTCATATAAGATGACATTCAACAATCTCTTGTTTTTATAAAGTAGTTATAAAATGCTAAGTCATGATGATGCATGCAGTTATTTTTGTTAAGAGTCACTGAGAGTTTACTTTAAATTATTTTTTAGTATATTTACCCTCACTCAATTTCTGCAAACGTAATTTATATTCAATAATTGCAATTTTAATAGATTATTTGATGAACTCTAGTTTTAGATGTTAAAATGTCACAATTTATTTTCATGTATCTCAGATTTGGATGTAACGTTAATATCACATTAGTTTAAAATAAATGTTGTAGGGGTGTACAAAAAAAAATTGCAATTTTCTATTAAAATACACAATAGAAAAAGGAAAGTAAAAATCATTAACCATTTTACATTTGCAAGACGACAATAACATAGGATGTGAATGCATTGGATCCACTAAGAACCATGAATTGTATTAAACGACTTATATACTATTACTCTTTTCAATTCGTGACAAGATTAATAAGGTATATTTAATATAGGATGTTGAGATACTTTGTCTTCATACATAATTTCGTTTATCTGCGTATTCTCTTGAGTTTTTAAGCACTCTTAAATAATGACATCATTAATCAGTTTCACTACAATGTTCACTAGTGTTTAAATCAAGCTTTACATGATGGTGATGCATATCTTTCTCACCGAATAAAATATTTATAAATAATTCGTTTGAAACTGAAGTGAAGAGATATCGTGTTACATGTTATTTATAGTTTCTATTGTTTTTAGGAAGTTTAAAAAATGAATCTAATTGGATAAGGTTTTATCTTGTGTGTTAACTGTAAAATTTAAGTCAAATTGTAAAGTATATTATATATATATGTATAAATAAAAACTGTAGTTTTTAATAATAAACAGTGGCATATTGTTAGTTATTCTGATCATACAAATAAATCATGCCTTCGAGGCTTGTAAGGAACCCATAAGTTTATGACAGATCAGTGCCAGGGCTTCAATAAATCTGAAGGTGATTCATGGCATGTTAAATGCTCTATTTTTAAAGTTATATATTCCTTGTAGCTGTACATATTATTAACAATATATAAAAGGATAAATAAAAAATGAAATGATTTATGGTATTTTAAAATGAACGCCATCTTCTTTCACCACTTTCATAAATATAGTTTTAAAAATAGATGTATCATATATATATTTTCGGATATAAGTACCGGCGTTCACATACCTGTTTTAAAAACCTTTAATCACCTCTGGATACTTGATTTCGATATGTTAATCAAGATTCATATTTCAAATCCATTAATTTTGAAGTACGTGTCATGAAAAGAATTTTGTACTTTCTACCGCTACTTTTTTACATTTAAGCGTATTCTACCGATAAATTAACGAAAAATAAAAAGGTTTGAAAAGGTAAAATCTTACACATTAAAGTTGTACAATTAATTATTAATAGAATAATCAAACTTCTACGCACTTTGAAAAAGGGGTCTTATTTTTAAAGAGTTTAAAATGACAATTTTTCTCTATATTATCCACAATCCTAACAAAATTATGGGATAGAGATGTTTTTTCGGGTTGTAATTCATAGAGATATCGTAATTGATATATAAATAAATGCATTATAAAAAATAGAAGTCTCATAAAAATAGTGAATAAAAAGCCAAATTTTTCATTATCATCTAAAAGCTTTTTATGTCCTAATATAATATTGTTGCAAGGATTGTGTAACTTTTAATATTTTAATTATTTGTGCATTCGTCTTTAAACAACAATGCAGAACAAAATAAAAAATACCATTTGATAATGGTATGTAAAAAACCCCAAAAAATGGGTTTTCTACATACCCTGCATTTGATGCGTTATGCAAGGGAAATTATTTTTCAAATTCCGCTGAAAATTATACATATCGGAATTGTTCATTCATTACATCATATTAACTATTTTGATACGGATGTAATTGAGTATTGCAATACTACATACTATTATTTTAGTTATATGTATGTTTGTACTATTTCTACATTGATTTTTCAAACTAAACATTAAAAAATGAAAATAATTCAATTAAATATTTCTGTTTGAAAAATTATATATTTATCCTTTTTTATATAATTTCAAAATAAATAAATAGTGGAATTACTAATTTTTTACTTATTTTATTTAGCGCAATCAATTATTATGTATCATAAATATATATTTTTCTTAACGTTTTATAAAATTAAAAAGACTATATGTTTTAATAATTAGAAAATTTTCACTATGAATATCAATTATGTATAGTAATTTATATTGATAATGATAAATAAATTACCCAATTACATGTTGGTAATCTTCTATCTATTTCTTTAGTGTCACATATATATATTTTTATACAAGGAATTATTACTGAATGAGTCAATAATAGAGCTACAAATTCATACAGACTCTTTGAAAATTAGATAATAACATATCAGCTCATCCTTCAAGCAAAAATAACAACAAAATTATCAGTTCAATTACAGTTGTCCCTCGCAAAGTCGCGACGGCCCGGATCCACTACACGACCACCGCGATATATATGAGGGTCGCGATGTTGATATATGATTTTTTTGTGTGAAAATTCTGCCATTGAGTTCATATGGGGACGTTTTGCCGTAAAAAAAAGGGGAGCCAAGCCGTCGTCGCGTAGTAAAACAACTGCGAGATGTCGAGGGGCGAGGTAGCGAGGGCCGACTGTATAGACTCCGAATCACGCAGTCGAAAAAATTTATGTAGTTGTTGTTGTATGACTTATTTCAATGCTCTAGTCTTCATGGCTACATGTATGTAGGATGGTAAGGATATTTGTCAATGTGTTTGTTAATAATATATTTTACCACATAGCTCAGCAATCCAACATTTTTTATCTTGAATTCTTTCGAAACCTAATTTTTTGGTTCTATATTTAGTTGAAGTTCTTAAGCACACACAACTAACCTATGCGCATTAAAAATGTGGTTAACAAGTAGAAAATAGACAAATAAGAATTGTAATTTTATACTTTAGAGCTATTTTACTTATATAAATAACAGATAATAAATGCAATTTCTATAAAGCAGTAATATAATTATATACCAATTTGTTTTTGTTGACATATAAACATAGTGTTATGGGTTGAGTAATTCATTATTTAAAGCCTCAAATGATCCGTCAAAAGTTCAATACACTTTACACAAAAAATATATAAAGTTAATGTTGTATGTTTTTAGAAACCCCGAATCTATCTTTGAAGGATTATAAATATTTCGTGGACTAGCTTGCCCACAGTAATCCTGTACTTTCCTTCCTATTTCCTTTTCTTCAAGGACATTATACAGAAATATGCAGCAAATCAAAACTTTGAAGTATTATTACTATAATTATTAATTGATTGTTCGTCGTGGGTCACTTTACTCCTTTTTATCAGTTACCCCATATTTGTTCATTGTTAGTGATTTGTTATTTGTTTTATTTCTTCCACAATAAGGCAAAAATGGGTATTAATTACAAAAAGATACTCTGACTCAATGAAAAAATAATTAGATTAACACGGACTTAAGGATGTGTTGTTTGGGGCCATATCGTTGAGTGCAATACGATTTTTAAATGAGATCCAAAGAAGCACTTCTAGGAATGACTAACAAACTTCGATCAACATCAATGACGGGAATGGGTAAAATGGGTATTGGGTAAAAAACCCTTGGTTATACAAACCCTAGCAACCGATCGAGATGGAGAACGAGACACCTTGTAAAGGATACATGGTATGGAATAAGAGATCTCCTTGACGTTGAAGACACTGTTTTTCGGCAGATGTAAAAAAATAAATTACTAAGTGACTACATGCGAGGTATTCGTGTACTGACATAATTATGTGTACTGACGGGTCAAAAGACGGTAAACCTGGTGCTGGATGGGTAATCACTCGAGGTGACAAATCAATGCATCAATCATTTTCAACCCCGGATAGCGAAAGCTGAAGTTTTTGCTATCATTCAAGTAGTTGAGATGTATTTACGAAAACTCTCAGTTTTTGTAAAGATTCTATTGAATTCTCAGTCGGCAATTGCAATTCAAAATCCTCTTAACAAATGGCACAACGAGTCGAAACCACAAAATGTGTTGGCATATATCCAAGTTTCGTCAAGAAGTATAACAATAAAGTTTTCTTTAAGACCTGATGTAGATATAATTGGAATGAACAGACCATGGCTCAGTCGTGTGATTTGCTTGAAATCCAAAACCATAATATCATGTCATGCTCGACGGATAAAAAACCAGGGTGGCTAGTTCAAGCCCACACCGGACATGGACCTTTTCTGGCCCCTATAAGGAATTGAAGGAATCAACTGCAACGTGAAGCATTTGTGCGGAAGTTCTACAGACAGCCAATCACCTCATCAATAAATGCCCCGCACTATCCCATATCCCATACTTGAAGCCATGCAAAGACGATCATGATTAAATTTTAAGTTTGTGAAATGTGTTAAAATAAAACAATTATTAATTATTGTTCACTTTAATTCTTTGTAAATATTCCGTAGTATCATAAAGCACTCATGTGCGTGGTCGTTCTCATTGCTTGTATATATACTCCTTTTTATATTATATACATATTTTTTAAATCATTAATTAACATATGTTAAAGCCCCTTTTGAGTACTTTTTTAAGTGTTTTTTTATTTGTGCTTTTTACAGTTATTCTATTTTGTACTTAATTTAGTTGTTGGGAAACTATATATATATATATATATATATTGGCAGATGGAAATAAAATCTATCTGAACTGAGCCACCGGTTACACGTACTTAAGAAAAGTGACTTTATATTTTTTATGTTGGAATGAATGAAATTCTTATTGATGTTATCATAACAAAAACATTGCATGTCCAATATGCTAGAAAAAAAAATCATTTTGTAACAATATTTTATAAATAATTGAACTCTATTTGTTGGGTTTAATAGGATGCATGTTTTTTAATGGTTTATATCAAATGTGTTTCAGGTTTCATTTAGTGGTATTGTATTATAGTTCGTATAACCAAGTTAATTTACTTTGACATGGAAAATAAATCCTTTCTGCTTTCATTGTCAGGATAATTCACATCATACAGTTCTTATATTCGTTTCATAAATCCTTTCGTCTCAAAGTGGGTAAATGGGTATTCATATACCTACTAAGTAGGAATAAAAAGTGAATGAAGAACTTTGAATCATGCCCTTGATTTCCCCTTCTTCTACAAATACTTATTACTTTCTGTAGAATCATCTTCATCCTTCCTCATTAACTCATTCTTTGTAACATCATCAAAGAACGCCTCCCATTGAAGAGAGTTTGATATTTAAAATGAGTCATTGCGAAATAATACAATTTTAAAAGTATTTTGATCGCACATTATCATATATACTTATATATATACCATATACAAATTTAAATATATATATATACATACATATATACCTATATAAATATATATATATAATATTCGTTCGTTCGTAATTCTGAAAGTGACGACGTTTTTATGGAAAATAATTTATAATAATTTTAAAAAATTATTATTGTTGCACTTTTTGATAGGAAAAATTATTTCAAAAAAAAACGTTGCCACTTTCAGAATGCCGAAAGAACGAATATATTTAAGTCCCGGCCCGGCTAAAAAAAATTAAATCCCGGCCTGGCTCCCTGCGAAAAAAAGGTTTCCGGCCGTTTCCTTATATATATATACCAGGCTTGTGAACGGAACGCACAATTGAACGGCGTTCAGCTGAACGCACGTTCAATGAACGGAACGCAACTTTTTTTTGAACGTTGAACGCAAAAAATAGTTTTGCGTTCAGCGTTCAATTTTTCCAAGCATTTCAATGTAATTTTGATTAAGTATTTTTTTCTGGGATATAAACAAGGGGATGGAATATTATAAGAAGAACTTATAAACTACTCTCCCAAGAACTCTCTATTGCTCATTTTGATGGACTCGGATTCGTGGACTCGATAACTTAAATATTAGGACTCGGATAGGAGGGCTCGAGAGTTAAAATCTTAGGAATTAGATACGAGGACAGTATTAATTTCGTCAGCTTTTTTCATTTCGTCATGGAGAATAAATGACAGTCTACGAACAAACAAAAAAATATATTACAAGGTTAGTCCCTGTACGCTTCCTAGTAATTAGCATAGTTTGGTAAACATTTTATACTCGCACGTCACAATTGTATATGGATGTTTGATGACTATAGATGATAATTTATTATTTTGGCTTCTCCTGGATATAGCAGATATATAGATTTTTAAGGCACCATGATGGTCGCGAATGTCTCAACCAAAGTACTGTGAGGAATGTAAGGTCAATTCTTTGCACATTCCCATAGGCCAAGCGACCTAGAAACTTGTTGTTGTTGCTTTAAAAAAAGATAATTTGACGCCATTGATCAGACAAAAAAAAACCTTACAACAGTTGCAGTTAATATTTTGCGTTTTGTTTTGTTCCTTGCATAAATTTAATGTTAATAATTGATATTGAGATTAAGTTATTTTCTAATGACGAAGACGATATTAACTTCAATTTAATGTAGTAAATCGTGTTTATATAATATTAAATGTATTTTATATTGCAAAGATGATTAAAAAATACATCTCTCTAAAATAAGATGCATTCATATAATGTTGTTTTATAATATTAATTTGTATTATATAGCTTTGATATCGTATTTGTCTTGATTTATTACACCTTAAATATGATTATAATTTAAAATGTAATGTATCCATTACGGAAGAAAGTAGGGATCCAGTTACTCATACATCGAAGGTTTAAAATACTTTTTGCAGATTCTTAATATCGAACTCGGACTCCGTTATTCGAAAATAAGCGCGTCTGGTCATCGCGACACTTTTTCAAATATATTTGATCTGAAGTTGTTTTTAATAAGATTGAAAATAGTTAAGTTTCTTTCATGCTGACTGGCGTGTTTGTCTTTTATATATGGAAAACTATTAATATAATGATTATTTGTTACGGGTCAGGAAAAAATGTATACAAGTTGGGGTTTGATCAGGGGTTCCCAACTTTTTTTCTTTGGCGACCCCCCTATAGAAAAATCTCCAGTCTGGCGACCCTCTTATCTAGTGAATATAGACGTTCTGTGGACCCCAGGTTGGGAACCCCTGCGTTAGATCCAGTCAACAAATTTATTTCATTTGAAAGTTGGTTCGGGCTCATTTTTATTATAAAAGCCCTAAATAGTACTTCCATTTTTCAAAATTACACATTGTTATTTTTTAAATATTTGAACGGTGAACGCTAACGGAACGCTGAACGCAAAAACATTGAACGGAACGCTGAATGGAACGCTATTCTTTTTTGAACGCTGAACGCAAAAAAAGCTGAACGCTCACAAGCTGATATATATATATATATCTATATATATATATATATATATATATATATATATATATATATATATATATATATATATATATATATATATATATATATATATATATATATTATATACATATATATTATGGTAATTTATATTAGTCTTTTATTTATTTTTGGTTAAAAAAATTACTCATGAATAATCCTTATTAGAATATTTCAATTTTTTTAATATACTGAAAAAAAAAATAATAAAATTGAAGTACAAATATTTATATTATATACATGGTGCTTCGGGAAGAGAGGATCTAATATTTGACCCCAAAATGTGTCCATATGACTTACGTTGACAAAAGATATTTCATAAACACGGTAAGTACTGTTTTTATTAACTCCATTGTTAATTTTTAAAAAAATCCGTGTTTCTCCGAAACTAGAGCGTTTTAGGTACATGACAATATTCTACTTAGAAAGATTATGGAAACAAGGCTTCGACCGATAGCAAAATATTGGACATCATTTAAAACGTTTTTTTCTGTTTGATACTAAACTTAAAACATGTTATTAGCTTTTTACTTTTAATCGTACAAAATTGAAATTAACTTATAAAAAAACATACATGGTGATAAATTCTGGGATCCTTTGAAATGTTAGACAGCATGTTTAAAAATAACTAAGAATCGTAATTTGATCACTTCAACGAGAACAATGCCCAACCAGGGTCATGCATTCTTTATGGTATGACCCTGGTTTGATACCATTTAATGCTCTATTTATAAGTATGTTAGTTCATGTATAAGTAGCAATGCCCGCAAAAAGGATGTAGGTCCACCATGAAATGGATGGGTAGCTTTACACTAATAAAAGGCCATGAAAAAGTGCATTTATCATGACAAAGAATGAATTGCATTATCTTCAAATGTCACAAGATATTTAAATGTATAACACATTTATTTATATTATATTATTGATTATTTTAAAAAGATACGTTATATAATTTTTTTTTCTTCTCAAAAGCAAGGTCTTTATTTATTTAATAAATTATATACAAAGATATATATAAATATTTATAAACGTTCAAAGGACAAATTGTATTATGAAAAACATAAATTTACATTGTAGTTAAAAATTAAATGCCCCTTAAATTTTGCTGTTCGTAATTAGTAATTACGTACTATGACGTGTATTCATGTATAATACAATATGCGACTCAAACAGTTGAATGAGAGATCTTAAGTCTATTTATATATCAACATATTTTTGAAAAAATATAAACATTTTACTGTTATTCTTCTAGTTGTTTATTTTACGATAGATTTTAAAAATTAAGATATTTGGTAAATTTATGTTTTAAAGCTTATTAAATCAATTGTTAATAATTGTATAAGTATTTTTTAGGTGAAATTATGTATTTTTGGGTACTTAATTCAATATAATTAATCATTGTTTTAGTAAAACATCTCCTGGAAATGATTCAAATTATTCATAAACCTTTTTCGGTTCCAAAATGGAAGCTTTTCATGAATGAATCCGATTATATATTATATATATATATAATAAAAGGAGAGAGGGCAAAATACTCTCTCCCTTCTCTTTCTATCCAGGTAACAGTAACTGCAGTTACCAAATGGTAATTGTATTTTCTCAAATCAAAGGATCAATTTTGGGGGAGAGTACGTGCAAAAATGTATTTGCTTATATGATTGGAAAATACAATTACCATTTGGTAACTGCAGTTACTGTTACCTGGATAGAAAGAGAAGAAAAAAGGGAGAGAAGTGAGGCAAAATACTCTCTCCCTTCTCTTTCTATCCAGGTAACAGTAACTGCAGTTACCAAATGGTAATTGTATTTTCTCAAATCATATAAGCAATACATTTTTGCACGTACTCTCCCCCAAAAATTGATCCTTTGATTTGAGAAAATACAATTACCATTTGGTAACTGCAGTTACTGTTACCTGGATAGAAAGAGAAGGGAGAGAGTATTTTGCCTCACTTCTCTCCCTTTTTTTTCTTCCTATCCTGCTAACAGTAACTGCAGTTACCAAATGGTAATTGTATTTTCTCAAATCAAAGGATCAATTTTGGGGGAGAGTACGTGCAAAAATGTATTTGCTTATATCTCTTAAAGTATAGCGATTTTTAGAACACCAAACATATCAAATGAAAGCTTGGTTAACCAGCTTTAATATTTTGGTATACTAAATCATGTCAATTTAATAAGTAGAGAGTTATATGTACATTAAAAAAGCCTATCTCGCGTACAAAATGACGCATATAATGGATTTAAATGCGTCAGAGACAAAGTAAAATTTTGAGAGGATACCTTGACGCAAATCTAAGAAACACATTATTTTTATTTTTTTCCTAATCGATTTCTTATAGGTCAATACAGGCTCGAATCATATGATGTAAACTCAGATTGTACTGAATTCTGAATTGATAGAATGCAACCAAGGTCCTTTTTGGATTTATCATCTAAAGGTTTACTAAGCTTTAAGTACTATTTTACTCTGAAGCGAACAAGTCATCTTCTACAGGCGAGTGAAGTTAATTGATACAAAAAAGCTATGAAATATGCTAACAATACACACTCCATTTTTTCTTTGTTTTTACTGAAAACTTTGTTTTATTAAAAAACATCAAACATACGTCTGGTAGTAAATTAGATTTCCTTTAAATTAATAATTATTATTGAAGTCTGTAACGTCCACCATTTTGAAGAAATTTGCGGAAAACTATATTTTTACTAAATTTTTAAAACTTTGACCTCGTTGCGCGACCTCGTAATGTTGACCAATTTTGTTCAAACTTTGTATGTCGTCTTCTTTTATCACCAAAAACAGAAAATCCACTTTGTTGCTAACATTTCAAACATTTGAAAAATAAGAACAACCCTAATATATATATATATATATTATATATATATATATAATATATATATATATATATATATATATATATATTATATTAATAATTCTATTGACACAGTTACATTATATATTAAAAATAACCAAAAAGATCATTCTTAGTTTTTTAATACTTCAATTTCAATTATTTAAACAGTTTTTAACTTACAACTGAAACGCTGGATCAAAACTTTAATGATTGGAATTCTTAAATTTCACTTCAATGTCGAACATCTACATTTTATGTAGCAGCGTTCCAAACATGAACTCATATGAAAAATAGTAATTTCAAAAGGCAAGTTGCTCCCAACATTGCTTCATAAATAACATTTTTTTTTACAATAAAAAAGTCAATTCTGACGTCTTAGCAAACAAACTTTGTTAACTTTCTAATTAAAATAATTATAATTCATTAATGTATGTCACATTTGATCAATGCTATTGTTAATGTAATTAGTGAAAACAAACTTTTTAATTATTCAATATATCAATGATTAAATGAAGTACATAATGGATCAGAGTGATAATAGACTTTTAGTTAGTTTATCTGCGTAGTTCTTGCAGAACTAATCAATCAAGTATCAATATTGCCATTGCATTTTATGACACGGTATATTTACATTTTGTGTAACTCCATAAATATAAAACGTGTGTGTATATCATAAAAATCCTATTACGTTATCTAAATTATTATTTGAGTTAAATTATGTTGGTTGTAATTAAAGTTTTTCTTACCGTCATGATACAAAGAATGTCCATTTTATCAGGTGAATACTGCCTTAAGTTTGTTGATAAGTGTAATTTTATGAAATATTTTTCTCACACATTTGCTAAGAGCCGTCATTTAAGTTTCATTAAGGAATCATGCATAATGAACATCATATAAAATGTATTAAAATATTTTATGGGATTTTTTTACTTCTCCGTCATATTTTTCTGCTTTTAAATTTTTTCACGTTCCATAAAATTACTAGAAATATAATTTATAAATATAACGAAAAGTTTTGTATTTTTAAAAGAGGAAATTACTTTCTTTTTTCAAACATTATTTTCATACATTGAGAAAACCTCATATATGAAAAACACTAAAGTTTATATTTAAGTTTAATTTGACGTTTTCTCATTCTTAGAATATGTTTTATTATTTTAAAATGGGGATTCTCCTCAAAATATACACATCAGTCAGAGCAATTTATTTACAAATTATTTTCGATACTAAAGAAAAGAAGTACAAAAAATTAAGTTCCATTTCTCTTGCCTATTAGGACCATAAATCAATCTTCTGAAGTGACATGAAAACAAGGTTGACGGCAGGCATTCGTGTGTAGGTCGGTAGTTGATGGGTTTCAGCCCCAAAGATAATCATGTACCTATGCTTCTATCTCTTAAAATGAATAGTACCACTTTACTTGTTGGAACATACATAAAGGGATATGGGAAATGAAAAAAAAATGCCTTCAAAATTGCATTTTAACGCAATGTAAAAGTGAGGGGAAAATATGAACGCTTGATAAATATTTTCCTATCAGGATACATACTTGTTGTATGTTTTGGTAATTAAAATACTCAAAATAAGTCTTTTCCACCTTTTGATAAATCTACAAATAATATTTAACAACCCCATTCAAAGTAGTTGCATATTTAAATAATGTTTTTTCATTGTGCATACTAAAGGTTACTAAGCCTAAAGTACCATTGAAAACTTTTCTTTTATTTACATTTCCTTTTGGATGTGTGTTTGGTTAGTCGCTAGACTATATCCACCGATCTATTAAATGGCTAAGTGCACTATAGACTGAATAAAAAGTGAAATATGTACTGGCACATAAATACAACAAATATATACATAGAAGAAGAAGATCGTAACCCTTAATGATTGGTACTTCTGATCGCCACGCGTTTCTCTCCATCAAAATCCCGGATTTAGGAGTGCCAATGTGGAATGGGCTAGTGACATAGTCAAATATGTGCCAATAAGATCGAAGCACTTTATAAAAATTATTTAAAGGATTTTAAAAATAAATCGCGAGTTTTTCAACAATATATATATATGTTATTGTGTTATTGCAGACATAAATCCTAAAGTAAATAAAACCAAAAAAAAATGCTTAGCTAAAAGGATATATCCAACCTTAACCGGAAGTTTATCCGGTATACCCAGTAGTTATCTTTATAAGAGCTATCATATTTATAAATAAAATACTAAAAGTTGAAATGTTGTATAAATATATAATGCTCTCCAGACATCTACCTACATATAACGTGTCTTATTCTTGTATGTGGGTAATCATAGATGATGTGGTGTAGAGTTTCTTCATCTTCATAGCAAAGCCGGTAGATTGGACTATCAGCCTTCCCCATTTTGCAGAATAATGGATTGGAATACCACTTACTCTTTCTACAAATACTTAAAGTTGATTGCTCTTGAGGTTGTATGTACATCTTTTTAACAGTACTCGGTTCTGTCAAGAACAGTTTTGTTATGAGACAATCCTTCATTCCTTGTCAGCGATTCACCATTTTCTTGAATGATTCCTGTCAAGAGCATTCTTGGCTTGACACTAAGACACAGAGAGTTCTACTAAGTATACTAAGATTAATTTGCCTCACATGGACTACTCTTTGCCAACATTTTAACAAAATTATATACAAAATATTTCAACTTCCTGCATCTGTGGCAACTGGAAAAATAGATATTGGGAAGAAATGACCCGGGAACATACGACCTAGGAAAAAATGGACCAGAAAAAGTGGACCAAGGTAGAAATGGAAAATGATGACTCATGGAAACAATGGTCCAATACTTAGGGAGGCAAGTATTAGAGCGAATGCACCTAAGAATTGTTTAAATACTATTTCTCATATAAACTGAGTAATTATGGAAATAAAATAATAATATTTTTAGACATATATGTCTAATTACGGACGAGATTGTTATAAATGGAATATTTGTATTTAGAATAAATCTCAACTGCAATTTTATCTCTCCAAAGTAATTTCCAACCTAAATTTTACATTCTTCAATAAACAGGGATAATTTATCAATAAAATAGCGTTTATTTTTAATAGTAAATGCTTGAGAGAGTGGAATAGGTGCAAAGCGATGCTACAATCATTTTTTAATAGTTAACAAAAAATAAATACCTAATTACAGTCACATTTGATTTATAGGAATAAATGGAATATTATTCGATGAAAAATATAGTTCCATGAGTACTGGTAAATTATTAATTGTTTATCAGTGACTAAAGGTTTTATCCCTTTTACATTATGTTATTTATTCTAAGTACAAATAATTATATTTAAATAAACATTGTGAATATAGCGTCCGGAATTAGGTGCATATTTTTTTTGCTATTAAAGTGCTTCTAATACGGTATGCGGCCGAAATTAGATCTGTATGCTCCCTCAAGAGATTTTGACATCGATATGTTAGTTATATAAGACAATACATATTATTTACAAATATTTGGGTGATTTTGAACTTTAGTTGACTACAACAAAGGAAACATTTATCTTAAATTGTAAAAATAAAATAGTTTTGTCATTATTTACTCAATTTATATGAAAAACACTATTAAAACAATACTTAAATTTATTCCACTCAAATACTTGCCTCCCTAAGCATTTGGACCATTTTTCCATGAGTCATCATTTTTCTTTTCTATCTTGGTCCATTTTTTCCTCGTCCAATTCTTCTTGAGACGTATTTTCCTGGTCTATTTCTTCTGGACACTGGAAAAATGTATTTCTTATTTTTTTATGGAGGAGCTTCAACATTCAGGGAAAAAATTGACTTTTATAATTTGAAAGTTGTTCCTCTAATGTTTTACAAAGCGTCCTCTCATCCATTAATTGCCGAAAAAGTCATTCTCGAGGAGGAAAAAATGGCTTCGTGCCTTATTTCACCATCATTATCTTCCATCTATCTAAGACCAAAACGTTTGCTCGGGGAGGTATTTCTCGCTTGAGTTATATTATAACAAGGTGTATAGGAAAATCTTTAATGAAATTACAAAAAATTCATCCATCGAGTGGAGAAGATCTGTAGCTTATGACGAACTTTACTGGTGGTTGATGTTCGGCAAAGACTTAACTAACCATTTAACTTCACGACTCTCTCGGGTCTGGGGTGCATCTCAACAGTTACTATGGAAACTTTACCCTATCTAAGACACCAATACGACCGTAGATGTCATAACGCTCACAACACTCACAAGCATTTATATTTTCGAAATATACCTCGACCGGACATTTTGGAGGAAATGACTATTAGTTAAGAATTCTTACATGATTCATGTTCATACAAGTTCATGATCTCTGCAAAGATAACGTAATTTCTGATGGGAGATTTGTGTATCCTTTGACAAGGACTTCTCTTCCGAAGCCATGGCACTTAAAAATGTCTCCTCCATCGCATCAAAGAGAGGTAGAAAAAATAAGTGATAAATATTTGAAAATACTTGGTCTCCCTTCGGTTTGGAACAATCGGATTCGACAATCTTTACAAGGTATCCACGACGGAAGAAAATTCACAGCTCAGCTGATGATTACGGCTGATCTATTATTTTTTTTCTAGGCCGTGCAAAGATTGCGGTCTTTTGTTTAAATCAACAATTCATTTATTTGCTGAATGCCATGCAGTTAAAATCTTAAGGAATTCCTACTGCTCAACCTACCTACCCTTCGATATGAGTCCTCGAATGTTTGGAAAGGCATTATCCTTTTCGGCCTTGGGGAAAGCAACAAGTCTCCTGAAATTTAGGTGTTGACCTTCAGTATTATGAACTCTAAGTCGCTGATTTGTCATAAGCTGACCTCCTACAAACCTATCCATCCTCACGAGCTGAGAAGCATATTTATATCTGCGGCGGCAAGATATGCAGCATTATCGTTAAAAAATCCCCTCGCCAGACGAAGGAGGAACGTAGATGTCCGCCAGAAAGATAATTAAGTATTATCCAAGCCTCTCCTTCCAACACCGAAGACTTATAAAATAATTTCAAAAAGATTTAGTAATTTTTAGTACTTAGCATAATTTTATTATGTTTTTAATTACATTTATTATTTCATCTTTTAAAATTCTTAATTGTTACTTCTTTTTTTATGGTTAAGATGTTTATTTATTAGCTTAAATCTTTACAGTGTAAAAATATAAGAATACACTAGAAAATAGGAGAAAAAAACACAATCTTAAGACAGTTACGTAAAAAACAAACATAAATGAACATTATAATTCAAAGTTACTGTCTAAAAAATAATATAAAATGACATATTAAAAATTTTTCTTATTCAATATAAAACGTTGATGCCGTCTTATTGTCGATTTGATGAGTTTCATGTATTCGAGAGAATTTGAAGGAATAAACTTAATCAAATCTCCGGCCCATGTCCATGACGTCGCAGATGAATTGGGAATTTTATTGAGAGGGCTGAATAACGAGCAGCAGCCCCAATCATATGCTCTAAGGTCTTCGATTCGAATATAAGAGTTATTTGTCAGTTGCTTCTCAAAAAATATGTTTTAATTTGATATCTTTACCTGATATTATGTGTTATTTATTTTATGCGTTCTACCCCAGAGCATAAATTTAAAATAAAATGCTTAATTATGTTTTTATTACACATTTGCTCTGGTTTTATGTATTTATTTTATTTACATAATAACGAACATGTTTAAAAAAATAATATTCAACAATTTATTATTAATCAAATTTTCTCAATATGCGCAGCATTATTTATTTTCAATGGCATAAGACTCTTAAAATATGTTTACACTTCTTTTCGATCTCATCCATTTTAACATTATATTAAATGCATAACATACATTTATGACATGCTGCAAAAGCTTTAATCAAAATGATTTATAGATCCAATCAAACATAACATGACCCTTCATCAAAGTTGTTTTGCCCTCACTTTCATCATCCTCATCATATCAAAAGAGGCCCTTATTTTCACTAATGTGCAATGTGCATTGTTAAACTTTTAATTCAAACAATGTAAATTTGATACAAAGGTAAATAATATCAATATTTTTTATTTTTGTTTGCCATACATTTATAATGTACATACATATATCATACTTATTGCTATTCTAATAAAAAATATTTTATTGGATAATGCAGAGAGCATAAATGTAGCAATCTTCTTGTATTTTTATGCACATTGCAGTACAGTAATGCTTCAGCTGCATTCGAAATACTATTAAATATGCTACAAGAGTAGTGGACAGCTCATATAGGATTTAGAAAAAAATAAACATACGATTTTAAAAACATCTTCTTAATCTATTCTTCATGATTATATTGTTAAATGAAATAAGTATATAAATATTCAAAGTAAATGCTTATTAAAAACATAATTAAACATAGTAATCTATTTGTTTTACTTGATAATAAACAAAAAAATAGCATACAATATCAAATATGAACTATCAATCTATCACATATCTCAATAATTGAACTTTACCAAAAACTATAACTATAAAAATATTCCAATTGAAAAAATAAAGATAAAACAATTATGCTTTTGAAATAGTATGTAAATGTGATGTCTCTGATTTTTTTGACTTTATTGATATTTTGTGTAATTGCATATGAGTACATATATTAATAAACAATGTAGTTTAAAGTTACTACACAAAATAAAAGTCATATCACATTAATAACAAAATAAAATAAACAACGGTAAAACATCTATATAAATAAATGGACAAATAAAATAGTCAAAACAATAAATATCATAATTTTCTGTAAAAACGTAAAAGCATTTTGAGGTCCTTCACTGCATTAACATAGCAGGATGGGTAAAAACTTAACCACCTCTCCAGCAAGCTTCCACCGCTCTCCCAACGTCCAAGGAATCTTGATGCTGAGGGCCAAATACCGAACTGCTCCAGATATTAAGATCCTCCTCAGATCTTCTTCCCTGATGAGATCCCCCGAGGCTAAGTGCTCAGCCAGTAGGCTTTTACAGATAATTCCATAGCTCTCGTCTTGACAGAAGCTTTGTGAAGATTCGAAGTAGAAAGACCGAAGAGAAGTATAGGAGCTATATGTGCGTCTTTTATATGATTAATATTAATTTTTATATATTCTCTCAAAATCTTGAGGAAAGGACAACCATAAAATGCATGAATAATTGAATTAAAAATCTTTCCGCAATCCTAACGTGGAGTATAAAAGAACAAGGATCTAGAGGATATTTGGAATTGTACCGTAAAACAATTCCGGAAACAATTTTAGAAATAGAAGATAAGATTCTTCTCTTCCAACACTCAGATAAATTTAATTATTTCAAGTAGAGATCTGCAATTTTGTCCTCTTTCTCACATGCATTGAACTCAAAGTTCATCCTCACGTGCCATGGGACGGGGACAAGATGATTTTTTGCCGCTCTTTTCAACTGAAAGATAAACTTTCCGCAGTTGAAAATGGACTCTCTTGATATATCATGTAGAGAGAACTGGTTTGATGATAAAGCAATCTGTTCCAGTTTTAGTGGGGCATCCAAATTCTTAAAAAAAGATTTTTATTACTGTTTATCCCAATGATGTCAATAATTAAAGATTGGCAATATCTTGGTTTTCCAATCCAAACGATCCTCTGAATTATTGCAAAAAAGGGGAAAACCTTTCTAAAATGTTGTTGGAGAAATCCGTGCCAATACAGAGTACATTGTATGCCCAACTTGGAGATATAAATGCCTTCCACTCAACGTCGGGGTTCTTTGATAAATTAATCAAAACCTTTTGATAGATTTTGAGGACATTTTTAGAACGAGCCAAAAGTCCTTGCCCAGCAAATCTTGGGTCTTCGTAGTCCAGGTAAATATTTTTTATAGAATAAGTTTTCCAAACAACAATTTTCTTCTTTGATAGCCCTCTCCGCTAAACTAGGAATGGCTGAAGCTTTGTAAAGTATAGTTGGTACAATTAAATAGTTATAAATATCTATTCTCTTTTTAATGTTTAATTTCCACCATTTAGGAATGTTAAAACTCAAAAGTTCTGAAGCTTTGTCCAGTTGGATTCCAAATGGCCATACCTTGCCCATGAGATGCCCAAAATTTCCACACAGTCCTTTACGTACAAGTCGGCTATATTAATCCCTGGGTCAGGATTCCATTTTCCTAGTGGTAACACCACTGTTTTTTTAAAGTTGATGAGCTTTCTTCCAAATGTAAAAAAAAATTAGTAACACTTGTATTCTTTTTATTAGTTGGATTTCTGAATTTGCCTCAATGTATAGCGTTACATCATCAGCATACATGTCCAAGATCAACTTCGTCGACCCCACGCTGACTCCAAAACCCCTGTATTTTTTTGCAATGGTATTACTGAGTTCCCACAGTCCAGCCGCAAAAAGAAGTGGAGCTGAAAGACAGCACTGACGAAAGCTTCGTTTTCATTTAATGCTAGCACTTTCTAGGTTCCCCATCGTAATAGTGGAGGTGCCATTATATAACAAGGATCTTATAGGGTTGAAAAACTTTTTGGGAAGTAGTTTTCAGACTGCTCGCATAATATGACCATGAAGAATGGTGTCGAAATCCTTTATGAAGTCAACAGCTACTAAAGCCCCAAAAGTTCCATTGGCATTGACAGCTTCGATGGCACATTGAATGTTTTTTGAAATGTCAGAAATTTTCCTGTCCTTTAAAAAGCCTTTTTGGTGTAGTCCAAGTTTACCATTCAATATGGGTTCTATTTCGCGTGCAATTACTCCTGATAAAATTCTGTAATTTTCGTTTAGGATAGTAATAGGCCTCCAATTGTTCATGTCTGAAAGAGAGCCTTTTTGGGGATTAAAACTATTCGCCCTTTTGTTATGTCTTTTGTACAAGTACAAGGAGACTACCTTTCATTTCCATACCCCGTCCTAGATGTAGAAGGTAAGGTACCACTTCTTTGATGCAGTGGGAGTAAACTCTGCCTACAATCCTGTCAGGTCCCACGGCTTTGTCGTCGTTATAAACTTTTTCCATATGATGATAAATAATTTTTTCAGTAAAAATAGAGGGGACTTTTTTTTTGCAACGACAGAAATTGGTCCTTTCAACTCCTAAGATGCTCTGGAATTTTTTATGGAAGCAGTTTAAAATTTATTTTCTATTTGTAATTTTTCGTCCCTTGTCTAAAATCCTGGTCACCATAGAAGCTGGCTGATCCTTATTAGCAAAGAAGGACTTAACTTTTTTGTTGACATTCATCTCCGAGTCTCTCTTTTCCTGTATTTCAATTTCTCTAATTCCAGCACATTGTTGAAACATAGCTGTGTCGGCAGTAATAGTTCGAGCAAAGAGAGAATTACTGTTGAGAATGGAGTCAAGATCCTTCCGGAGCAGGAACTCAGTTCTTCTGTTCTTTTGTATAACTTCCTGGTTGATTGTCTGACGATATACATATAATTTTTAGCTTGATTTTTCTGCCCAGCCAGAGGGTTAAAATTATATAAAAGATTTCCTTGTAGTTTGTGTATAAAAGAGGCATCTCTAAAGATCCATTTGGGTTTTTTAAAGGCAGTCTATACTTAACATAATTCAATTCAATTTCGATCCATTTATGATCAGAGCAAGGTCTTGAGTAATATGGGCAATTCTTATTTTTGATAAAATAGACAGAGATGCAAGTGCAATATCAATCCGGGATGATTTCCGTTCAGACCTCCATGATATGTTGTCTTTAGGGTCGAGAGTTCGAGTGACGTCAATGAGATTATGTTATCCTATTACTCATACAAGACTTGTTTTATTGGGTATTGGATCTCTGATTTATTGAGATCGACGTTGAGGTCCCCAATGACCAGGAGAGGAAAAGATCTCCTTTACAAGAGTCTATCATAGTTTGAAAAAAAAAGGACACTTAATGTTTGGGCCATAGGCGTTGAGGAAGTAAAAACCTCCACTCTTATTTGGGGGGGGGGGGGAATTGTGCCAATCGCTATCAGCTGACTATTCCTTGACGCCAATACAACCCTTCATTTTTGTAGACACAAGAGACAAAACTCCCCGTCTAGTTCCAGAACCGGTGAAGAAAAAGTTATACGTGTCAGGAATACAGTATTTGCAATGAAGGAAACAGGAAGCTGAAGGTTGTGTTTTTACGTCCTGAAGACAAACTATGTCTGGTCATTCACTGAGTATAAATTTCATTTTGGAATGTCGAACAACACGATCCTTTCCCCCCCTAGTGTTCCAAGAGATTATTTTTCCCAGACCTAAGTCATTTCTTTGTTCGATTCGTAGAGGCCAGACAAAAAAATCATCGATTTTTGTTTGCCCTCCACCATTCATAGCAGTTTTAAGTTCGTGTACGGGGGTTAACTCTTTTGAATCTTATTGAGATTTTCTTTTTCAGAAGGAGATAGCTCCAAACTGGATATATTTCTCTATATATTGACTCTGATCTAGTTCTCGCACCCAAGATCAAATCAGGGTTTATATGACGGTTCGTTGCTTTAATACATGATGGCTCCACAATAATGGGGATTGCAGAACCCTCGCGATTATCAACAATCAAAGGGGAAACGGAGGGTTCTTCAACCGCTCAGCCTCTTCGGGGGGGGGGGGGGGGCTGAGGGGAGTATGACAACACAGGGACAGCTTCAATGGGGTTCAAATTCAAAGAATGGGGGGCTTCTACTTGAGTAATTGACCTGTATAACCTCCACAGAGGGTTGCTGGGAGTTGGACATATCTGGCGTCATTTCTACATTATCATCAACTAAACTTGAGTTAATGTTCTCTGGAGGATCGAGACGTCTCCAGTGTCAATATATTGTGGGTCAAGAGTCGTATTGTAGTTCAAAGACCTTAGCGTCTCTTTTAAGGCCTTATCGTAGCCTTTTAGTCTGAGTCGGGGGTTGGGGCAATCCTGTTTGAGATGTCCAACACTAAAGCAGTTTAGACATTGAAGTCTAACGCCCCTGTAATGAATTTTGAAGAGTGGATAGGGTTTTAAAAAATTAATGAAAAAATGATATTATGGAACGCCATTTAACTTCAAGAATATCAGAGATGTTGTATTCATTAAACTGAGTAAAAATAAATTGATTTGGGATTTTATTGTTGACAGGATTGCTTAGTTTACGTTCCAAAAACTATTTTATTGTAGATGTTATTGTTAAATCAGCAAGTATGAAATTAAGAAATAACGTGAGATTTAAACAGTGGCTGGTGACGAACGTTTGACGTGTCTATTGAATAACAATATTTCATTAATTCGATAATGTTATATTGTTTTCAGTATATATATAGATATGTATATATATATCTATATATATAATATATATAATATATATATATATATATATATATATATATATATATATATATATATATATATATATATATATGTATTTATATAAATATAGTTATATATATAATATATATGTATATATTATGTTTTAAATGGAAAAAATTCAATTAATTATTATTTTATAAAAATCAAATATATTTCTTAAGATAATAATTATATAAAAAGTCTCATCTAATCCCCCAAACAATTTTTTATGAAAAATAAGAATATGTTTCATTGGAATGGACAAATGAGAATTGATTTATTTAAATGAAAATTAAATTACGATGAAAGATATAGTTTTTGATTTTTTATTCAAATGTGAGAAGTTCCTCAGCTAGAAGTTTTTATATTTGCATTTAAAATAAATATTCTTGTGTACCTTTTACGCGAATATATTTATGTTTTAAGTAGACGTCAAGAACAATATATTACTGAAGTACACTTTAAAATGTTACTTGATATAATTTGATATTTGTTAATATAATTTTACTCCTGAAGACATTATGGGTGTTGGATACTCGTTTGACATTGAAATAGTAACGAAAGTTAGTTTCATTTGGTTTTTCTTAGAAACAAAGAATTCTGAAGCATTTTCTATTTCATGTCCTTTAATCATATCTACGAAATTATTTATATTTTCTTATTGCATGTCATATTGCAAATGAAGTACAATAATCATAATGTTATAGATTTCTTGATCACGATGTATATGTTCAATTGGCATATTAAATATAATACATCATACAGTCGATAATACTCGAAAAGGAATAACATTTTTTTTTTTTTTTTTTTGCCTATATGGTTCGATAGAATTGCACCGATTGGATATAAATAAGCATTATAGCGTTAAATTAGTCTATCGAACTAGGATCTTATCAATGAGTAGACCAAAATGACCATCCCTCTCGGGATTCGAACCTGCGCCCCCAATTGAGAGTTGGACACGCCTTAACACGCACGGCTATCGAGCTCCCTACATTATTGTTTTTTAACAAGGTAAAACTTTATTCACATGATATATATCTTATAATATTCACAAAAATACATTAAAACGTCGTGTTAAAACCATATTATCAATCAGATAAGTAAAAAAATTAGGGTAAAGGAACTCGAGTAGATCTCATTTATACATAAAATATTGAGTTTTAGCTCATTAGTTTTCTAACTACATTAGTTTTCAATTACCGACTTTGAATTGTGTAAATTTTTATCATTATTCAGTAGATCATTAATATTCTTAATATAATGTTTTTATAAGGTAATTAGGAAATATATTTTGTATTGAACTATAAATTAAAAAATATATATTACTTATCTGTACAATTTTTAAATATAATATAGTTTCAAGTTTTCTATACAGAAAGACAATTTTAATTTATTAATTTTGAATGTATAATACTATTAAAAGTATCAATATATTTGCTATCCATTGTCACGGTTATGATACAGCTAAATTTAGTTTCTTGCTTTAAAGTTTTTATATACAAATGTTTTTTAGAGTATTTAATAGAATTACATAGTTTTGCAAAGTATTTTTATGTTTGTTTTGATATCACAATGTCCGTTGAATATTCTTCATAATAAAAAAAGACTTATAAAGATCCTGAATAGATACAAAATCTTTTCAAGGTGCATTAAGTGGAGAACTCAATTATCAATTGCATTTCAAAACAAGTGCAAAGTACATTCAATTCTTTGCAAGGGATATAATATAACAGTTTTTTTTGTAAATGTACTTATTTATAAACTTTCCAATTTATCTTAATGTAAGTACTCGTAACTACTTTCGTAACATATAAACTCTTACTTAGTTCGAAGAAATAAACTTTATTTTCTCTTGCATTTTTTTAAATAACAACATAAAACTAATGTAACTAAATATTAAAAAGAAATATTGAATATTGAAATGAAGAGTTTTTGTTCCACCAGTGTTTTTTCGGAACTTTCCTAAATAATGAAAAAAACTTTATCATACTTGATAATACGAATCAAAACTAATTCATTCAAGAAGTATTCTTCCACTTCAGTTGATTTTATGCGTTCAATATATCTGTCAGAAAGAGGAAGAGCCGTTCGTATTCCACACAAATCGCTCTTTTATCTCAAAGAAACTGGTGGAAGCTCTTTAAGGCCTCCGAAACATTATCGTATATTTTATATCTTAAAAAAAATATTTTTATTGTTCATTTTTAGCACTTTGCACCTAATTTTCATGGGTATTGCTTTGGTATTGATATGCAATATGTAAAATGGGAGTAAAGGTAAATGACAAAAAAATAATTTAATTATTTCAAAAACAAATCTATACAGATCAAAAATATATACAAAAAACAAGATAATTCTGAAGAAGGGATTCCTTGGAGGTCGCTAAAATCAGTAGTGTATAGGCTCTTCTTACCTATTTGGACGTATTGACATTAAGCTCAACTCATTCCTCGTTGTAACCAAGAGTCTGTCTTTGTTGTTATGGAGAAAGAAGCGCAAACGTTGGCATAATCTAAGGTCTTTTGTGTGCCACTTCTTATAAGGGATAATTCCGAGACATAATTATGATAGAAAAAATTTAAAAATACTTTTTATTTTGTTCTTAATATTTACTTATGATTGCATAAGTTAAAAAATACTTAGTTTCAGTATAGCTTATGAATGATTTTAAAAGCTAATTTATTTATCAAAAGTATATCTGAGGTACAAGTTTTATATTATAAGAAAAGTAAAATATTTGTATGTATTTTTAAGATATTTTAGCCTTTTAGTAGAAAATTTATTTAAAACTATAATGTTTATTGTTGTTGTAAGACTTAAAATTTTCTATCACTCTCTTAGTTGCTTAATTCAATATGTTTTATGTGACTAATAAGGTCTTGCTGCGTATTAAAAAAAAAAAAAATTTCCATGTTGTATTCTGACAACAATAATCAAATATATTGAATTATCTTTTTGTATGTAACCTCTATACTACGTAGGCAGATATCTGATGTCGTTGATATCGAACAAACGAATGCAAATGCAATAGTATTTAGGTATTTTCAAGTGTAACAGCATATAGGATAAACAGAAAGTAGTAATGATAACATCATTATAGACTTAGAAAGTACTAATATAAACAGCTATTGATATCAAAGCGACATAAATTAGTAAATACATATATAAGTCTAGTAGAACTAAATAAAGATTCCGTATATTGAAGGTATGTAAAATTTAATAGATTAACTGCTGTATTCAGATAATTATACCTCAATAAACAATAAAACCCAATAGTTTACTCATTATACCATAATTATCTAATTTATACGGGAGTGCAAACACTCATGTGGTTAAGGCGTGTTCAACTCTCAATGATGGAGTTACAGGTTCGAATCCACAGAGTGCAAGAAGGTCAGTTTTTGGTCTACCTCACTCCTAGGTTCGATAGACTAATTTCAATGCTATCATGCTTATTTATATCCAGTAAGATACTTTATTTTATCGTATCAAATAAACAAAAAAATTAGTTGATACACCAAGTTGACCTTTGTTCATTGTATAAAAAAGTGTACAATTTTTCATTCTGAATTTATTGGTATTTAGGTATATTGTCGCTTAGACTGTATAATCAGAAGAAAGATTTCGTGCATATTAAACGGGAGTGCGATAGCACAATACATAAAAGGGGTGTTTAGCCTTTAATGCTTGGGGCGAAGGTTCCGATGGGGAAAAATCATTTTTGGTTAACCTCATTATATATTTCTTAGGTTTGATAGACTATTTTAAACGCTATAATGCTTACAAGAATACTGCAGTTTTATTGAACCAAAAGGCCCAAAGAAATCTTAAAAATGTTTTAATGGATTATGGATAAAAAGAAATAAAAATTATGAAAATAAAAAAATGATTTGTTAAAACCTTATGGTTACAATCTGTTTTGGAACAAGTATTTTTTTTACCTATTTGGTTCGATAGAATTGCATCCGACAGGATATAAATAAGCATTATAGCATTAAAATTTGTCACTCGAACCTAGGATCTTATCAATGAGATAGACCAAAAATGACCATCCCCTCTCGGGATTCGAACCTGCACATTGAGAGTTGAACACGCCTTAGTGCACACGGCTATCGCACTCCCTTAGTATTTAGCTTACTGGGTCTTAACTGTGAAGGGCATCATTTTTAAATAGTATATGAACATTAACAAAAGTCTGTGTATAATTGAATGTGTAATCTAATTATTATATAGGATTTGAGGGTATTAATGTCAAATAAATTGGAGGCGTAGTTTTGTTTAAAAAGCTGAGTCCTATTCCCAATGCTTAAAACCTTTCAGAAGAAAGTATACAATAACAAAAAAAATGCAACGTAGGTGGATTCGCATATACATACCCACATATATTTTTTACAAACCAAGGAAATGCTTGTCTTGTACATTGAACAAACAAGTTCAAGGAGATGCCACTTCTTATGCTCATTGTTCCACTTCAATTAGCATATATATTTATTCATAAGTAACTAAATCAAAGGTGAGATCGTTTATCCTTAATTCTTCAAAGTGTATGTGGAATCTCGGAGATCTCCAGATATATATATAATAATGAAGTTTACCTTATGTGTCGCTTAAGATAGAAGTCGTTAATTTCCGTTTTGCCGTGTGTTGGGGTGTTTACTTTAAATTAACCTATTCTACTATTTATTCCTCTGCTTCATTTGGAATATTATCATTAAAAAAGTTAAGATATATGATTAAGACAACTAGGGAATATCTTAAAGTGTGATTCGAAATGGAACGGTCGTCAGGTTATTTTAACATATGGGTAGATTGTGAATATAGGGTTGTCACATCAATCTATCTTTATGAATAAGTTATATTATTTATTTCTACAGAAATTAGAGCCTGAGCGTCGATTTTTCGACTGTTATAAAAGTAAACAGAAAAGTCGTAACATA
>CP045899.1:12277109-12304026 GCA_013387185.1 Caligus rogercresseyi
ACTTTCCACATTTGGAAAGAACGACAAAAAATAAATTATTCAAACACAAATTAGGTATAGGTGTGGTTTTCGATCCAAAGTTTCAATGGTGGAGAACCCTTAAAGACAAGGCTGCCAAGGTAGCTAGTCTATGGAACAGAAAGGCAGTGAGAGGCCAAAATGGGGGACTACAACAGAAAACATTCTGGGCTATATGAAGCAATGGCCAGACCAATGATTTCCTATGGGTGCCTCATATGGGGACATTCAATTGCGAAAAAGAAAGTGCAATTAAAATATTAAATACCATTCAGAGAAAAGTACTGTTAGCAATGACCCAAACGCTTCGAGCAACCCCAAACAGCAGGTATGGAAGCTGTCTTGGGCATATTCCTCTCGACGTGTTCCCAAGCCAGGCTACAAAATCAAGGTGGAGACTAAACACTTCCTCCAAGACACTTGGGATGAGTGGGACCTTCCAAACGTCGTGGCCACCGTTTCTCCGAGTGATAAACTACTTACTCAACTACAGTTAAATCAATCCAGTGATTACATCAAAGGTAGTCGCACATGGATAAATAACCAAGAAGTCAACAAACCTGACATTGTATATACACAGATGATCCAAAGATGAAAATGGCAATACTGGTGCTGGCTGGGCTATACCCGAGTGATACATCATCCATCACTCTTTGTATCATTAATAAAGAAGCTATAGTGTTCCAAGCGGAAGTCTTTGCTATTGCACAATCAATAGAAACGCTCGCTCGAATGGAAAACCCATCAGCAAACGTTGTAATACGATGGATTCTCACCAGCTATTTGCAGCTATCCGAACCCATTCACCAAGAGTGGACGTATCAAAAGATGCCAAAAAAATTATGCATGAAGTGAAAAAGAAAAAAAGATACACAGATTGTGCAAAGGCCATTCGATGTCACCGGAAACGAATTTGCAGGATTGTCTAGCAAAGAGTGGCACAGAAAGTCAAAACAGGAAAATTGTAGGAACATCACCAAGCTACACAAGAAAAAGTAAATGACGTCTTTTATGCTGCGGGTGTAACAGATACAAAAAAGACCAAAGTATGAAACATACTCATCTAATGTTAGAAAAGCCTCAAAAAAGATTGTCAAATATGAACGAGAAAACCTTAAACTATAGTTCAAGCTTAATACCGCCATGGACCTTTCCTCGCTCACTTAAGCAAATGGAAAAAGTCAACTGATGGAATGTAAAACGTCTGCATGGAAGAGACTCAGAGTGCAGATCATCTTATAAACAGATGTCCAGCACTATCGTATGAAAGGCATGATTCATCGCAGAAGAAGATGAAGTACTTCGTATTTTAAATTAATGAAATGTAAAAAAAATGAAAAAACTTATGAAGAAAACTATACTATAAACTAGAAACTACATTTACTGTTGTAGCGCATATACCCCTTTTGTGGTCGCGCTCTTATTTTATGCATGTATTGTACTATGATATATGTCTTGTAATGTTATATGTATATATGTATGTTACGGTATACAGTAATAAACCTTAAACTAAAAAAAAAAAAAAAAAAAAAAAAATGATTTAAGATATAGATTTTTTTGGCAATTTTTATTGAATGTTTGTTAGAGCTTTAACAATCATCATTGAGCTAAAGGAAGTGTACATAATTGGCTTTAGCACGAGGACTTCTTCTCGGATTCCTTCCAACGGAAAACAAGAATCATGATTAAACTAAGGCCATTGATGAACCTCTTCAGAACTTCAAGGTTTACTAATTGCCCAAACATGATTCAAGGAAGGACCTTAGAGCAATAAGGGTTAAACAAAGTAATCTGCTGTATCGCTGAAGATTCTAAATACCAATGGTCCTAATTGGAAATATGATTCCCAAACTTGTGAGATATGTCCCCCCATTTCACCTCGCTTTGCTAGAGCCCTCGCCAGAATCATCTCCAAGTTGAAAAAGCTAACAACTCTAAAAACCAATGATTTTTCTCTGTTTCAATGTATCTTTTAATATTTTTGTCTGTTTTGTTATAATATTATGTTTTGTAGGTTACTGTGTTTGTTCTTTTTTATGTTCTATGTAATTTGATCTTTTAAGGTCTTAGCGAAAGAAAAATAATTTACAATGCAATGTTTAGTTATTATTTGTTTCAACACGACACATTTTCCTTTTTTTAAATTTTATTAACATATTTGTGTGTATATATTTAATAATAAAATAACGACCGTGCTGACGAGACAAAAAAGGTCGGTAATATATTTTTATGTTTTGCATCTAATCATTAAAGTTGCCATGCACTTTGAATATATGTGAGGTGAGAACCACTATTTGAATACATGATTTTTTTGGGTGAAGTGAGAACTGACCTATAATACTATTTTTCATTTACTCTTCTCCATTTTACTTGTATTTTTTTTTTCAATTAGCCCTCTAATTGATGCGATATTAAGGGATAATTGTCGATGAAGAAGCTAATAATCAATAAAAATGGCCAGGAATATTGGGATCATCTTGCGCGCTTTTGTGCTTTTAACCAATCATATGATATGATTGGTGGAGGATGTCGATGCGCAGGGATGCTAACATAATATTGTATGATAATTCCACGACAAATTACGGCCTTCCATCTTTGGAAGGATATTGCGCATTGAAAAACCTTTGATTGTAATAAACAATCGACATAAAACAAACTACAAGCAACCAACTAATATGATCGAAAGTCAGTATTTTTTGTGTATATAGAACTTATAATTTCCAATCATAAAGATGGAAGCATCATCGAATGAAGTAAATATAGCCAAAAATACATATAATAGTTTTTCTCCTTGTCTTATATTCGTTCTGTATTCAAATAGTGTTCTCACGTCACATATGTCAGTTACTGGGACTTTTTTTAAAGAATGATAGACTTTTCAACGAGCAAAATATACTGGCAGAGTCATTTAATTTTGTAGCTTTATTTAATAGGTAAAAGAAAAAAATAGCTAAATAATAGACTCTTTGGATTGGTATATATCTATTGAACTCATAGAATTAAATTGGTTTTTTGAATCATATACCAAAAGGAAGTGTTCAATTATGTTACTCACAGTCTTGAGATACTTCAGATGAAGGATTAGGATTTTTTATTTCAAAGGATCTTAAAAAATTACAACTATTCCCAAGAAAATTGAACAATCTGTAAGTAATTTAGTTTACATACATGTTTCATGCATTTAATGATTTAAAATCCTTTGCTTCAAAGAAACGACAAGAAGTTAATTCTTTATAAGCTTTTAATTTTATAATGTCCTTTTGATCAAGTACATAAAGTAAATAAATGACAGAAAAAAATCCGAATTGAGTGTCAAAATTAACTCTTCTCACGATTTTCCTTCATATTTGAGAAAAAACATATTGCATATTTTAAAATTCTTGTATATTTTTTTATTCAATTGTAAATGGAGGATAAAAAGTCAAAAGCGTAAGTGAACTGTGTTTAAAGAGCAAATTTTATTTCTTAATAAATTGTTACTTCGCTGAATCTTGAGTCGATTGATAAGCAAATTGCAGATCTTTAAACGCAACAAAGTTATGTTATTTATATTATTGAAACAATGGAACTTTATCTCATACTTTTTACAAAATTTTTATTTTAATGAAGTATTTTTTTTTCTCTTCAGCAAGGTCTTTATTTCATTATTTAATATATCTGACGTACACAATATACACATATATATATTAATAAAATAAAAAAGGAAAATTGTGCAGTGTTGAAACAAACATAAATAAACATTGTAGTTTAAAATTATTTCCTCTTTAAGACCTTAAAAACATCAAATTACTTAGGAAGTATAAAAAGCAATACTAAAACCAAACAAAACATAAAATCACAATAAACGAGCAAAACGTAATATTATAGCAAGTCAATGAACAAATACAGATAACACGCATACATAATTAAAAACGAATATAATAATCCGATTTAAAGTCCATAAGCTATTAGTTCTCCGTGTCCTTAGTGTTTTCGTTATAATAACTTATTATACGTTTTAGCATTCTGGAGTGTCGGGCTGATGAGGAGGGATAGTACTTTATGATTTCATACGCGAAGTTCCATATATTGTCCTGGACCTTGGGAATCCTTAGGGAGAGGGCAGCATACCTCGCTGCAGCCGATATGATTATTGATCTCATATCAATAACATTGACACATCGATCCGTTGTTATGCATTGACCAATATAAGCTTTGAGGTTGGCAATGGCGACAGATAGAGCTTTACCTTCACTTGAAGTACCCTTCAAGAAAGATGGTACACCAAAAAGAAAAACTGCTTTGATAAAAGAGGTCTAAATCTTTTAAGAACTCTTGATTTATAAGTAAAAAATATTTAATCACGCTCAAGACAGGGCAATCAATAAACGCATGAACAATAGTATTAAAAGTTTTCCCACAATCCTTACAGGGCCGATAAAACTTTATGAGGTCTGCCGAAATCTGAAACTGGGCTGTGAATTTACGACCATCATTAATTCCTAGCAGTGAACGAGCAACAACCCCACCCCAAGATGCAGGAAGACCAAAGACATCAATATAGTTCTCTATTATTTTTTCTACCTCAGAGAGATCAATAGCTACTGCTGACAATTTAAAACACCATGACGTGAGAGGTAGATGATTAACCGCATTTCTGCGCAGAGGGAAGATAAATCTCCCTGTATGAAAGACAGATTCTCTGCCCAGATCATGATAGGTCAAATATCTTCCTCAATTGCAATCTTTTCTAGCTCTTTTGGAGACTTCAGACCCCTAAAAAAAGGAGGTTTCTTATGACTTTGCCGTATGACATCGATCGTTCCCATTGAATCAAAACATGGAGCTAAAGTCCATATAATTCTTTGGGCAGCCCCCCATTCTCTCGAAAAAATAGTGACGATATCATTCGAGAGAGTAGTACCGAACATAAGAAATTTAAAAACGTCTGCCTCAAAAATAAAACTCCTCCATTCCAGGTCAGGATTTGTTAAAACATCTTTTAAAACATCACGATATATTCTAGGTAAAATCTTTCCCAATAAGGACAGACCACCACCTAACTGCCTACGTGGCCGTTTCAACGCAGGTAGATATGTATGATTAAAGAGTGTTTGAAGCCAGTGTTCCTCTTCTTGGATTGCTCTCTCCCCAACAGATGGAAGCGCTGTGGCGATATATATGATTTGGGAAATTATTTGTGTATTATACAAATCAATTCTTCTTTGTAAGTTTAAATTCCTCCATGTTTTGCAGCATTTTTCAGCCTTTGAGAACAGTTGGCACCAATTAGCATCCGACGCTCCATTGCTAAGCCACTCAATGCCTAAGATGTTCACACTATCCGTAACTCTACAACCACTTATAATAGTGGATGGCTCAGGAGACCAGAGACCTAAAGGGAGGACAGAAGTCTTTTTCAAGTTAAGTTTCATCCCAGAAACGACAGAGAATTTATTAAAATAAGAAATAATAGTCTCTATTCTTTTACGCAATTGTGGTACGGAATTGCCCTCAATCATGATAGTAATGTCATCAGCATAAAGATCGACTAAGTGAGTCTTTCTTCCAAAACATACACCAAACCCATTATACTTCCGCACTAATTTTCGATATAATAGCTCCATTGCAGCAACAAAAAGTAATGGTGACATAGGACAACCTTGCCGACAACTCCTACCTAAAATAATGGACTCACTCTGTACACCGTCAATATTAAAAGAAGAAGATCCGTTAAAAAGAAGTGCCCGTATTGGATTAAAAAAGCGTCTGGGTAAAAGTTTCTTAACTGCCTCAAAAATATAACTATGTCGAATACAATCGAAGGCTTTACTAAAGTCGACTGCTGAAGTATTGCATATTAAAATACATAAATGGACATTGTAGTCTTATATTAAAGCTTCAAAAAAGATTAAAACATTTATAAAATATAAAATCAAATAAATAAGTGGTACATTATATAGAATTCAAAACAATAAAATAAATATTTAAAAAAAAACTTCAATATTTGACTTTGATGGAAAGTATTTTATTTATTTCGCGGCGACGCTCCACTTTGAACGGTGCCAAAGTTAAATAGCCTTAAATAGCGACATGATGGGTAGTAAGAGAAGCTAGTTAAGTTTATATCATTTTTAGTTACTTTCTATTGAACTACCTTATTTTGAGCAAGAAAATAGAAAATTTAAAGAAATCAAGCATTTTCTTGAACTCTTCAAACAAATATATCCATATTGAATGGTAAATATTTTCCAACAGTATTTTATACTTTTCATTATTGTATGATTTTTCCCATTCCAGACTATTATCAAGTTGGAAAATCCCGGGCAGCGCCGGGTAACATTCGCTATATTTATATATAAATATCACAGTTGATCAAAAGTGTAAACAAAAGACCCTCAGTAATTACATTTTTGTATTAACAAAATAGAAGAATGATTTAATTATTTCGATAAGATGTCTTAATACCAACAAACTTTCTTATTCGAATTAGATGTTCGAAATACTGAATTTTAATATTATTGATATAACATAAAATGAAATAGTAGACATAAATCAATACATTTCTTCTTTATTCACTGTCAGCTAAAAAATATATTCACAACTCTAAGTATAAAATAATCAGTACATATATAACATAATTTTTTTTTTAAAGTTATCCGTCCTACTTTTATATCTATATTTTTGCGTGCTATCATGCATATTTTCACTTAGTGCCTTTAAGGAGTGTTTCCCTAAATAAATAGAACTGACCATATTTTAGAATCTACTACTAATTGATCCCTCTGTAATTTAATACTTGAATCTAATTGTTGACTTGTATCCCAGGGAAGTACTAGATTAGTATTTATGACTTAGGTGGGAAATATGTAAGTTTAATGTCTTATATATACTTTGTTGTAATTGTTGTATTGCATATCCACTGCAATTATAAAAGCAAATAATAATAATAATGACCTGAAAACTACTGTATTTGGCGGAATTATGGTACCTTAATCATTCTTAATATAATTTACGAAAATTAAACATTTAAGAATATCATTAATTATGGTATACGACAATGCATTATTATGATTATGTACTCTATGAATATAAACAGGTATTATTATATATATATATATATATGGTTATATTATGTATATATTATAATTTTTTCTTTTTCAAATAAATACTAATACCCAAAGTTTTTTACAATATTGTTTACAAACTATTTTTTTCAAAAAATATATTTAAAGCATTTAACACTTTAAGACAATATAATTTTACTTCTATTTTTCCTCATAATATGTATGACTTGTTCCATGAAGAATCTTCTTATTAAGGGCCTTGTCATTAGTGTATAGTTTATTAGCCTACTGGATTTCGGTGGAATCAAAGTATTTTTGTGGATATGAACATTTAAAAAACAATTTACACAAAAGACATCCATAATCGTCGCAATGTCAATGATATTAACTTCGAAAAACATCCATTTATTAAGGGGAAATCACTGGACTTAACATGCAGACTTTATGAAGAAGAAACGCTTTGATTAACGATTGTGGCTGCACAATGCGGGAAATGGCTGAGGAATACGTCATAATGCCCAATATAACAAAATTTTATATATCTATGACCAACTTACGATGACGTAGATCAAATTACTTTGTTTAGTTTGGGCACAGAATACAGCTGAACGACGATGTTTCTCTACTATTGAAGGGAATAAACTCTCTATATCTTTATGGAAGGGATCCAGTCATTAAGCGGATTCCCTTTAAGGCATAAGAAGATCGGATGTTGAGGAAGAAAAGGTTCATGATAAGAAACGGGATTATTTCTTAAGGATTAAATTATCTAAGTATATGTTCACACAAGCATCTATGAAGTGATGCCTAATTACATAATGTTAATTGTTTTTGTTACTATCCAAATTTCTTTCAATCAAACACATTCAACAAAAAAGTCCTAATTTTGTATCCTTTAGGGTTAAACATTATTAATTGACGTAAAAAATAATGAATATAAAAACTAACTTAAACAGATTATTCATAATATGCCAAACTATATCAATATACAGTCATGGTCAAAAGTTTAAGACCGCCCTCGATTTTAGCATAAATATGTATCATGTTGAAAAAAAACGCCTCAATGAAGTTTCAAAGTATATTGAAATTCAAAGTATATACGGCCAGGCGTCTCGGCATACTATTGGTCAGTGATTTGCAATACTCTTGGGGGATTATTCCATTATGAAAGATAAAGTTGCTGAGAAGATGCCGTCAAATGCTAATGAGATGACCGAAGCAATAAAACAAGTCTGGGTCAGAGAAATCCCCCAAGAGTATTGCAAATCACTGACCAACAGTATGCCGAGACGCCTGCCGCTGTCATCCAGAATGGTGGAAGCTACACTAAATACTAACTCTTAGCACTTGTCAGTTGCTTTATAATGGAAGAATATACTTTATATTCCCTTTTATAACCAGTTTGTAAAATAAAATATACTTTTAAACTTCATTGAGGCGTTTTTTCAACATGATATATATTTATGCTAAAAAATGAGGGCGGTCTTAAACTTCTGACCATGACTGTATAAATATGACCAAAAGTCATCTTCCTCATCATGGTTAGGGCTTTCATAGATCGGATGACCACACAAAGGTATTATAAAGACCCTAATCCCTGGTTTCACAAATAAAAACTTCCTCCATTTTTACTCTTTGTTCACTCGCGAATGCATTCAAACGTGCATTACAGATTATTCAATAGACGAGGGGCATTCATACTTATACTTTATAATACTTAAAAAAGGCCTAAAGGCTCAATAAAAGGATCAATATACTTTTTGCATTTTTTTCAACACGGAAGCAAAGTCAGACATTAATTTGATATTTACGATTCAGTAATGAGGTGGGCCAAAATATGCTTTGAATCCTATACAACCATCAAAGCAGCAGACAATAAGTGAATTATACATTTAGTGTGTGTAAGTACAGCGAAACCTGTGGATGCGGTCACTTCCCGATAGCTTCCACTCAAAAACATGTACTATATTAAAGACAACAAAAAGGTAGTTTTTTCGCAAGCCAATCAGTCAACATGATTTTTTCATTTGAATACACTGTTTTTTTATTACTTTATTTGCTTAGAGCAGTTATATATATAAATACATAAATAAACATTATAGTAAATTAAAACTCTAAACATAAGTCAAACAAAACTTAAATTAACAATCATTATAATAAAAAACACTTTACATTACAGCAAAAGAAACGAAACACAGTAACAAAAGAAACTAGAGGCATGTATACACTCAGAGAGTGCAACCTCCGCCGTCACGGGGTCCTTATGAGCCTTCCGAGGCGGATTTTTCACGACTGGGGCGGCGTAGAGGGACGGGGGAGGGTTCCCCTCGACGTAAATTTCGAGAGGAAGAAGCTCCCGGCACCCAATTTCACATCACAGCGACATCTATTGGCAGAATAGGCTAACTTGAAATATTATTAGTATTTAGCTCATTTGGCATCTTAAAGAAGCACTCAGAGATGCCAAAATTTAATCACTTGTTCCTTTTGGCATTTCCAACAACTCCACAAAGTTTCATCCGAATCCTTTCCGTACTTTTTGAGTTATCCTGCTGGCAAACCAACAACCAACCAACGCCAGTGAAAACAATACCTCCTTCGGCGGAGGTAATTAAAAAAGAGAATATAGAAATAACATTGGCTCATACATTTGAAAATCTTTGGTAGCTTTTATATTGGCGGATTAGTAGTCGAAAAAATTTCAGGCTCCATTGCACGCCATCCGAGTAAAACTTTATTTTTTCTACGTCCGATAGTCGGATATAAATGATCCATTTATCGACCTATATAAGTAAACAAAAGAACCATTCTTTAGTCTCACGTTTGATTGGTTCAATTAATATGAATAGATGAAAAAAGAAGACTTCATTCAATGTATTTGAGAATGAAATGGATGTTGGTGGCCCGTGACGAAGAGTCATCAATTGTTTTTAAAGGGAATTCCTTTCTTTCGATGTTCCCTCCCTCAACAGCTGCAAGTGATAGCAGGTTACCAACTGTTTTTTGTTATTATTTCCTCTCCTCTTCTCCCAACCAATCACGTTTATAAAGGGAGCACCTTTTCTCAATCCGTAACTTTATAACGTCCACTTGTCTCTAACAGCTTTTTTTATTTTTGAATTCCTAAACTGGTCATAAAAAACAGGTTTGACTGTATTGCTTCGGCTAGCTCAATTATTATTATTTCCTTTTTTGGTATACATAAAACTGTGAGAAATAATTGCGTACAAGCTTAATTCCGCACATGCAAAAGAAATAATTCTTAGGATTATCATACTTTTTTTTACCTGTAGCATAATGTGGGGGTTTGATGATGAGAAGTAGTAATTACTTCCGCATGAAGGAAGGCTTGACCCTAAAAAGTTGGTGTTGCGCATCTTCATAAGAAAAAAAATAATTGTGTCATGGACGGTAAGCCGGGTTTTTAATATTTCTTTTTGAAAAATAATTGCATTTTTGGGGCCCCCTTCAATGTTTTTAGTTTTTCCTTGTCATGAATAAAGATATTTGTGTGGGGCTAGTTCCTGCAAACGCATCAATAGCAGCATAAGCATGAATAAGAAAATTTTTAATAAGTCATTTTATATTATGGTTTTATCTTTAGACAGTAATTTTGAATTATAATGTTCATTTATGTTTTGTTTCTAACGTAACTGTCTTAAGATTATGTTTTTTTATCTCCTACTTTCTAGTGTATTCTATTTTTTTTAACTGTATGGATTTTAGCAAATAATAAATACCTTAACCAAAAAAAATACATTTTAAAAAGTTAACAACTCAATTTAGTTGCTTTATCTTTATTATGCAATAAAAAATCATTAAAAAATTCAACAAAAATGCATTTAAAGACATCTAAAAGGTTATCAATAATACATAAACTTTTTATGAAACATTTAGGACAATACTTGCTACTTCTTGCTCAAACTGTTTTTCTGGATGTCCTAAAGGGGGCGTAATATTTCTCCTGCAAAGTACCACGACATGGGGCTTTGACATAAGGGGTTATACATCTGAAGCAACCAGTATGATCACCCAGAACTTATCTTCCTTCAGTAAACGGTTCACAATAAGCCTTTAAAGCCTTGCAATTTGAAAGTACAAGGCCTATAACTTTCTATGAGAGCTTCATTTTTATGATATGTTTACTTTAAATAACAAGGAAAAATAACAAATTTTGTTTAAAGGTTGCTTACAAACTCAAAGAATTGGGTTTAAATCGTTTTCAAGCTTATCAAGAGAAAATCACACAATATAGCATTATCCCAATTTTTTTTGGGTTCTTTACTCTTATACATATTTGATAATATGTATTGAGCCGTTTTATATTTCTTACAACACAAAACATAGTTTCCTTTTACTACTTCAAAAAAAAGACTTTAAATGCAAGAATATTTCTTATATCTAATATTTTGCAGAAAAAATACATACATTATGCTAAATATATATTTCCACAAGTCATCGTCATATTTTCATATTAAGTTGAAGGTTGAATTCATTGTCGTAAGAATAAGGTTTGAAATGTGTGAAAATCAATATTTTTAAAAATAAATAAAATATTTTAGTTATTTCAAAAATAAAATGAAGTATCAACGACTAAAAGGCTGGTGCATATATATTTCGATTGTATGAAAATTGCAAATGTATAATAGATTGTATTATTCAAGCATTTTTTTAAATTAAGTATTTCCTAAAACTTTGTAGTTTTTTCTTCATAACTCTTTTTAAACTCACCAAAATAATTATTCTTTAAATATGGCGAAACATATATTTTCGACTACTCATACATTATATTTTTCTAAAAATAGGATATAAATGTCTTTACGTTTTTTATTCATTCTACAGAACATCTCACTCGACTAATTTATAATGGGGACTAGTATCAAAGTGTCAAGGAGTGGATCAGGTAAGGATTGTAATTGGCATACTCCATATTGTCCTCAAGTTAGGGATATCTATTTAAAAAAAAATAATAGATGTCTGCAATGTTCTACTCATAATGGTCATATCATTTAGTTATTTGAAGGCATTAATTATGTAGATTTGTGTGACCTAGGCAATATAATATAAAAACTTATAATAAGTAATTAAAAAAATTATATTGACAAAATATTAATAAAACCTACAACATCATACGAACATAGTATTTATTGAATCATATTATAATCAAGTTTGTTACTAAAGCTATAGGCTATTAGGCCTTTTGTATCAATACAAAAGCCACGGCCTAATATTATAAAAGGTGAACTGTTGGTTATGCCCTGACCTTTAAATTTAGACAAATGTTCATGTAGAGTTTTCGACAAATAAATTTAAATGAAATGAATGTTTCTATATATATATATTGATATATAGATATATAGCCAAATAAATTTATTACTAACCTTTAAATTAATAAAATATGTGAAAAGGACGGTTGTTAAGCATATAAACAAATTACACGTAGTGAAAAAACCTCTCAATTTTATCCATTTCACAAAAAAAACTATTACCTTTTGTTCCTAAAAACAGTGTTCTAAACATTCCTGAACAAAATAATAAATAAAAAGTTAGGGGTGGAAAAAAAAGTCCGACAAAAGTTTTCAATGAAGCATCAGCAGAATTTATTCTCTGTCTTATGTATCGAAGGTGAGTGTAATAAAAATGATTCAAATGTTTTTTTCATATTATCACCTAAAATTATATTATATTAGATTATATTGATATAATCAAATAATTTATACTGAAAATAGACTAAAAAGTGTAATTTCTCGTTTTACAAAATGTTCTTTGACATATTGAAACAATCGTTCTGCAGACTGTCATATATTCATTCAATATTTTATTCTGACTACGTAATTATATGGTATCAAAGGAGGCTTAATCTTCAAGGTTAGATAAAGATCGATGGGATAGTCTTAATCATCCGGCTTCCATATTCATGACAATTGAAATTCTTGGATCTATATATAATGTAATCGACTATAATCCCAATTCAATAGGTAAAAGTATTTTAAAAAATCATGAGTAATTTAATATTGTAAAATGGATAGAAACAAGTAAAATAGGTTATAAGAATATATATATATATATATATATATATATATATATATATATATATATACTGTGATATGGTATATATATTTATGGGGTAATAAGAAACTTAATATTCAGATATCAAATTTATCCCTGCGAAAGTGCGTCATAAGAACTAAAATGATCGTTTAAAACTGGATTTTGGTTAGAGAAATGTTTGCTTCATAACGAAACCTTTGAACGCAATTTTTTTGGGGAGGATTTTTATGATACAATTAGTTCTTATGACACAACTTGCGCAAGAGGTGAAATTTGATATCTAATATTGGTTTCTAAATACGCCCTAATATATAATATATAAATATATATAAATCAATATATAATATATTATATATATAATATACATATATATATATTAGGGTTGTTATTATTTTTCAAAAGTTTGAAAGGTTAGAACAAATAGATTTTCTGTTTCTTGGTGATAAAAGAAGGACGACATCAAAGTTTGAACAAAATCGGTCAACATACGAATCGCGCAACGAGGTCAAAGTTTTAAAAATAGTAAAAACTATAGTTTTTTCATCCATAATTTCTTCAAAATGGTGGACGTACAGACTTCAAAATAATTATTAATTAAAGGAAATCTAATTTCTACAGACATATTTGATGTTTTTACAAAAAACAAAGTTTTCAGTTAATAACAAAGAAAAAAAAATGGAGTATGTATTGTTAACTTATTTGGTTCCCGGACTTTATGGAGACAGTGGACTATATAGAGACAGCCAATCAAATCACTTTCTCCATAAAGTCCCCAAATGGACTTTATGGAGACACGGACTATATGGAGACAGATTTAGCGACATATATGTTCCAACTATCGGACACCCCAAATATCGGAGAGATCATTGTTACACTTGAGCAAAACAAGGAATAAAATGTGTTAAAATAAGACATCAGAGGCCTTCTTTAATTAGCATTTACTTAAATAATGTTGAAAAGTCTATACATATTTGATTGCATGCTCATTTAATCTCATTTTATAGTTATGATGAACGTAACGATAATATTGGGAGTTCGAACCGGAAGAGGAAAAAAAAGGCAAGGCAAGACAACGGAAAGAAACAAAGAGAATAACAACAGGTTAGAGTGAGAAAGAAAGAGATAACGTACTTAGGGCTGCTTTGAAAAACTTCATAACAGGGATTGGACTTCCTGACGAATAACTTCCACGAATCGGAACAACGTTGGTGGACTTCAAATAGAAAGGAGGTGGTTTCATTCAATTAATAAGTCATTACATCATGTGCCTCGGTCCCCTCATCTGTGCCTAGATCTAGCCCAACATATCCCTGCTATTGGACGGACGGATGGATCAATGAACGAATATTTTACTACCTATTTCGTACTTTTACTACTACACGAAAGGCTTGCTTATTAGATTCGATCTCGGATAACGTCATATGTAGCTCAAAATCGGTTTTTGCTCTTCGTCTCCTATTGATTGATGGTAAGGAACTCTGTCCCGAGTAAGTCCTCCTACGCTAAGTAACACCCAAAGGAATTATGCGAACCAATATCAATTGTAGATTCGTAGACAAGATGTCCAATAAATAGATCATGCTAAAGAAAATGCAACTAGTTGCAAGCAAATGTGTATTCCACATTTCATATTTCTCTCCATCCAAATGCTTTGGATTGACAGTCAAGAAAAGTACATTTTACTGATCACCAACTAGTATGAGTGTCATGGTCCATTTGTACTCCTTGATTTGCTCCTAGTTTCAATTGAATGAAAATTCAAATAACTCGTTTTATGTTATTAATTTCCGAAGTTTTTCGTTTTCCAGATAAGTCTACAGAGAGGGAGATGGATTGATGAGGAACTAATAACATTGATGAAGGTGCCAAAACCAAGGGCTACAATCAGCTCCTTACCGTTATGGGAGCAGCTAGCTTGCCCAAACTAATTTACAAGATTCACTACAGACATTGGAAATGGAACCATTTATCCTCTTGTAAGCGTAATGACTGATGAAGGTACTCAAATTTACATATTTGTAATGATTATTCTCTAGATTTTAACCTCAACTCCTTTCGTTTACAGATGAAAGTTATGGATCATCTCGATTTGAACGCCATTCATTATGAGAAGAAATATCCACACCCGACCGCAGTTAGATGGCCAATATACTACTCGGAAATTACATAGTGTCATGTAATACATTCTTTATGCAATGCCGTAGAATAAGAGAGTCTGATTAACAAATACCGCCATGTAGTGTCAATTTTATGAACTTATTATCTGAACTCTGTATATGCATAAAGTCATACGTCTGGGAAATATTTCAGACAAAATTAGGCAATAAAGCTCTAAGTTATGGTAATAACTATGTTTAAATCAATAATTTAACTAAAGCATATATTAAATATTTCCAAAATTATTTTAGTACTATTATTTGTACTTTCCAGTACAAATTATACACAATTTTTCATAATATAAAAGTTTGTTCATTAGTTACAATTGAAGTGCATCTTATAAAAGAAAAATATTTTTTTATTTAGTTATTTTTACAATAATTAACGATTTTTATAGCCAACAAATTTTCTCTTACGTGAAATGCTACAGCTTCCTTCCGTCTCATTTAAAAATCCATTCTCAAAACATTCTTGTTTTTTATAGAAAAGGTTTTGCAAGTATACACCATAGATTTACTATTAAACTGTAATCCTATTTTGATTGCCAGTTTATCAAACGCTAGTAATGAGGTATAACATCTCGTTTTGAACGTCTATTTTTAGAGTTTAAACTTAATATTTTTTTATGAACCCATTAATTAACTCTTAATTTTGCATATTACTTCTGATACTAATAAAGTTATCTTGTTCTCTCGACTTATTGCTCTTGGTAATGTCACCTTCAAAAATTATAAAAATTCATGTAGTACACAACAATGGACGCTTTCTTCAGTTATTACCATGCACAATACATTTTTGAAGTAATAAGAAATGAAAAAAGTAGCCTTTAGACTGATATTTTTATCCTCGCAATGCACGTATCAAATCCTTACTTTCAAAATCCTTTAGAAACCGAAACTAAAGATCAAATACTAGAAAATGTCATTATTGTTATAATATATGTTGTATAGTAAATTATATTTTGCATATCTCTGGTTAGAGTTCACAATCATGCGCAAACATTACTTTGTTATGGTTAGCTGTTTCGGGTTACATACTCTCTTCCTCTTTGGCAATTACTTTATGATTATAAAAATTCAGACTAGATGGATGTAAGTAATTTCCTATCTGGAAGTGTTTGACTCGAAGCGTCTTGTTTTTGATCTATTTTCACTACTTAGATGTACTCATTCTACCAGGCTTTATTGAGTGATTTTTCCTAAGGAATTATTCATAATACCACCCGAATGTAATTTCTTACACTAAAATATTTAATACTCTAAAAAACGTGTATTTTTGTTATTTACATTTATAAAAAATATATATCTACATCTCAATAGTGTATAAATCATTTTAATTTGAAAGGGTCAATTATCAACAACCAAACAACCAACAGTCTTGACATAATCTAATATGTCATAACTGTCGAAGTCATCGATAATAGTTTTTAACTGATTGTCAAATTGGATCCATTTCTTCTTTCTGGGTGGAGGAGCTTGTCTTAAGAGGTGTTGAGAAATTTTATTGTCTGTCAGAGCCTGCTCTAACCTAATGGCATCCAACAGTTTCCATATAGTAGGATCCGCACAATTAACTAGTGACTGAAAACCATGATGCCAGCCTTCTACGATATTACTGGATCGAGGGATTCTAGTTTGACAAGCATGGTATTGGTTCCAGGATTGCTGGCTAAAAAGGGGTATGACGGAAGATGTCCCAATCCATGTATCTTCGAAATATCGAACAAAGACTTCCATATCTAAAGGAAGTGTTGGCTTTAAAAACCTCCAAGCTCGATCCACTTCATCAGAGGGAACAAAGGGAAGGGCACCTATCATTTGGAAGGCAGTCCGTATATCAGAGTGCAGGACACGATACTCTGGGACAAGATCTAATGTTGAAAGCTTCCGCCATAAACATTGTTTAAAATGGAAATAGCATCCTCGTAATGAGGAATTGGGCCAGATTGAGAGGATAGCATTCTGTAGTCCCTTCTCGTAGTCCGTTAGGATGGTTTCGGGGTAAAAAGGTCCCTCGGAATTTAGCTGTTGGAACAAATTTGTGTAAAGTATCTGGGTTTTCCCAGGAAGGAGGCCATAGGCTGCAGGAATAGAACGTCCTTGAGGAAGAAGGCCGTGAACAGTCACCATTTGTTTAAAAAGAGTCGGGACAACTTTAAAAGTGCCATCTACTATCCAGTTAGTAGACTCTTCAAGACCATGGCGGAGATTGGGGCGTGTTCCGAAGAGAAGGGATCGACGGAGGGCAGTACTATAGTTGGAGTCCCATAGGAGAAGGTTATCTCCAGCATGGGTCTTAAAATATGAAGGAGGAATAAGTAAAGTCTCCAAGGATAATGGATTATCCGGATGCTTTTGTTCTTTCTGTCGAACGCGACGAACCATTCTTCCTAATGAGGAGACATCACAGTTTAGCTTTGAATTTGTCTCATGGTCGAGTCCGGCAACTGCTGTGGCTTGAAGAAGTTTGGTTGTCATGTGGGTGGAGATGGCGTTTACTTTCAGTGACTTCTTCCTCCTATGCACTTCTATTTCGGATTCCTGGTCTCCGTGACTATGAATGGGGTTATTTGTTGGGATGCCACCGACTAAAGTCAGGCGTGCCCTGCACCCTTGGTGGTAAAGGGTACATTTCCAATAAGATTTATTGCTCCGTGATTTGTCCTTAGAGTACCTATGGCCTCCAACTATAACATTTGTAGACCCTTTCTTCCCAGTTGTATATTCAACTGGTATAATTGGAGCTGTAGGTCTATCAAGAAGTAGAGGATCGCGAAATTGTGCTGGAGGAACAAGTACGGAGTCCAACGAATCTTGGGAATTGCTCAATGACATTTTGAACGTATTGGATCAATTGAATAATATATTTAAAAATATAATTTTTAATATAAAAAGAGTTCGAACTAGTTGTCTTAGTAAATAATTCGCTGTCGTTATATAGTCCGTTTTTGGACTATATGGAGACATAAAATATATGGATACAAAGCTGTCTCCATATAGTCCACTGTCTCCATAAAGTCCGGTTACCCTTATTTCATAGCTTTTTTGTATCAATTAACTTCACTCGCCTGTAGAAGATGACTTGTTCGCTTCAGAGTAAAATAGTACTTTTAAGTTTAGTAAAACTTTAGATGATAAATCCAAAAATGACCTTGGTTGCATTCTATCAATTCAGAATTCAGTACAATCTGAGTTTACATCATATGATTCAGAGCCTGTATTGACCTATAAGAAATCGATTATGAAAAAATAAAAAATAATGTGTTTCTTAGATTTGCGTCAAGGTATCCTCTCAAAATTTTACTTTGTCTCTGACGCATTTATAATCCATTATATGCGTCATTTTGTACGCGAAATAGGCTTTTTTAATGTACATATAACTCTCTACTTATTAAATTGACATGATTTAGTATACCAAAATATTAAAGCTGGTTAACCAAGCTTTCATTTGATATGTTTGGTGTTCTAAAAATCGCTATATTTTAAGAGATATAAGCAAATACATTTTCCCCAAAAAATTGATCTTTTGATATGAGAATATACAATTAACATCTGGTAACTGCTGTTAGTGTTACCTGGATAGAAAGAGAAGGGAGAGAGTATTTTGCCTCACTTCTCTCCCTTCTTTTTTTCTTTCTATCCAGGTAACACTCTACAGTTACCAAATGGTAATCGTATATTCTCATATCAAAAGATCAATTTTTGGGGGAGAGTACGTATTTGCTTATATCTCTTAAATATAGCGATATAGCTTACTCAACATTTCCTTGGCACCTTAAGCTTACACTGGTCAACACAATATTTTTGGCAGGCAAAGTAAGACTGGTTTCTGGGGTTTTCAAGGGCGTTGAATCCGAATCTGACATTAGATTTTTCAAATTGGCTCTAGTTTTTGAGATATCACAGGGGGGTCGTTTGTCTGAAATCACCCATTCGCGACCATAGCTAAACGTACAAAAAACGGCTAAATAGTGCATAAATGTCAGATATTGATTTTTATGATAATCTTAAACCACAAAGACAGTGTAAAATCTCAATCTAACAAGTTAAGTTAGATATAACATCATTTCATTTATCCTATAACTGAACACTTTTCATAGATTTCGAGGATATACAAAAAATTGCTAAAATTTGCTGAATTTTAATTCTCCAAGTGAAAAAAAACATTTACATAATCAGTTATATATCATAAATGAATGCAAAGCATTATACAATAGATTCTTAGTTACAATGAACACACAAAACAATATTTTATTCACAAAACAAAAATTGACGTTTATACGATTTTCGCTTGTGAGCAACTTTTGGGCAGTCTCTCAAAAGGTTCCAGCAGTAGTCTGCCATCATGTGCTCATCCCATTTGCCTTGATACCTCTCTTCCATTGTTTTGATGTCTTGATGGAATCTCTCTCCCTGCTCCTCACTGTAATCACCAAGATTACCAGGAAATCTGTCGAGGTGGCTAAACAAGAAATGAACTTTAATGCTCATATTTGCCCCTAGTTTTCCGTATGCAGTAAGCATCTTATGGACCAATTGCTTGTAATTGTCAGCTTTGTGATTTCCCAAAAAGTTTGTCACTACATCTGTGAAGGACACCCAAGCATTTAACTCAACCGTGTTCATATGATTAGTGAAGTCAGAATCCCTCATGAGCGTTCGAATCTGAGGTCCATCGAAGATGCCACCTTTAGTTTTTCGATGGAAAGACCTGGAAATTGCCTGCATATGTACTTGAAGCAATCCCCATCCTTGTTCAACGCCTTAACAAACTGCTTCATGAGCCCTAGTTTTATGTGCAATGGAGGGAAGATGATTCTATCCCTGGGTACCAAAGGCTCATTGATGACGTTGGCTGTGCCGACTTCGAGACTTTCTCGTTCTGGCCAGTTCTTCCTTCTCCAGTGCTGGATTCTTGCTCTGCTATCCCACAAACAAAGAAAGCAGGGATACTTTGTGTACCCACTTTGCTGACCAAGCAGAAAATTGACCATTTTCAAGTCCACACAAATCAGCCATTTATGAGTGTTGTAATTCATCTTTTCAAGAACAAATTTGATAGCATCATACTCTTCTTTCATCTTGGTAGAATGGCCAATTGGTACAGGAGCAAACTTATTGCCATTGTGCATAAGTACAATTTTTAGACTTGCTTTCGAGCTATCTATGAAGAGACGCCAATCTGCTGGGTCATATGATGAGATCCCCATGCAGTTAAGAAGTGCAGAAACGTCATTACAAAAGACCAGGTCGTCTTCTTTAGAAAAGAAACGAAGCAAGCTGCCTTCCCTTGTCCTATAGTATGTTACTTTTGTGCCAGAATCAAGAATTTTTTCTCTTGGAGTCGTGATGCAAGAACTTCAGACTGCTCCTTCGACAAACAAAGGTCTCGCACTAGGTCATTAAGTTCAGATTGATTGAAAAGCTGAGGGCCATTTGAGGGTTCTTCATAGTCACTACAGCTATCATCACTTGATATTGAAAGATCAGCTGGAATCTCTTCGGTTTCATCGATTTCAGGCAAACTGGTGAAAACAGGCACAGGTAGATCCTCAGAGTGCGCAACAGGACGGATAGCAGAATCCAGGCTCGGATACTGCCAATTTGCTTTCTTGTGCTTGTTAAACCCCGTCATGTCATTGAGACAGAAGTAGCAGTCATCAAAATGATTCTTGGGCTCTCTCCACACCATTGGTACAGCAAACTTCAACTTCAGCTTACCGTTGGTCCAACCGCGGAGACTTTCTACACAGGTTTTGCACACCATATGTGGGGCCCAAGACTTGTCTTGGTCACCAAGTTTCATATCGAAGTATGCTTTGTACGCCCTCTTGACAAAGTCTGTAATATTCCTCTTTTGTTGTGCCATCATATACTGTCCACAGATGTAACAAAAGACATCCGGTTCATATCTGCAACATCTTCTAGAAGAACTCATTTTCTCTCTGGAACTCATTTTCAACTCTGGAATTAAAAAGAAAATTCTTAATTACTGTTTAATTTATACTGCAACTATATTTATGGAACATGTTATTAAGTAATTACAGTATATAATTATATAAAAATTCTCCCTATATAAATAATTATATAAAAATCTCCCTGAAATACAGGGAGAATTTTAGCAGTTTAGGCTTATTTGGGGCTATCAGTATCTTCTAAACTAGAGCCAATCTGGCAAAACCAATGTTATATTCGTAATCAGCGACCTTCAAACCCCCAGAAAACACTCCTAGATGGTCTGCCAAAGAAAAAAAAAATTGTTGACCAGTGTTATCCATAGAAATGTTGATCAGTACATAAGTAAGCATTTGGTTTATATTATTTTTCCAGAAACACGCACTCGATCAAAAATATTTCAAAAAAATTATGAGCAACCCAAAATTAACTACATGAAATATTGTCCAAATCTAACGTACCATTACCAAGAAAACGTAAAAAAAACTTTTTGGAAATAAATTAACATATGTAAATAGAGTTTTCCGAATAACAAAAGTCCAAAATTCACCAATACACCTCAGAGTTATACACAGCTAACATACTTCAAATCTGACAATTTAAGAAGTGGCAAAAAATCATTTCGACAAATAAAATAATCATGGAGACAATGATTTTTTTCCGGGAGTGTCCATCAACACTAAAGCACTCTTTGAGCCCTAAAAATTACCCAATGAAAACTTTGTTTTCATGGGCTTACTAACAAAGGTTCGAACCGATACGCGGAATTCTTATTTTATGAGTATAGATTATGGGGCATGAACAGCAAAATACAAATATATTTTTAGCATCAATACCTAAGTAGTCTCTTGAAAACATTGGTCTTATAACAATTATAATTTATTCCAATTTATACAAAAAAAACATGTCATGATTTATTACGGCAATTGTCTGTAGACATACTATATATTAGATATTTATGCATGTCTTTCTTAAAATCATAATTTAATTTTGTTATACTAATTAGAGTTAAGAAAAATATTATTTATACAGAGAAATAAATTAAAATTTTCCAAGGATAAATAAAAACCAAGCACAGAAAATCTAATATTTAGACTGAAAAGCGTTATATAAAAAAATTGAACATGGATGATTCTTTAACTACAAATGCAATGAAATGAATCAACGAAATTATGCACATTCAAAAGAATTTAATGTGTTTATCAGATACGAACATATTTTGACATTTTTGCTCTTTGGATGTTATTTACACCAATTACAGAATGCACAAATCAATTATAAATTTATTTTTTAATTTCTTATATTTAATTATTCATTTATTATTCAATATGACCCATATACTGGGTTCAAATGTAAAACGTGCATAGCAATAATAGTCTTCCAAGAATAGTTATATATATTTTTTAGATAATCGATACCATCTATGTAAGACAGGGAATCTGGATAATGCATCTAAAGTTTAATGGTCTCCATTCTTTTAGTCATTGGGGTTATATTGATGAATTCCTTTCTAATAATGGTCAGCTTATAAAATTAATTATTTTATGCTAAATGACTTTTATTAATCTTCATAGAAATATGAATCTAAATGCAATATTGATACAATACGTTACAATATTTCTTGTGCCTTAATATGTGTTAATATACGTTGCGTTAAAAAATATCAAAAAATTAAGGCACTTATTATTGTTCTAAATATATGGATTATAATAATTAATTGATTTGTTATTTTATAGGGGCATCGACATATACACACTCCGTTATTTTTCAAAAGGCGCGTCCTTGGGGGCTTATATGACCTCCAATCTCCAAACCGGAAAGCTATACAGACCTTAATCATTGTATACTCAGTCATGACGGTCCACTACTCCTTGGCGACTGTCTTAATAGCCTCAACATATCTGTTGACAAATTGATAAATCACTCTGTTAGACGTGCAAAAAATATAAGGATTGATGAGTAGTTATAACACTTATAACACGTGGACTGAATAAAACATTTTACAGGCTGGGTGAGCAAGGATGCAAATAGATGCAAATAAGTATCAGACAAACCCATAGACATAGAGGATTTTTTTTCTTCTTCAATCAATGCATTTCAAGTCTTACATTCTCACACAATAGTTCCATAATGTCTATTAACCTTGCCCATGTATTTTTTGCTTTAATGAAGCGCATGGATATAAATTGAAGGGTTTATTTTCTACGGTTAAGAGGAAATTGCATGATAAGTTTGAAGCCCACGCATGCAGAAAAAAGAATACAACAAATAAGATAAAAAAGGAATAGAAAAAATTCATACGGATAATTCTAGTGATGTCATCGTATGTTATTTTTCATATTAAAGTAGTTCTTTTAAAAAGTCGTCATTGCGTCTTCATTGCCATTTCTTCCATTTTATATTCCTTAAGGCTGGGTATTTAAACATCATAAAAAGCAGTTTATTTTAAGTCATTTCATAGAGAACATAAAAGATATGTATGGTAGGGCTGAATATCAGAGTTTTTGCTTGGTCTCTGTTAATAGGGGGGGGGGGGGCAGCAAAATCAAAAACTTAAGAGAGAGTGCGACTTCATATCTATATCAAGAAAAGTTGAGAGTGATGTCACATCTTTAGGCATTATTAAAATTTGAAAAGAGCGAGCTTGCTTTATAAAAAGTTGTTATTTTCCGCAAACTTAAAATGGGGGGGGGGGGGGGGGAGGGGAGGGAATACAAGGACAAAAAAACAACATTTTTAAGTAATCATAGGGAAAATGAATCTTCCGGTAAACACTCTCAAAATAAAAACACGTCTTACTACCTCAAAATCATCCATAGAAATATGGTCAAAATATAACTTGGCAATGTTCGGGGAGCTTACACCCCCATTAAGACACTCACTGAGCTCTCAAAACTATTAACTGAAAATTTCGTCAAGATATAATGAATGGTTCGGGAGATACAGGGAAACGAAACATAATATATATATATATATATATATATATATATATATATATATATATATACATATACAATGGGACATGTTCAAGTATAACACTTTTCTTTAAAACATTGAAATAAATGGTTTTCTGGTTCTCCAAAGGCTTAGATAATTTGACAGGAAAAATATTTTTTAATTCGGGCCCTGGAAAGCCTGCCGCACGGGCAGTTTAGAGCGAGCCCAATGAAAATTGAGTTTTTATGATGATGTGGTTGTCAAAATGAGATTTGTAAAGAAAATTATTATTCAAAACGGGTATAACAAATAAATCATATTCTATTAAAAAATTCAAATTGTTGTTAAAATTTCATGTGTATTTAGTAACTGACTACACCTATGTAAACACGTATGTTGTAAGATAGCTATACATGTACGTCGTATTACATAGATTTCAACTTTGCAAAGGAAAAATATTTTTATATTTGAAATTTATATATAAATGATTTTGTTTCGTAAGCCTCAACTACACGGCGTAAAAGAATGATAAGTCGTCATAATTTGAGCCAAAATTAGATGGCTAATTTTACGACCAATCCACCTCGCTGCTGACTCTACACTAGGACGTAAAACTTTGAAGAGACGTTCTTGGAATAACTTCCCTTCAGCATGAAAAAGATGAACTATTTGGCTGTCCTTTCCATAAAAATTTAACTGGAATCAAACAGTTTAACGCAACACTTCAGCTTATAAAACGTGGGAAGTAGAACACAATGTAGTTGTCTTAGTGTTCGATACTACAGCAAGTAATAGTGGAATGCATAAGGGTTCGAGAAAATTAATGGAGGAAAAACTTGGAAAATATGTTTTATTTTTATTGTAACCACCACATTTCCGAAATTTATAAGGAGGAGTATGGGAGGCTTTCTTCGGCAAGATTAAAAGTCCAAACAACGACATTTTAAACTACGTAAAGGATAATCGGAATACATTGGATAAAAGCAACCTCATATTTTAGGGGAAGTGAGCAAGAATGAGAAGAAATAAAGGCAAATGCAATTGCAATTGTAAAAAAGTTCATAAAAAGGATCAGTCTATAGCTGATTATAGAGAAGTGGCAGAGTTGTGTCTGCTACTGCTTGGGACAAAACCCTCCTTGAGGCATATATATATATATATGGCTAGGGTATACTTTCGTACACCGCCTCCATATTTTAGGGACTCATGGTATATTTTTTTTATTTTGGAAGGGAATGGGAGAGGAAAAAAAACAAAAAGATAGAGGAGAGTTAGAGAGATGGAATAAGAGAGATACACAGAGAGAGAGTCACGCAGATATAGACACGCAGATAGAGAAAGGCACAAAGAGAGAGAGATAATTACTTATTCCCATCCTGAAGAGTCTCGGGATTGAGAAATAGTGACTTTACACATAGAAGTGGAATCTTTGGGCACCTGGATCGTGAAAAAGGAAGTTCCTCATGACCTATTCCTACTAATTCGTCTTCAAATATCTATCCTCCCTCCATCCCCCTCTTCCGGATCTGTCTCAGATGACTACGGAGACTCCACTCATGAAGCCTCCTCCTACACGTCTCTTGGATTCGTACGTCTAGAAGAGGAAGTCTCTCAGGCATTGTTCTTCCTCCCTCCGGGTCTCGGATGACTACGGAGACTCCACTCATGAAGCCTCCTCCTACACGTCTCTTGGATTCGTACGTCTAGAAGAGGAAGTCTCTCAGGCATTGCTCTTCCTCAAGAAACAAATGAAAGAGTCCTCCTTGCCCTTCGAGTGTCATCTACAAACATTGATTACGAAATCAATGTTTATGAATCTACAATAATTTCGATGAAGTCCCTTTCCTCTTACGCTATTTTTTCTTCAGTATATATTACATTTAGCGCATATATTAGCACAAATACTCTTGATTGATATACCCGAAATATACACTTGATCGCTCATGCTGCATCTATTTATTTACCTTTCTTTATTGTAATATATATTATAATTAGGACAAACTCTCATTGCCTTGCTATTTCGTCTATTTCCTTTTGAAAAACTGTATTTTTTCATTGTTCAGTAATTCACTCTGATATTATAGAAACTTTTACACGCTCAATCTTTAATAATATATTTACGATATCAATAATGATAGAACTGTATTTCCGAGGTAAAAGAAAATATACACAGGTTTTCTTAATTAATGCTTTCAATTTAGTCAATTACAGATATAAATCTTTTCAAGTAATATTTTATGCGTATTAGGTAATTTTTAATGAACTATTTATAATTTCGTATTTACATGATATAGATATAATTTCTGGTTGATAAATAGTGTTACAAGAATGAAAAATGAATCTTTAAAGCAATGTGACGTCATAGTTATTTTTTAGATATCAGATCAATTTATTGGGCATTGGTTAGCTTATGGAACAAGATAATAGCAGAATTTGAATTGAATTAACGCGGGATCAAGCATCATTCATTCATCGAGAATGGGTGTTGCGGACGCATCTTTTCTGACGAGGACTTTGCCATTGAGTGGGCTGACGATCATAGGGTTTGTTACCCCGGTTTAAGGACTGCTCCTACGTGTGGAACTCGATGCAGGGATGCCATTTCACCGTGGGGTAAAAAGTTTAGATGGTTTTCTTTAACTTGTAAAAGATTGTATTCGAATAAGGGAGGGAAGTTTCTTCTTTGAGAAAAGCCACCTTGCCTGTTCGTACAATCTTTAAAATTTTCACAGATGGTCAAAAAGTAATCCGATT